>JADLZK010011490.1:0-303680 GCA_015847255.1 Hyparrhenia diplandra
ATCTCACTATTGGCTTCAGTATGGCAGTTAGTTACATACATTGAATGTAATGACTTTGAGTAAAGATAGATTCAGAACAATATCATGTTTCAATAAGTATACCTGAAACTAAAGTGTAATTAGCTAAGATATCAGATGCAGAATGCACTACAGCCACTATTCTGCTGAAGTTTAAATGACATGCATTCTCATATAATTGGCGTCATTTGTCAGTATAAGCCAGCCGTAAGAAATTGCAATGTTCAATTTAAAGCTTTCCTAGCAGATCACAACAAAACGATTCCATGTGGCGTTAAATGTTAATAGGTTTAAATTGGAAACTTGCTTTCGCGCCAAAGGATACATGCAGAGACTGGCCAATGCAGTGAGAAAATGGTACACAATGAGCTACATATTATACCTTTGTGTACATCTCCTTTTAAGTTTGATGCGCACATAGTCGCATATTACTTCTTTCTGTACCTTGGTTCTGTTTTATTGTAACCTTCTCGGTTATGCTTAATAAATTTTCAGTAAAGGCTGCCGAGCCTCTCCCGTTTCTTCAAATGATGCAACATGGATATCTATCTATACAAAAGCATGCAGGAATACATATACACAAATAAGTTGCCGTGCCTTCGCTCATTCACTGCTGCTTGCTTCACCACGTCATCTTTAGAGCTGCCGTGCGAACTACTATTCCTACTTCCTAGATTCGTCTTTAAAAAAAAAAAGTCCATGAGTTTGCGAAAATCCTAACTCCACCCGATACACTCTCAACAACACGGAAGATGAGAAAACGCATCTCTCCAGAATCTAGCAATCCAGATTCCAGATCAGCAGCCGAGGGCCATTTCATGTCAGACTCAGATCGAAACGCGAATCGAAGGGAGAATAACCTAGGCGGGCATACCTTGGATGGCGGTGTCCTGGCCGCCCTGGGCCTGGCACACGACGACCGCGCCACGGGAGGACCGCGGGAGGTCGGCGCGGAGCGCGCGCCACGTCGGCGAGGAGGCCGCCTCGGCGGGGGGGCGACGGTGGCGACCGGGGAAGGCGACGACGCGGGCGCGGCGACGGAGACGGCGACGGCGAGGCGGGAGGCCATCATCATCGATCGCGGTGGATGGGGACGGGAGTGAGCCAGCCGGTGGGATGGGAGGGAGGGAGGAGGCGTGGGGAAATCGGGGGCGGTGCGGAAACGGAAGGTGGTTGGGGAGGGAGTTGGAGTGGAGCCGTGTGGAGCTCTGCAGGAGCAGAGCGAGGTGCGATCGCGATCTGCCCGCCAATCAGGTGGGCTGGGGTGGACAGATATAGATAAGTACAGATAGGACAAGGGTCCCGTGGCGGGGGACGTGTGGCGCCGCCGTGTGCTGCCGATGTGGACGCGCGAGTCGTGACTCGTCTGCGTCGCGTCGCCATTAGAAATTTCAGGATTGGCAGATTGATGGGTTCAATGTTAAAATTTGCCATGCCAAGATTTTGATTACCGATGACTTTGGCTAACATTTAGATGCCTATCAAAATTTGCCAATTTCTCAGGTTTGTCTTTAGCAAAAAATTTAACGTTTGGTTTGCGAAATTCTTTTTACGGCAAATTTTGGAAACCAGCCAATCAGACCCAAAATCTGCAAAAATCTCACGCCATAGTTTTGGTGGGCCGGTGGCGTCTCGAGACCGAGCGAACAAGAAGCCTGCCAACAGCAAGAATGAGCCCAACTATCGCAGCCCACACATCGGTGTGTATAGCTGCCGCCTGCCGGTCACAACTCACAACAGGCAGGTGGTCTGGTGGTGGCGTGGTGCTTCCAGGGCTGCTCCATCCAGCCCTGACGCGCGGAACTGGCGGTGGCGGGCGAAGCTAATGGCCATCCATGCCATGCCGCTCCGCCTCCGCCTCCGCCTGCATGCGAGGAAGGTAGGCAGACGCGTATAAAGGGCAACCAGAAATTCGGATCCACCTGTCTGCATGCGTCTCCGTTCGTTCACGCCACAGGCAAGGCGCAGGGGGGCGGGCTTGTGAGGGAGAGAGAGGAGAGGGAGGAAGACATGGCGCACGGGACGCTGGAGGTGCTGCTCGTTGGGGCCAAGGGCCTCGAGAACACCGATTACCTCTGTACGTACGCATCGGCTAAATCTCTTCGACATGGTCCTGTGTTTTTCTCTTTATTTGCAATGTTTGGCCCATTGTTTCCATGGGGATCGGAGCTTCTGGACTAGTGGCGGCAATTGGTCGATTGCTCAGCTAACCTTGATTGTTTGCGCTTGCTCTTGTTAGCATAGGAAGCCCTTGGTACGACATTGTGGATTTCACATATGCTAGTAGATTTCAGGATCGTCAGCCACATTACACTTGTTCAGTTGCTTTGTCAGTTGTATTCACCCCCCACCCCACCCAAAACAAACTGTTGAGATTCGTTGTGATGAGTATTTCCTTGGAATGAACCCGCAGGTAACATGGATCCATATGCAATTCTCAAGTGCCGTTCACAGGAGCAGAAGAGCAGTATTGCAACAGGTGGATATCTATTTGATTTTTTTCCTCACAATAATTATTTTATCTCTCTGTTCTGAGTATATTTTTTTTTTTCCCAAACATTTGGATCTTCTGCATTAGGATTTTTGTTTTGTTGGAAAAGGCATTAGGAAAAAATGATTTGACCTCAATCTGGATATTAGAATTCAGAAGTCCACTGAAACATTGCATTCTATCATACAATATGTTTTGTCAAATACTGTAATTATCCATACCATGCTTACAAAATAATACACGTCACGTAAAAAATTGTATTGTGATTCAAATCATCAAATCATAGTTTAACAAAGTTTCAGGAAGTGAATTTCCTTTTAAAAAGGAATTAGTTCAATATATAGGATAACTCATCACTTAGATAAACAGTACTAGGAGGGCAGTAACATAGTGTTAACAATTAGGAAGTAATTGTAAGGTAAAATTTACCCTTTTGCGTTGTATTTAATATTGTATCCTGGTCATAGTCACATAAAACGGGTCGAAGCATCTACCCTCGCCCGGGTATGCGGGGTCATTTTTGACTCCGTGGTGTAAAAAGCTCCCTTAAGTACACATCGTGACTATGGACCTGGTTTTAATTCCTACTTAACGCAAATGATTCATAATTCTTGTGCATATCAGCATAATTTAGTAAAACAAAAGATAGGGGGTTCAATTCTTATTTCAGTGGCCTTATCTGTCTCTAAAATGTAAAAGGAGCATGTTATCTTTCTGACATTCAAGTACTAATATAAGACCTCCAAGGTACTGTCTGATACTAAATATGTTGCTTCAATTCTGCTAGCTACTCTAACATGATCATGCATGCAGGAAAAGGAAGTAGCCCTGAGTGGAATGAAAACTTTATCTTCACCGTGTCTGACCGAACCACAGACTTGTTGATCAAGCTTATGGACAGTGATGCAGGCACAGCAGATGACTTTGTTGGCGAAGCAACGTAAGTACACACTGTAGTTCGCGTCTGCACTTCTACTTTCATTTTTGAAAGACAGCAAGCAAGCAGCTGTACTGAAGTTGCCATTTTTACTTGTGCCCTTGGATTAATGCAACTCAGCAAAGCTGTAGTGTTATTCGGTGATTTAAATTTTAAAGAGCCCTGTTGAATTGGTTTTCACAGGATTCCATTGGAAGCAGTGTATTCAGAAAGGAGCGTTCCACCAACATGCTATAATGTTGTGAAAGGAGAAAAAATACTGCGGAGAAATCAAAGTTGGTCTCACATTCACTCCTGAGGTAGTTTCTAGAAATCTGCTTCTGTGCTTATGTGAATGTTCAAATTGTCGAATCTAATTTTAACTTCAACGCCTTTTGTGATGTGTACTGTCTACAGCCATTCTCTTTTTTGATTGCCATTTTTGGAAGTTATTACTCCAATATTTGAAAATTGACCATAGTTTTCTAGGAGTAATTAACAAGGCAGAAATTATATGTATTTATGCTTAAGTTGAATCCATCAACATTAGTCTTGTATGAAAAATATAAGTACTTAAACTTTTTCCTCAATATATGCACATGTTGCCATGTATATAGAAGCATTGGTTGGTATCTTCTTCTATTATGAATGAAGCAAGTTATGAACATTGAAATTATTAATTTAGTAGTTAGGTACAGTAAATGGTAAGGTTTCATAATCTATTAGTATTTAAATCTACCACCTGCTTGTACATCATGGCGAAAATATATATATTTGTATACTTTTATATATCAAAAAGCATTGGTGGTGGTGTTGGCTTGTTCTACATGAGGATACTTGTGCAGTGATTAGTGTACACATAAAGGTGTCAGAGGATACATACTGCATACAGATTCTCCACTTTGTATTCATGTGGTTCTTTCTGGCTTAATCCTTTGCATAACTTGTGATAAAATGGTGTTTGAAATATTAAGAACTTTTTTTTTCTTGAATATAATACATCTTCTGTTATCAAAATTTCTACTGATTTATGTTAATTACATGAAGAAAGAAAAAAGATTGCAAAATGCAAACTACCAAGGCTTCCCCTTTTTTTTTTTTGTGCCTAGTCTCGGTCAAGCATTACTTTCGACGAGTATAGCATTCTGGCATCCCTGTTGTTGAATCAGTACAGGCTGTGATGAGTTCCCTAACATTATGATACGCAGCTCTCCTTCGTGTTTGAGAAAAAAAAAAATTAGATCTACTCCATAACTAACCATAATAGCTTCAGCGTCCGTATGGTGTCTACTATCTAGTCATGTGATGCCATGCCGGCAATGCAGTGCTGGTGTTAAGTACAAGTAATTATACATCTGTTATGAGACATGGTTGGCTGTACGGCACTTTTAAAGCTAGCTACTGGACCATGCCTGAAGTATTTTCACTGGATATGCAACTTAGGAAGTTAGGATTCACCTGAAGTCCCGAAAATGAATTTTTTCCTAAGGTCTGTTTTCGTTAGTAAAAACTATTGCTGTTTATCGGTAAAAATTGCTCACATGGAACCTGTTTGTCAAGATAAGCTGCAAGAGAAAACTATGCTTCTTGGCTGTTCCCCTGTATGCGTTTGAGTGCGTTTGTCTTTTATGTTGTGGAGTGTTGTATTTGTAACTTCTTTTCCTATGCATAATATAAAATGGAGTATTGGTTATTCGTTATGTAAAATGACTCAGCTCTACTAAGATTTTTTTTTATATAAAAAAACTCTGCTGCTTTTCAGTGAGCTATTGGTTATTCTTTCTGTAGGATACTCGCCAGCGGGGTCTCCCAGAGGACTTTGGTGGATGGAAGCAATCATCTTAGAGCTAGATGATTTAAGGTTGCACAAGAGCACAGCGACAATTAATGCTTGGAGCCTTCTTCAGCCATTGAAAATTTCATGCTAATGCAGAGTTCAGTCGATTTGGCTTCTTTTGATTATTTCAAAAGAGGTGTTCTTAGTGAGTTTCAAGTAAAAATAGATTCACCTTGCTACACTTCGTATTGGAAATTCTAAGGCCGTTTGTGATCACTGTTTACAACAAAAGTTTTTCTACTTCCCACTATGCTTTTTTGAAGTTTTGAGTAGTGCATCTTTGTGTGCCACGTTTGGGAAGGTGTAAGCCAGTAATATTGCAAGACAGGAAGAATTTCTCTTGCAGCAGCAGCATCTTTTGTGACCCTAACAATCTAACATAATTGATCCCTTAACATGCACCAGATGAGTATTGCCATAACCTTTGTTTATTTTGTAATTTCCCGCAAAGAAACTGATATCGTACTAGTGGCCTTGCCTTCTTTCATTCTCCGTAAGGGTATTGAAGCTGCAGTGCTGCAGAGCAGCAGAAGGCTTCTAATGCAAAATGTGCAACCACTTTCTCGTTGGGATTTGTGATCTACATATTATAATTGTATAGCAACTTTCCAGCTTCAAGCGTGAGAAGCAATTGACCGAATTGGTGTTGTTACTGTTACTGTCATTTCGGACACTGAAAAACCATCTTTCTTTGCTAGGCTTTGTTTGTCACGGATGGAGGAATTTTGCATGAATAAGTACGTTCTTGAATGGAATTTTCCTTAATAATCTCATATTTGTTTCTTTATTTAATTTAATGAATGACAAGACGTAACAGAATGTCACGTCACTGTCTCATAGACAGTGCGCACGGGCGCCACCCCTCTAGGATAGTGGGCGTTGGGATGCTGGTGAGACGAGACAACTCACCGTCACCAAAACTTAAGACCATCCGCACTCATGTCTATTTATCTCCTCTATACATCCTAGTCATCAAGATTCTCTCTTTTACAGTAATTTCTCCGCACTCATCCTTCTTTATATCTCTACTTTATACCAACTACCATCAATAGGGTCCACTTAAAATTTTATCTAAATATACTCATGTGAGATCTAGTTTTGAAGAATTTATTGAAACGAATTCAATAGTTCGATCGGAATTTAATTTAAATTTTTGGTTCGTGAGTTATAGCATTTTTTAGTTACTTTAAAAAAAATGGGACCCACATTTGCATGCCTCCCACCTCTCTCCTCTCTCACGTCCGCACGATGGTGGGCCATCAAAGCCTGTAGCGCGCGCACGCTATGCTGCGCCCCGTGGTGGCTGTTCTCTCTCTCTTACCGTGTCTTCACAGTACTCCGCTGCAGCGAATTTGGTACTGAAGGGAGCGGTAGCGTGCGCCTCCCGATACCCGCTGCAGATAGTCTAAGCCTGGTCAGGTCCCCATGTCCCTGTGCTTCTCTGATCTCAACACAGGAGACCACGGGAGTGCCACAAGGGCCCCTCAGAAATCACCGCATCCACCACCGCCACAACCACAACGACAAGAAACAAAGCGGTCTCTGCTCAAAATTTGAGTCGAACTAAGAAAAACATGCAGCAGCCAAACTTCTATACAAAACCTGGCCTTATGAGTGTCATATTAAAAAAAAAAAAGGCAAAACAGTCCAGATGCAAGGTATTTTGAAGCATTAGACCTTGTAGCTTTTACTAAACCATGTTATACCCATAATCTTTTCAGTATTTAGAGTTGCTTATAAACTAAAGTTTCTTGTACCGAAGTTTTTTAGAACTAGTACCACACTAAAGAGGCCCTAACCCCTAAGTAATATTGCGAGGACCTTCAAAGAGGTTAAGGCAACGGAGTAGGATTGGGTAGTATATGACTTCACAACCTTTGTACTAGTCGATATTACATGGCATTAGTAAAAAAAAAAAAAAAAAAAAAACATGGCATTAGTACAACAATCTTGTGTCATTATGACAAAAAACATGGCATTAGTACAACAATCTTGTGTCATTATGACCTCTATTTTTGCTAAGCGCTAACTAGTTACAATTAACACCGAAATGGAGAAATGTAAGCTGCATGTGCTCTTTCGCAAGAAAACGTAAGAGAAAAAAAAAAAAAGAGACAAATTTCAGTCGTCGTCAGAGCACGTACTTACGGTTGTTGTTGTTGCTTGAGTGCCTGAGCTGGCTGCGGCTACGGTTTAGTTAATTGTGCAGTGGATTGGGGCCCTGGGGAACCAGCCTCTTGGACTCGCCCTGCTGCACCACCGCCCTTGCGCCCACGTCGTCGCCCGTCGTCCGCGGCGGCGGCGCGCGCACCGTCCACAGTGCGGCGTGCTTCCGCGCCGCGGTAGCGGCATCGGGCTTCAGAGCTCTGCAGCTGATGTAGGTGACAGTGGCCAGCTCGATCCCCCAGAAGCAGCAGCAACAGGAGCATGGCCGGCGATGGAGCGTGCCTCATGGCTGCTGCTAGCTTCTCCGATCCGACTCCACCAGGGGCAGCTCTGCAACTGCAAGCGCAAACTCTAGCAAAGTGGTGGGATTAAGGAGGCGCTGCTTGTGCTGTCTGCTGTGGCGCGCCGTGTGTGGAGAGGACGAGAGGTAGTGGGAGATCACCAGATGGGCACCAGGAAGTCGATCAGAGCTCATGGGTGTCCAGATGTCTCAGATAACCTGGGCTTGGAACAAGGCAAGCCCATGTTTATATTTTCCTTGGTTCGTGTGGTCATTTATATGCATTAAATATGGTGCCAGTGGTAATGGTTCATTCGGTACAAGTCTGGCGTTGGTGTTAAGAGGAGAAAATGCCCCTAAATTTGTTGTCTTAAAGCTAAGGTTCTGGATCCACACAACTGACAATCAGCAGAGATTCTAAACTAATAATTTAGTGTACTTCTTTTGATCACAAATGCCAACTTATATATTGGCATGTTTTTTAACATGAAAATTTTGGATAAAAAGATAAAAATGCTGATGAATAGAAATAGAAATATTGTATTATAAAAGTAAACTTTATGATGAATGTAGTACTTCAATTTTATGACCTTATATATACCCATTATCTTAAAGTTATTTTGATGACTATAAATATTTAAAACTTTTAAAAATGCCAACATTAAGGAGGAGAGGCTAACTAACTAATGAGTATTTGATGTAGGATAAATCAAAGGTCTCCTCAATGTAATATGGGTATATATATGGTTTATATAAGAATAGAACTCTCTCTCTTACTCTAAATGTAAGTCATCTAAGACATTTATGTGGTCCTCAATATGACACTTATATTTGCAAATTTTGTAATAGTGTACTTCAAATAGGGACACTTATATTATTATGAAAATATTTTTGCATATAAATTAAGCAACAACATTTGTGTATCATCAATCCATAAAACTTAAATATATTGTGTTGATGATGGGCAAGTTAAATTGTTTTGTCTGACTATAATCCTAAGTTTCGAATTGATGGGGATATCGTTTGTCGAGAGTTTATTAAATATTTAACATTTAAATCTAGGACATTGATTTCTCAACATGAAATGAAATTCAAGCAACCGTAAAAATTTTAGAATAGTCTGGATTCCAAAGGGATATGATGGCTAGCATTTTCCAACCAAGTTTGGCTTGCCTCTAGCTTTAGAGGTGAGTTGAATACCATGGGTGATAGGATGTCCCAACCTAAGTTCAACTCCTAGAAATAATTGGATGCGATATACATACCCCCCTTTCAACCCTACCTTAGCCTCTTATGAGTAGTATACATCAACAAGTAGCACCCCATATTTTCAGATTTTTTTTTTTTCACTCACAATTTAGATGCTTTTCCTTCCTCTTGGCTTGGGCCCCTCTCATTTTGCCTACTTTTTGGCATGGTGTCCATAGACTTGGCTACAGTAGCTCCAACTATGTAGGGCCGGTTGCTCGTGCCTACTCATGATAACGCACGCTTGTTAATCAGTGAAGAATCCACATGTACGTGTCCCACATGTATCAAGATTTTGCTGATTTGAAAGTACAAAGCTGAAAGAAAATGTTGCTTCTTTGTCTGGACACCTCTATGCCATTTTTTAACTGACAATAACCTAAGCATACGAAATTGGACACACCATCGATATGCAAACTATGCAAGACCGGCCTTGAAAATCCATCTCACCTCTTCAAAGATTGCGTTTTCACCAAGGAGCTGTGGTCTATAATTTGTGATTGGTACAATTTATCCCAATTTCAAAACATTTCCCAAGACAGTACGATATACAAGTATCGGAAGAAATGTAGAGCAGGTTTTCATAAATAACAAAAAAGACATGTTTGGATTTTGATGGAATTATGTGATATTTCTGGTGAAATATTTGGAAAGAGGGGAATCGAAGAATTTTCCAACTTCAAGAGCTACATCCAAGACCACTTGCATTTTTGGTTAAAGATGAGGTCTAACAATGCCAACTCGCCACAACAAGAATCTAAAAATTAATTCTCCGAGTGATGTGGGGTTCTTCTAGTGTTCTAGTATTCAATATTTAGCATAAACTCTTCCTACCAAATGACTTTCCGTGAGGATTCTTATGTGCTATGACCATCGGTAGTTTAGTGGAAAGGATATCTATTGTCATAGCTTTGACAACTATCATCGATTCCTTTGGTTGCAGTCTGTACTTGGCGAAATTGGTCGCCAAACCCCAGAAGTTTAATTTCTGCCTTGCTAGGCGAAGCGGTTGAGTTGCACACCCTAGATGGCTAAAGTCTAGCAGCCGATGCTTCCCATATGTAGCAAGCTTCTGACCCAAGGTGAGATGATCTCTGCCTTGTTGTTTTCTGCGCTCCGAAATTGCAG
Source organism: Hyparrhenia diplandra (assembly GCA_015847255.1). NCBI lineage: Eukaryota > Viridiplantae > Streptophyta > Magnoliopsida > Poales > Poaceae > Hyparrhenia > Hyparrhenia diplandra. Next base: position 10,085 of record JADLZK010011490.1, read on the forward strand.
TCATGCCGCCTCTTATAATACAAGTCTACCTAAACTTGGCTAATAGTAGCTCTGCTCAAGTGGCCCTATTCTATTTCTAATGTGCTAATAGTAGTTCTTTTGTAGGACAACCTCACTCTGAAATGAGTTGTTGAGATGCTAAGAAGAGGTGAAACACCCCGTGTGGTGCAATGCTTTGTATTTTGAGCTGATGTTCAGTGGCAAATGCTTTGTATTTTGAGTTGATGTTCAGTGGTAATCACTTTGTATTTTGGCAGCCGGTGATGGATCGACGCCAATAGCATACTGTTGTGCAGCTTAATACAATGCACTTGATCTACAATTTTTTTTGACATCTACAATTGTGTGACAGAAACTATAGATAAAATCTTGTCCTTGTTGTTTTGAGGTAATCCCTTAAATGAAGCCATGACAACGCATGGGCACTGTACCAGTTACTACTTAAGAACTCTATCATTTTGGTAGTGCGTGAGACAAAGCCATTCTAACATCTTGATTTCCCTTGGTGTGCTTTGTTTTCCAAACCACTTCTAGGCTTTGTAAGTGGGGGTTTTTCAGTAGAGTGTTTTCTAGTAGTTGAGTTGGCTGGCGGTTTTGTCTCATTTGTTGTTTTGTTTTCTCTCCTCTAATAAACATCGCAGCAAATCTCTTGCCATGCTTTAAAGAAAAAAAAATCTCGATAGATCATTCATCCAGAAACAATTGATCCTCCCTACAGAACATCTCATAAAACGGGGAACAGGGAGCAGTACACTATATTGATTGTTGAATAAGCGTATCGATGAAGGCTAATCGCCAAACTGGTGGCTCTGATTGCAAACCCAAGTCCTCCATGACGGACCCTTCCTTGTGTATTGGTTGCTGTTGCTGCTGTCCAATTTATGTGGCTGCTGGCCCGCTTTATCCCATTAAAATTCTTGTACCCCATAGCTGGGCGTCTAAACTGGAAGGGGACGCGCTTCTTGTTGGCCGTTCAGTGATTACTCAGAGCTTCTGAGCTAGCCTACCACCGGCCACCTGCACATTTCTGTTCTGCATCACTTTTTTTTTTTTTTTTTTTTTTTTTTTTTTGGCGATCTGGCCTCACTGCTTTTGTTCTAGTGTGGGCGTGGAGGAGGAAGACGCGTCGCCGCGGCAATCTGTTGATTTTCCATTGCGTGGTTTACAGAGTTCGTTTGGCGTTTGCACAGGCACAGGCACGCGCGAACCTGAGCGAGCAGTCGCACTGCTCGTTCGCGGGCCAGCCACGCCGCTCCGCCGTGTTTTCAGATGGGCCGCGCGACGCTTGCGTTTGTGACGACATTCCGTGCATAGCCCACGGGAGTCACAATACACGGATGGGCTCACACGTTTTGCTGGCCCAATAATGACCCTCCCAGCTTTCCTGCTCTTGCTCCTCCGCACGCGTTGTCGGGAGTGGAGAAGACGAAGACGATTTCAGGTTCAGGGGAAGAAGAGACACTCGTTTCCACCTCCTGCGGCGTGATTCGGGCTCTGCTCCTCCCAGCATCCATCGCCGCCGCTTCAGCTCTGCCTCCACAGCTCCACTTACCTACTACAGCTACAGCCTACAGGTGAGGTGATTCTCTTCTCAGTCCTCTCCCCACTCGGCCACTCACCATCCCCAACCAGCGCCGATTCTCTCGGGAGCACAAGTGAATCTGCCGTTGAGTGAGGGGAGCTCGCTGGTCATCGGTTCTATTCGCTACTGACCGTGCAGGTTCCTGGCCGGAACTAGGAGGCATGCTGAGTGGCCACGCCGTGACATTGAGCGAGAGGAGCGCCTCCGGTACGCGCTTGGTCGAGGATGTAGCGCGCGAGGCAGTGGGCGATGAGGATGAGGATGAGGAGGCGGACGCCGCCGCCAGAGTTGTGTACCGAGCCTCGTTCCAAGAGCTGATGCCCAACTACCTTCAGTACGACACCATCATCTGGGCACTCATCTCCCTGCTGCTTGTCCTGGCGTGGGGGATCGGGCTGCTCCTGCTTCTCTACCTCCCGTACAAGAGATACGTGCTGAAGAAGGATATCCTGTCCCGACAGCTCTTTGTCACCGAGAATAAGATAGTGTACAAGGTATTGGTTGTGTCTTGAGTCTTGATTGCTTGGTTTGGTTGTGCTTGTGTGTTTGCCTTTTTCACTTGTCAGATTAACGCTGGATGGGTGTGAAATTTTCGCAGGTGACTAGGCCTTCGTACCTACCATTCATGGGGATAGTTAAGAAAGAGATTAAAGTACCTCTGCATTTGGTTATTGATGTTATCATCGAGCAAGGTACATGACTCTGTAGTTTCTATTTCGATTTCAACTATTCGCGACTTCTTGTTTATGCTAACCAGTACGACAATACAACCTCTGCATTTTATTAAACTGAAAATACTTTATGGTCCCTTTCAACATTTTTTTTTTGTGATTGATATGAAGTTTTGCTTGTACCAACATTTGTTTTTCCTAATTCATCTGTATACTCCCATTTTTTTTTCTTGGAGGAGAGTTGTGCATAGTACCTATATACCCCACTTGATGGATTTATTTGTTTAAAGCTATAATTCGGTTACCCACTTCAACTAGGCATTGGTTCTTTGTAAAAAAATCACTGAATGTTCAAGGGGAAAATCACTGATGGACATGTTAATGCATTTTACTTATCTGAAAGTGAAGGGAATATATGCTTATCTTACACTAGTTCGTATCTCATGCATAAACTTGAACAAAAAAATTGTGAAGCGTCCTTCTTTAAAAGTTTGAACTGTATGTTTGTATGTTTCTGAAAAAAAAAGGATGTATTATGCAGGCTGTCCACAATCTGCTTACAGCTTATATACATTCAGAATAGAAAGCATAGCCCATGGGAAACCTGCTCCAGTGGATGAACTGCAATTTCATTGTGTCCATAATCCAGATTTTCTAAGAAAGGTGATTACTGCTTGCAGTGGACCTTATAAAGGTGTATTTTTGTTTTTACACCTGTTAATCTGTTTTACTATCTTATATCCACAGTAATCCTTTCATGGTTGAAAATAACATTTCGGTTTTGGACTTCTCCAATCACCTCTTAGCTGATTGTTTGCTGACACATGTTTCTATTTTGTGAAGGTTATAATCAGAGAAGCTTCCAGGAGCTTCAGAGAAGTCCAAAATTGGAAAACTACTTTGTACTCCGAGGAAGGCCCTTCTCATGTTTCAACTAGTGGATTACACTCACCTAGTGCAAAGGTAGTGCTGCCTGCTGCAGCCCTGGTCATATGTTTGTTTGTACTGAAATTTAATTGCTCCTGCTGGGTGTCCATGATTCTAATGATGGAATTACTATTTGCAGGTCAAAGCTTCCCCAATCCGTGCTGCCCTTGATTCTAAGGGTAAAATTCCTGACAACATATTGCTCCATAAGATTGAAGAGCTTAATCGATCAGTGAAGGTAGGGGACTTATTTATGTAATTCTGTACCATTTAGTTGCTGGTGATAGCTCAACATCCTCTATTGCCCTTTGTTTATGCAGAATCTTGAGTCTCTACTTGTAGGATCACATAGAAGAGAATGATCTGGTATCTTTTTTGAAAGTAAGTATGATCTGATATTCCATTAACGCATCTGATATCATTTTGACAATTAACTTTCGAATTAAACATGGAAATAACAGGAGGAACAAGTGGAGTATATGAACTCCATCTTCTATTTAGTCTTGCAAACACCATGTGATATTGCAAAACTGCTCATGCCGGGAACGAGCTTCTATTGATTTTCACAGTTATCTGTTGTACATAGGTCGTGCTGATTCATCCAATTTTCAAAAATTGATGTAGAGAATTACAAAATCATAATTTCGTTGCTTTCAAGTAATGGAATTTGGCTCGACTGTAGTGGAAAGAGAATTACAGAATCAGTAGTCTTGGATCACGAAATAGATCAATGTACATATAAGCTTGTTTACCGTATAAATTCCAAAATAGTATTTGGTGGCAATATGTCATGGCTGATGTGAATATGCTTTTTCAGGCGTTTATTCAGTCACTGATGTAGAAGCATAAAATGTTTGAATATGAATTGTTGAAGATATTTGCAATGTTGCAACTGTTGGAAGCTTGGAGTGATATTGAATTATTGTCTGTATAGAATGGATTGTGACCAATAAGGGGTAGAGTCATATTTTTAGTTTAAATCAATCATTCCAAGGTGTAGAACTGCATGCTTGGCCCTAACGCTTGTCATAACTTGATTAATGCCCCAACTGATAACCAATCAAGTATCCACCCAAACGATCTTGCTTCTAGTACTATCCAGGCTAAATTCAGATGATGTGCATGTGTCCATAGTTTATATCCTTAGCTATGGTACTAACCAAGCCGATACTATCATACTAAAAAATATTTGCAAATACTTACGTGTAAAATACTAAACTAAGAGCTTGCATAATTGGACCCAACGTGAACGACAGTTTACCTTGATCAGAGTGTACCTTTATTATTACTATTTTATTTTAAGTATAATTGTACTTTATACAAGAATTCATAACTGAATTCTGGCCACAATGTGCATTACACTCTACTATTATGTTAACTGGCACAGACAGCCAGAAAGCTTTCCAGCAACAGCACCAACTTTATCCATCCTTGACCTCTACATCTGAAGTTTCTTTTGGATTCGCCTCACCATGTTGATTGCTGCTTACATCCTTTTCATCTCCATTCTGTGTTTCCTTTGGTTGCTTAGCATCCTCATGGCTGGTTGTGTTCTTTAATTCTACGGCATCTGCTACTTCATCTGGCTTCTCTGTTGCGTCTTCAGGTTCACATGTATCTTTCCCAGCTACTCCCTGAGGTGTTTCCTGTGGCTCAACTGCATCTCCAGCGCTTCTCCTGTTCTTTACAACTGTGTTTGGTGTTTCCTCTGGCTTCTCCAATGCATCAACTTGGCTGATTGTATTTGTCACATCTGAATCTGGCAATTCCTTTACCTTCTCTGTATCTTCATGGCTGCTTGTGTTGACATCGACATCTGGTGATTCCGTTATCTTCTCCGCTACACTACCTTGGTTTGTCATTCCAGTTTCCTTTGGTTCTGGCACATTGTTGCTTTCAATAGTGCTTGCATCTATGTCTCTTTCAGTTGTCACAGCGCTCCTTGCAGTATCTCCCTCTGAGAGTGGAACAATCTTCTTGATTGTTCCAACTGTAACGTACTTGCTCTTGAATTTGTACTCCCATTCTTGCAAGGCCTCAACCTCGAACGGACCTAACCCCGAAATGTCACCAGTTAAGTCACTTGCTTCAAATGACATCTGTGCCAAAGCCCTACTCGCGTCTCTGCCAGCGAACAATGCGTATGGGCCACCAGGTCCATAAAATATCCTGTGAAAGGAGATGAAATTGGAAGATGAACATGTTGCAACAAGGAATATGTAATGCTCATGAACACTACTGGTTCTGTAAAATCAACTGGGAAAATAGTGCTACTATGGAAGGATAGAAATAAATAATGTCAGAATCCAAACAATGGAGAAGTCTTGACATAGAATATCATCCAGAACCAAGTACTTTAATGGTATCTGCTTGACCATCTAGTCCTTTTCAAGCCATCAGATATGCTGTTCTTTTCTGATGAATCTTCTAAAAGAGAAAATGACATCTGATTTTCCCCTTGAAGGTCGGATCATTTTTTTTTTTTTTTTTTTGAGGGAAGTGGGGACCATTTTATTAGAACAAGAATCAGCGGAGTTTTCTGAGGTCTGATAGGTATATTACCATCTTAGCAATCTACAGTTAACGATGGAAAACAACTGAGCTCACAATAGCTGAAAGCGTCTTTTGCTGAATGTGGTGACTTAAACCGCTCTCGTTTACATGAGAAATGAATCTATTTGGGGACTGACCAGCATCTAGAAACCGCAAGGACGGTCAGTATGCACTTATCGTCTAGTTAACCTAAACGCTATTGCTAAGGCCTCCGGAACAGGATCCAATTCTAATGTTATCCTAGTTAAACTATGTAAAGTTTGACCAAATTATTGAATAAGGTATTAACATATCTGACATCAAATAATATTACATGTAATACTCCATAACAAATCCAATTATGCTTTTGGTATAAAAATGTATAGTGTTTCTTTTATAAAAATTATATTATTGCAATCCTATGAATCAGTTGGATTAAAACCTTAGATTTATACTAGGGCCACAATGATTTAGTCAAAGGTTCTTCGAATAAGAACTGTTTGATGATCATTTATTGAAAGAGAAAAGAGTTGTCTTTTGAGCAAACAAAATTGGAAAAAAAAAGTTCATTCTTTTTCTTAATAGGAATCACTTGAATTTTATTAAGAGCCACGGTGGCGCTTGAGCATCCTTACGAAACAATTAGTTGAGCCGCGGTGGCGCTTGAGCATCCTTACGAAACAATTAGTTTCCCCTGCGAAACAAGAGATTTTTCCTTTGATTTCACATGGCAGGGTCGGTAAATTCAGCTTTTGCATAGTTCCAGTTCCACTTGCTTTGGCTGACAAGAAGATTGCTAACTGAAATGAGGACTGCTCTAGTTTTCTAGTCCAAGTATCCAACTATTTTCGTTTGGCTAATTTGTTCTTTTCAGTGAACGATTAACTGAAGACTCCTATACGAACCATTTGATTTTTTTTTTTTCTTCTACTAGTGTTGCTTATGCTAGACTGCTAGTGTCCGTTCCAAGTTTTTCCATCAGAAACAAAATCAAAAGTGTTCAACATGCTAGAAAGCATGTACCTTTTTTTTTTTTTTTTGTTGCGATGATAGAAAGCATGTACCTGCTCTGCGTGACGTCGTAGATTTGGCCCTTGATGGCCATGAGCAGCGGTTTCTTGGGGTCGGATCCATCGTAAGCTCGCAGCTCCTCCTCCGTCACCTCGCCGAGCTGCACCGGCGGCGGCAGTGGCTCGAACGCCCTCTCCTCCTCCTCCGCCGCCACCTCCTGCCTCCTCGTTGACGTCTGCGCCGGCCGCGCGAGCAGTCCTGAAACCGCGACGTACAGCGCCGCGGCCACACCCACGGCCGTGAAGAACGCCGCAGGAGTCATCCCCGTGTACGATGCGACGGCCGCCGTCGCCGCATCCCACCACTCCGCCGCCGTCATCGCCATGGGCATGGACGGAGCAAGAACCCAAGAACCGGCCGGCAAGGGGAGAGGGAGGGAGAGCGTGTAGTGTAACCGACAGGGTAAGGTGGAGAGTGCAGCGTGAGGGAACAAGTGAGATGGGACGCGCGAACCGTGCGCCTTTTGCAGAGGGCGCTGGGGATGGGGGGGGAGGGAGCACGGCGCGGTGGATGGGACTGGGCGGTGCGGCGCGGTCGCAAAAAAAAAAAAAAAGGTCTATGACGGTGGTGACCAGGCGGGAGCTGGCGAGTCAGCGTCGGAGAGGGACATGTAACCGCGCGGATTTCTTCATCTTTCTCAGTTTTCACTCGGTACGAATCACCAGTCTCTCTCCTTGCTGAAGAAAGAAACCAAGAAAAAAAAAGAACCAGATTCGGAGAATTGAGAACTGGAGATAGGTATGCAGTCAAGTCACGTTTTCTGAAGATAAAATTGTCAAGTCACATTGTCCGATTGTCGACAATTCGAGATGAAAAAAATCAGGAATCGTGTGGTTTCTTTCACATTAAGCATCAGGCATTCAGGCTGTGAATCGTGTGTGCCAGGCATTTTTTTTTTTTTTTTTTTTTTTGAGGGAATGTCAGTGTGCCAGGTGAAGTTGATCTTCCCTTTTTTTTCAATGGGTGGGCTGAGGAAATCACATTATTGGGCTTTGGGAACCGTTTGTGAGGGAACCTGAGCCCACCAATCACACAGCCCAGTAACCAGTGCGCTTGGAAAACATGCCATTTGGGCCATTTTCTTCCTGAATCCCTTGAGGCTAAGCGAACAGCCCCACTAAAAAAAAAAAAAAAAAAAAAAAAAAAAAAAAAAAACAGCCTATCAAACACACAGGCCGTGGCAGGGCTTCCGGAGCTTTTTTTTTTTTTTTTCCTCTTATAAAAAAAAAAAAGTCCACTTTATATCCTCAACTTTCATGAAAGTCCGATTTTCATTACGAACTTTAAAACCGGACAAAACACACCACTCAACTTTTGAAACCGTGCAGATTACGTTCGACTGGCGGTTTTGTCCTTTTCTTTTCTATTTATTTTTTTTGAATCTTTAAAAATAATATTAAATCACAAAAAAAAATCATAAAATGAAAAAAAATTAATTTTTTAAGACTCTAGATAAGATCTACACAAGCGAACATATAATACGATATGCTTTAATAAAAGTTTTTAATGTAGCTTTAGATCTATGATTTTCGATAATTAATTGGAATAATTTGTAGTTGTTGTTCATATGGTCACGAAATTTTTATTGTGGGCTAGTTATTGTATACATGAGATGTAGTAAAAAAAATTCATACTCACTTGCATCATGTAAAACTTAGTTATAGATTTAACCACATTTGGACCATAGAAACCATAGCTATAAATTATTCTAATTAATTACAAAAAATCGTAGATCTAAATCTACAACAAAAACTTTGTACTAAAGCATACCATGTTATATGTTCACTTTGGAGATCTACTTATCTGAGTCCAATAAAATTGATTTCCCATTTTATGATTTTTCTATGATTTACTACGCTTTTTTTTCAAAGATTTAGCCAAATTAAATAAAAAATAAAAAGACAAAAACCGCCTTCAAAACCACTCATAACTAGGTCATGGATGTAATTTGCATGGTTTCAAAAGGAGAGATTATAACATGGAGTAGGGTGAAGCAGTCTTTTTTTTTTTTTAGCTCCCAACTCGTAATGTAAACGGAGAAGTGATTCTCTGTTGATGTTCACCTAAATCGGTTGCCATTTTGAGCATTGGCTAGTTGAAAGTGATTCTCTTTGGAGAAGCTAGAGCTCATGCGGACCTTAAAAGACAGAAAGCTGATAGCTTCTCCTGATTTTGTGAAGCAATGCTCTATCCTAGTTTTGAAAGCTGATGCTAAAGAATACTAAAAGAATCACATATAGCCACATAATCACTTCTCTAAGAGAATTGGCTTCTGCTCTCTCCGTTCCAAATTGTAAATCGCTTTTGACTTTTTTTGGTTCATACATTTTGTTATGTATCTATACATATTATTGTATCTAGACATAGTAAAATGGATGTATCGAAAAAAAGTCAAAGCGACTTACAATTAAAAAACAGAAGGAAGTATATAGATCGAGAATCAGGATCAGAATGAAATAAAAAAGCTTTACCAAACACGCCTATAATCCTGCACGTTAGCCATCCGTAGCTGATGGCCACAAAATGCAACGGACAAAGCAGTCTACATCGCTGCAGATAACAACGTACTCGTACAGTATATGTTATTGTCTGCTTGAGCGACGGAACGTCAACAATATACAGCGTGTAGCGTGCTCATTCGAACGCTGCACTGCACGTCACCACGGAGAGAGCTGCAAAATTTTTCCAAAGTTGACTATGGATGCATTTTTGTTGTACGTAACCTTCGATGCACATCATATCTGACCTCGAATCCTCAACCATGGTGATTACAAAACAATGATTGCTGATAGACAGTGTCATTATATTATGTCCCAATCAAAAAGGCCCCAAATTTCACAGTGTTTTTAACATGTAGCGAATGGCTGTACGTAATTTCGTAACAGGAATCATATCTTGCACACGTCTTGCAGTCGCCTATCCAACCATTCCGTGTTTGCAGTCAATTTCAAGCCTCCTTACGTGTTTCCAGAGACGTCAAATCGTCAATCTTACATCTCATACAGAACAAGATCAACCTCGCAGTTGACTAGCTACAAATAAGAAAATTAAACATTGTGCTCGTTTAGTTGGCAAGTTTTTTAACCTAAATTCCAAGTTTTTTAGACTCTCTCTCCATCACATCACATCACATTAAATACATCAAAAACATACGTGAACTAAATGTAGGTAAAAAAAACTAAGTTCTTTTTTTTGAAGAAAACTAAGAGACGAATCCTTTGAGCCTCGTCCATAATTGGACAATGTTTTACCAAAAATCTGAAACGAAAACTTTATAGGAGTTCTAACAATGCTTTTGACAAGTTTTTTTTTGCCTAACTAAACAAGGCCAGGATGCCCTGAGGATGCAGAGAATCGAGACCGAAGATTCCTTCACAGTTCGCTCATCTTGCTGCAGGGATGTCAGAGATGTTGCCAGCTACGGCAGATGACGAAGAGTGCGACTTCAACGCCTGGTTTTGCATCAGAGCCTGCAAGTCGAAGCTTAGGTGAGTCTCCGACGTCTCCGGGAGCGGCATGCTTCCATCCAAGAACTGCACGATCTGCCGGATGCCAGGGCGCGCACCGGGCAACGGGTGCGAGCACATCAAGCTCAGCTTCAGCATCCGGCTCGCATCCTCGACGGCGAAGTCACCGTGGAGGCGCGGGTCAACGGCGTCAGTGAGCTTCCCTTGGCGCCAGCGCTGGAACACCCAGTCCAGCAGCAAGCGATGGTCGCCATGCTCATCTTGCACTACCGGCCGCCGGCCGCAGCTGACCTCTAGCATGAACACGCCGAAGGCGAACACGTCGGACGCCTTGGACGCCCGGCCGGTGTGCCCAAGCTCCGGGGCGAGGTACCCCATCGTTCCAACCACGTGCGTGGTGTGTGGGTCAGTGCCATGGTCATACAGTCTCGCCAAGCCAAAGTCGCCTAGCCTTGCGTTCATCTCGGCGTCGAGGAGCACGTTGCTCGCCTTGATGTCTCGATGCAAGACGACTTGCTCCCAGTCCTCGTGGAGGTATAGGATGCTGGAGGCGACGCCTTTGATGATTCGTAGCCTCTGGCCCCAGCTCAAAACAAGACTGTTTTGATTGTGCAAGAACTTGTCGAGGCTACCGTTTGGCATGTAGTCGTACACTAGCAGGAGCTCACCCTTGCGCCGGCAGTAGCCAAGCAGCTGGACAAGGTTCCGGTGCCGGAGTTGGCCAATGGTGACCACCTCTGCAATGAACTCCCTCATTCCCTGCCTCGACTCGTGGGACACCTTCTTCACTGCAACCTCTATCCTGGACACGGGTAGCACTCCCCTGTAGACCCTCCCAAATCCACCGATGCCAAGCAGGTGTTCGTCACAGAAACCTTTGGTGGCATGGAACAGATCCTTGTACGAGAATCGGTGCGGCCCAAACATGACCTCCCAATCCTCTCTAAGCTCCGCGTACTTGTGCCGCCGCCGGCGGATCAGACAGACGAACACAGCCAGTGCCGACACGAACGCCGCCGATGCTATCGGTAACACTATCTTGAGTATCTTGGACGGGTCAGGTTTGGGGATCGTCGCCGGCAAGGCTGGCAGCTTCGATATGTTTAGCGGCGGGGCCGGCCCGTCCATCCTGAAGCTCCATGCGAGCACATAGTGGCGGCTGGCGACGACGCCGGTGGACGACGAGAAGCCAACGTAGGCCTCTGAACCGTCGACGATCGCCGAGAGGTTCACCGCGGTGGAGAGCAGCGGCTTGCTGGGTTTGGGCAGCTCGAGGGGAGCCATGGTGACGTTGACCAGCGAGGTGCGCGCGTCGAAGTCCACCCACACCTGCGCCGCCGTGCGGTTCAGCAGGCTCATGTTCCGGAACGCGCCGGTGCCGTCCTCGTAGTATCCGGCGTTGTCGGCGACCACGGACACGAGGCCGTTCACGTTGACGCCGACGTGGTTGTCGCTCATGTCCCCGAACTCGGCGTTGACGATGGTGTCCAGCTCCACGGCCAGGAAGTGGTTGGTGGCGTTGCCGTTGTTGCGCGCGTTGGCCAGGCCCATGTACTGGCTCTGCAGCGCCGTCGAGAAGTCGGTGCTCTTGGCGACGACGAAGGCCAGCCCGGGGCTGCTGAGGTCGGCGTACTCGCTGGCGATGCCGAACACGTAGGCCGCCGAGAAGGAGCGCACGGCGCCGCCGCCGTGGCGGAACCGCAGAGGGGAAGGGTAGAAGGCGTGGCCCTTGAGCAGCGTCGTGCCGTTGGTCAGCATGAGGAGGCCGTTCGGGGTGACTGCGGCCGTGCCGTCGAGCGTGACGTTCCTGCCGGCGAAGCCGCCATCGAAGGTGAATTGATCAACTGCCGTCGCCGCCACCGGCAGGCGAAGGCAATGGAGTGTCAAGAAGAGAAGCAGTGGAATGTGGCGCATGGTTGTGGGCTTGCGATTGCGATTGGTCTGCCCCATGGCTGTAGCATCCGAGTGTTTGCTGAGGTTAACATGCTAAGAGCTACGTATATGAAAGATGGAAGAATCGGTCTAGTATACCGTCTTGATAAATGACGGAAGACGATTAGTTGGTCGTGTAGTTTGAACGTACACATACGCGTGTCGAGATGCCAAGGTCTACAGTCTACACGTAGGGAAGAGACGTCTTCAAAGATAAGCCTAGATGAGCGACGAATTGTATACTTGAGTCAGCACGGGTCTATAGAAAACTGCAGAAACAAATATTGGGACGAGGGGAGATAATGCTAAGCCTAGAGTGATGTAGTTATCGTTGCACGGTCACTATGAAAGATACGGTTCTGGCGTTGTGCTAACAAAATCCTCTATAAGACCGGCCTGAGCGACCTCACTCTATTCTGTGCTAATAAACCGCGTGTATCCGCGTCCCGTTCCGTTTTTTAATTTTTTGTTTTACGTACGCAATGATTGGGGAATAGGTGTGCAATTCGCGTGCAATTATTTTAGTATCTATAAATTATGGCTGAGATGCAGAACGGTTTCCTCCAAATTGTCTTGCTACTTGCTAGTATTATATAGTCACTTTATTTTTAATAAGTAGTGTATTTGATATCATTCACTCTAGAATTTTTCGAACAATATTTAGCAATGTTATTAGATCGAACATACTAACGATGATTAGTTGTCATTAGTCATCCTTATCGTGGCATGGTGTTTGATAAGGGTTCTCGATACCATTAGCTCGACTAGAAACCTAGTCATTCCATAAGGACGACATTCGAATGACTAGTTGGGCTATCATAAGAATTTGTATGGGGACAATTTGGCAAACCCTAAAATAATTATATTGTCTTTTTTTTTTCTATAATGTAATTGGATTGCTATAATAGAGATGTACCCATGTCGTCATAGCGTTAGCACGGGCATTATACTAGTATGTATAGAGTGATAAATGCGAGTGACTTGTAGTCCAATGGTAGGACGGTCCAGTGGTACGCTCTTCACCAGGGTTCAAATCCTGGTGCTCACACCTTTTTTCTTGGGATTTTCTCAGTATTTATCGGTGCGTTAAGTGGTAAGTGATGTTCATGTCGACAACGAGGCGTCAATGGTGACTTCATGAATCTCTAGATCTGCGGGTGCTTAGTCCTTCTGATGTTCTCGTAGGGTAGGGCCGATGCGTTAAGTGGTGAGTGACATTTATGTCGACAACGAGGCTCCAATGGTGACTTGTCAGAATCTCTAGATCTGCAATGGTGCTCGGTCCTTCGGATGTGCTCGTAGTAGGGTTTTCGTAAAGTCACAGAACTCAAAAAAATTATAGAGTGATGAATGAATTGATGATTGAATTTGAGGCGGTTGTGGTTCTGGCGCTAGATTCGTCGACTTTTCCTTGCTTTCGGCAGCCTCTGCATGGCACCTAGGGGCTGCCGATTCCAGGGGGAGTGTAAATATCCCCTCCTATTAGGGTAGTTTTAGGTAGTTTACCTCCCCTTATCAACAAGTGTGTGAGAGAAGGCTAGCCTGCCCATCTTCCCTCCTCTCTCAGTTTGGAAAGCTGGAATTAACCAATGTTGGAGTGTAAATATCCCCTCCTATTAGGGTAGTTTTAGGTAGTTTACCTCCCCCTTGATCAACAAGTGTGAGAGAAGGTTAGCCTGCATATCTTCCTTCCTCTCTCAGGCTAGAAAGCTGGAATTAACCATTCTTTGGAGTGTAAATATCCCCTCCTGTTAGGGTAGTTTTTGATAGTTTACCTCCCCCCCGATCAACAAGTGTGAGATAAGGTTAGCCTACACATCTTCCTTCTTCTCTCGGGCTAGAAAGCTGGGGAATTAACCAATGTTGTCTTTCTCGCTTTGCCAACGTTCTACCTATGTACTCTGGCTACCCCCAAGGAAAAGTAATTAAGCAAATTGACAAAAATAGAAAACACCGCTTGTGGAGGGCTCGACCTCAACTCAAAAAAAACCCCCGCCAAAAGCTGCTTGGAAAATGGTTTATGCTTCAAAAAGGAAGGGGGGGGCTAGGTGCTACCAACCTAGAAAAGCACAATGAAGCCCTATTACTCAAGAATCTAGACAAGTTCTTCAATAGTAAAGACATTCCATGGTTCAACTTGGTGTGGGAAAAACATGACTCAAATGGAAGATTGCCAAATCATGTTAGAAAAGGCTCCTTCGGGTGGAGAGATATTTTTAAAACTGCTCCCCAAATAAAAAAGAAATGAACAATTGGTGTCAACAACCCCGGGCCATGAATTTCTGAGCTTTTCTCTTTTGCCAAGAATGAAAATTTAAACTTGTTCAACCTACCTCTATAAATTCAAGCCCACCAACAGTTTATTGATCTTGAAGACGTCAAAGAGAATTTAAATTTAACTCAGGAAAATGACAACTGGCCGATGAATGGATCCTCCTTTTCAAAGAAAAAAAAAGGCTTACAAACACATCATGGGGAACAACAGCCCACCTCTAGCTTTCAAGTGGCTTTGGAATAATTGTCGGCAACAAAAACACAAAGTGTTCTTCTGGCTCCTAATGAAAGACAGATTGAGCACGAGAAACTTACTCAAAATGAAGAATATGCACCGTCTTATAACTATGTGCTATGCTCGACAATGTTGAAGAAACTTTTAGAGCATCTGTTTCTTCATTGCAGCCTTTGCAGTTCATCTCTTTGGGGCTCAATTGGAATCCAACTACTGAGAATCAATCGAAAGTGTCTTCCAAGCAATTCAACAAATAAAAACCCAATCCAATATGGTGTTCTTTATGGTTATAGCCATCTTAATGTCCTGGAGCATCCGGACGGTGAGGAATGATCTCATCTTTGAGGGATTCTCGACCAACCTTGGCAAGAGTCAAGGCTGTTTTTTCAGTAAAGAAGTCAACATACTCACTATGAGAGTCGAGGCTCGACATCTTGTTTCTTTTGATTCATGGATCCAAAATATATTGTAACTTTGCTACGTGTTGTAATTTTTTGTCTCTTTTTTTGTTCCCTAATGTGTTCTTCTTAGCTGCTATAGCCTTTGTAGCTTTTGTAACTCTTTTTGAATAAAACCATGTAGGGGTCCCCAGCCCCTCCAGTTCTATAAAAAAAAAAAGTTTAGGGTTGGATGTTGTCCGGCGATAGCATCTTTTGTGGGGATTTGACGGTGGACGAGTATGCCATCAATGTTATTCCTTTGTGTTGGTTTTCATTTCCTTTGTGATCTTATCTGTGTCGGCGGTGCCCATGTGAAGATCTCTAGTGTGGTTTTGGATAATTGATGACATCCTAGGACTAATCTCTTTATGCTAAATGTTTGATTAGTTGGAGATTGGTCAAGCCAAGTGTGATGCACGGTGGTCATGGTGGAAGGATCGTGGTGATCTAAAAGATGATCAAGTGCTCAACTTGAAGTGGTTCGAGGATCAAAATGGGCTCAAGGCAAAGGTATATCCATAGGGCCATTTTGATTTTACACTCAAGATACCATAGAGGGTGTGAGTGATTTAGGATAGATAACCGCACTATAAAGAGGGGAAAATCATAATCGCTTTACTCACCTAGTGCCACCTATTTGAATTTCAAATTGCATGTGCATTTTGGTTAGTGACGTGGAAACTCGATGAAAAACTCTTTGAAATGACTTGAGAAAATGTCATCTAATTATGATCAAGAGGTTGACATATTTTTGGATGAGATGACATATTATTTGGATCAAGAGATTGTTTTCTTGGAAAAGAAAAGAGAATTGAGAAGTATATATATATATACATGCCTATGTATATGTGTATATATAAGCACACTTGCTCCCGTACACAACTAGCTTGCTAGCTTGCTTGTGTGTTGGTCGACGACAATTCAAAATGGAGCAACTTGATTGGTTCGGCTGCTTGCTTGTCATTTGAATTAATCAAAAAGAAAAAGGAAGCTGCCGCCGGCCTGCTTGTCCGATTTGCAAGATGCTGTTTTGCTGTGCACAGCCCAAGGCCCACTCGTCCGTTTTGTGGAGCACACACGCAGGCCCAAGCACGAAGCTGAGCGTGGCCCAGGTCGAGACCAAGCTGCACTAGTCCGATTGTTTTAGGCATCGATCTGGTCCGTTCTGGCTGCCATCGAAGGAGTCGCACTCGTCCGTTCCCCATCGAAGAAAATTAGAAGCCGCCGGCCCAGCGAACAGAGGAGCGTGGAGCTGCCGCCGCTGCTCGGTCTCCTGCCGTTGGAGAGTCGACCGTTGGGGCTGCTGCTGCTGTTGGTCCAGACCAGAGAAGTATAAAGCATAGCTGCTGCTCCTCTCTGTTCTCTCTCTTGAAAATTTCGAAATCCTAGAGTGAGCTGTTCTTCCTCTCTTGCAAACCCTAGCTCTCACTTTCTCCTCTCTCTCGATCTGTTGATTTGGGCTGAAATCAATCGAGGGAGCTTGTGCTAGAGATTGATTTGAGAGCTTCAAGAGGATTGCTTCCCTCTCCTCTTCATTTTCTTGGTGGATTGTTGTTATTGAGAGGAGATTGGAGAAAACCTAGTGTGCATTGCATTTCGAGATTCATATTTGTGGCACTAGGTGGTTATTGCAATTGTGGATTTCTTATTGCTCTTGGAGAGCACCACTCCTAGACGGTTTGGAGATTGTTGGAGGGATTGGGAAGAGACGGTGATTGTTCTTGCCCACCTCCCGGTGATTTGTGAGGGGTTTGTGATCTTCCCCGGCGGAGTGCCAAATTGATACTCTAATGCATTGCTTGTGTCTTGGGTACCTCTCATTTGCTTTGGGTGCAAGTAACCTAAAGGCACTTGGCTAGGAGTGAGCTCCACCTTGCCCCCACACGTGAGAAGGTCGGCACAACGGAGACTAGCTTGAGGGTGCTCAAGTGAACTTCGGGTTAAATCTTGTGTCTCCACTTGTCTCTTGGTGATTAACTTCAATTTGGTTATCTCATTATATCATCATTGGTGATTGGATTGACTAGCCTCGACATTGTGGTATATCACTTCTACACACTTGCATTACTTTCATATATATTGTGCTAGTGTAGTTTGAGTAGACTTGCTTAGTTTGCTAGAGTATTTAGCTTGTTCACCTAGAGATAAAGTAGTGACTTAGCCCTTGTGTGTGAATTAGAGACTATAGCAACTAGAATTGTCAATAGGAGGCTTGCCAACAAGTAGAGCTAGAGCAAACACATTTACGCTTAGTTATTTACTAACAAGTTGCTCTAGTGATTTTATAGAATTTTTATTAGGCTATTCACCCCCTCTCTAGCCATTTAGGACCTTTCACCACGCCTTCATCCACAATGCTGACCTCGTAAGCTATTGCATGTCACCAGATATATGGAGGAGTTTTGGTGGATGTATCGATGGCGATGAGGTGTTGTCTATCGATCTTTTGTCCCTCCATGACAATTCTGGTAGACGTGTCAGAAGTTCTTTTTAGGTCACTTGTCCACCATTTTTTTTTATAAAGCACACCTGTATTAAAGTTAAGAAAACCGTACACATACAAGTATGCAATACAAGGATACAGTCCTGCCAAACTAACAGAAAGGGCCACCAATAAAATAAAAATTACAACCAGGTCCATGGACCCCTTCCATGCGGGATCTCCCTGCCGGCGACGGGCAGACGCCGCCCGGCCGGTCAGCACCACCGAGCCCAAGGCGAAGGCAACCCCATCGCCATCACAAGGCTTTGAAACAAACTGCAGAAGACACCCGCCGCCATGGACGAGTTGATGTCGACGTTGTAGATCCATCGGTCGGGGCCGCACCTCGAAGTTCCCTCGCCCGGGACCGACACTGCCGCCGACGACCACCGCCGCCCAGGAGAGGACCAAGGTCGATCCCTCCACTTGGCAACCGCGAACACCCGCAACCACCTCCGCACCTTGGAAGCACAAGACCGGCTCCAACCGCCGCCCCCGCCCCGAGGACGATGCACAGCTGCCGGTGTCCACCACCTTCTTTGTTTTTGGGTTGGTGTATTTAGATACCCCTCGTGGGTTTTGTTGTTGATCGTTTGGGGTTGGATGGCTAAGGATTCCTTTTTTTTTTTTTTTTTTTTTTGAGGGAAATGGCTAAGGATTCCTTGCAAAAGCTGACTGGGTCAGTGATAGCTTCACAATTTTTTGGGAAGACTTGAGGCGTACATGGAGGTTGGCGTGATGATGGGCCCAGCTAGCAATTGCTTGAGATAGCAATCTAAGATTTAAATTTACAAAAGGACCGGCGAATACTATTTTTGGAATTAAGAAGACAAAAGTCTTACACTGAAAAGAGCTCGCTACCCGTGCAATAACGCGAGCCACATTGCTAGTTCAATTGGACAGGAGAGGTACAAGGACTGGAGTACTGTTCACGAGGTTCCTTGGGCAGTCAGGCTCAACGAAATAGCACAAGGTGCAGTACTAGCAGATTGCTATAAAAACTTGAAAACGGATGCTGCCAAACCAGACTGGAAGCAGACTTGCAGAGGTTCGAGGTTTCCTAGACTAGAAGATTGGAAGTTACAAAGCAGTCTGGTCTTCCCAAAGACACGCTCCTGACAATGCTTACGTATAAGCAATAACAAACAAAGAATTAGCCGCTGAAATCATCGCTGCTTAAGTGGCACGACCACAATTTTTCTACTCCGAATTAACCTGTCAGCAGCTGCGTTTCTACTGCAGTAGTATTTATAGTTCCCCTGCCACTACGCTCTTCTCGCGGTTCATCTCATCCCCTTCACCAGTATAGGCAGCAGCATCAATGGAATCCAGGTATTACTAATTACACGTTAATTTGCCCATGCAAAAGTTGGTCACCGGCAGCAATTTGTAAGAGACTTTCTTTTCTCTCTGACGGGCATATATACATGACCTGGCCTGCCTCAGGGTTGCAGTGGTCACCGGAGGGAACAGAGGAATCGGGCTGGAGATCTGCAGGCAGCTCGCGAGCAACGGCGTTCTCGTCGTCCTAACAGCCAGAGACGAGAAGAAGGGCTCGCAGGCCGTGGAGGAGCTGCAGAGCTCCGGCCTCTCTGACGTGATCTTCCATCGGTTGGACGTCACTGACCGGTCCAGCATCACGCAGCTCGCCGAGTTTGTCAAGGCCAGGTTCGGCAAGCTCGACATCTTGGTGAGTTGTATTCTGAAGTTTTCGAGCGCAGCAGCAGCTTCAGGCTCCAGTGTTTCAGGGGTTCAGTCAGTCTGTCTAACGGTTTGGGTTTGGGTTCTTCAGGTGAACAATGCAGGCGTTGGTGGAACAACCATCGATCCTGAGAGGTTAAAAGAGCTCCAAAAGCAGGATCCAAAGGCAAGTAGCTATTCTGTTAGCACAGAGTTTGAACAACTAATTAAATTTTGCTAAAAAGAAGTGCCTGAGTGTACAAGGATTGAGAAATACTGTATTTACCATGTATGGCTGCAGGAAGATGTAAGAACTTTTGCGGATGGCTACATGGGAAGTCTGCAACAAAGTTATGAGCTAGCCAAGGAGTGTCTGCAAATAAACTTCAACGGCACAAAGGACGTTACAGATTGCCTGATCCCCCTCCTGCTGCTGTCCAAATCAGGAAGGGTCGTGAATGTTACTTCACAAGTTGCACAGCTTAAGGTAACTTTAACCACTGAAGCAGTTGTAACTCGTACTGCTTTTTGTGTATGTATTGCTTTAACATAACACAACGGGCTGATGAGCGTTTTCTCTTCAGTTCATGTCAAACGAAGGAGTCATAGCGGTGCTAAGCGACATCGACAGCCTCTCAGAGGCGAAGCTCGACGAGGTGATGCGCGTTTTCCTGGCAGATTTCAAGGACGGTAACCTAGCGTCTCGTGGGTGGCTCCCCGTGGTGTCGGCCTACGCGGTGTCCAAGACGCTGGTGAACGCCCACGCCAGGCTGCTGGCAAGGAGGCACCCGTCGCTGGTGGTGTGCTGCGTTAACCCGGGTTTCGTCAAGACCGGCATGAACTACGGCATGGGTCTCTTCTCCGCCGAGGAAGGCGCCGCGTCGCCCGTCGCGCTCGCGCTCCGGGACGAGCCCGGTGACTCCGGCCTCAACTTTCAGCTGTTGGACGAGTGCGAGTTCTGAACTTCTCAACTACAGTAGGTATTAGTGCGTCCTGGCATGTAGGGCAGTATCAGTCGATCTGCTGTTCGCAATAAACACGGTTTGAGATTGGGAGTTCAAAGTAGTTTCATACTCTTTTTGTACGAAGAAAACAAGATTATTGAAGTGCCCTGAACCAATGTCAACACGTCATGTAACACAGAGGTGGGTTCAAAGAAAAAAACGGCATATTGGGGGTGAGATCGGAACTGTAACCAAATCCGTTGGGTATTGGCTTATTTCCAATCACGTTACGTATCGACGAACCTTGTGAGGTGAGACTTGGCCCAATATATAAAAGGAGAAGCCCCTGTGTGACCTTGCTCCCCGCTGTGAGCCCTAAGGTTAAGAGGAGATCGGAGCACACACACCGCCGCCGCCGGCCGAGCCCATCGATCGATCAAGATGGACAAACAGCTGGTGTCTACGTTCATGGAGGTCACGTCTTGCGAGTCCCAGGCGGACGCCGTGCGGCACCTTGGCTCGTGCCATTGGAATCTGGACGAGGCCATCAATCTCTACTTCAGTAACGACGGTGGCAGCACCGAGCCGCCGTCAGGTTCGTCCGCCGATCCAATCTTGCCTGAGGAGGACGTGCCGGCGAAAGAGGACAGAGACCACGGCGATGCCACAATCGACGGCGACTATGAAGACAACGTGGGCGCTCCTCTGTACTACGGCGACCGAAGTATCGCCGTCGACGCGGCCCCTTTCATCGTGGAGATGCCACTGAATGAAATAGTCCCCACCGGGTGGGGAGAAACAGACGACGCGGGGGAAGTCAGAGTGGAAAACGTCGATGGCAACAAGCAGGAAGCCGACGAGGACGCTGAACAAGACGACAACATCAGCACGAAGGAAGACGACGGCGGCAGCATGCACAGCAGCAACGGTGAGGCATATGGTGCATACAGCGACGAAGAGTACGGAAACATGAGCTACGGCGAGGAGGAGGACGACGATGATGCCTACTACGGCTCTATGGCGGAGGATCCCGACGGGGATCGGCCGGCGGTGCAGCCGCCGCCACAGAAAGAGTCGGTTGAAGATCTGTTCATGCTTCCGCACAAGCTGATGTACCGCGGGTCCTTCCACTTCGCCAAGGTGGACGCGGCGTGTAAGGATCGGTTCCTGCTGGTCAACCTGCAGATATCCGCCGGCGCCGGCGCCGGCGACTTCCCGTCGCAGATGCAGAACCGGGACCTGTGGGCGGACGACCTCGTCACGCAGGTGATCGAGGACAGCTTTGTGTTCTTCTTGCTTCAAATGGCGAACAGCGACGACTCACACTTGGATGAGTGCATGAAAGTGGCAAGCTTCTACAAGCTCGAGGTCGACCAGCTGCCGGCCGTGCTCGTCCTCGACCCGATCACGGGGCAGTTGCTGGCTAAGCGGAGCGGCACCATGATGCCTGACGAGTTCATGCAGTTTGTTGATGAGTACACGAAATCGAATCCGAGCGCGATATCCATGCCCAAGTTCGTCGAGAAAACGCCGCCGGTGTTACCTGCATCTTGGGGTGATGAGTCTGATGACACGGCCGTCGAACAGGAGCCGGCAGCAGTGTCCGGGAGCCCTGCAAAGCCTGCTGACGATGAAGTTGGCGAGCAAGAAGAGAAAATTCCTATGAGCTATGCAGCTGCCGTCGTCGGTGCCTGCAGCGAACAGGAACCTGTACCGGTGCCTAATAATACCACTGATGAGTTGCCCGCCGAGATGGTCGATGTCGACGACGACGAGCCCATGGAAGACGAGGAGATGTACAAGCTGAGGATTCGGTTCCCCGACGGCACTACGGTCGCCAAGGAGTTCGGCTGCAAGAGGAGGGTTGCGTCGCTCTTCGCCTTCTGCAGATCGGCCCTTCACGGTGGAGAGGAGAAGAAGAAGGCGATCCGGATCATGAGGTTCGCTGGCCGCGCCTTGGTGGCGATACAGGAGGACGATGCTGGTGCGACGTTTGAGGATCTGGGACTCAACTTCGCAGCCGTGTCAGTTGTTTTCGATGCAGCCTAGCCGGGTCTTCAGAACCGCCAATAACATATTAGTCGAGTAGCCGACGTTTGTTTCGTCGGTAAGAACTTGTGATACTCGATCGACTTGACGTTGTTTTCGATTTACTATTGAGATGCTACTATTTGCTGGCTGTTCGTACTCACCTGTGTCGTTCCTTTTTGAAAGGAAGGTTTGCTCAGTATACCATGACCTCATTATGGCAGTTATATTTTATCAGTAGCTGCTTTAGGAGCACGGCTTTGCACAGAACGCGTGATAGACCCAGAAACCAACGAGTTTCCTTGCTGGAGCTGCGAAACTAGTACTCCAGTTCACGAAATTCATTTTAGGGATTTTAGGATCAAATAATCAAGTTCAAGCGAAAAAGGGCCAGGAAGTTAAGCATAACATTTTTTAAGGCCAAAGAACTAATTTTTCAATTTAAAAGCTCTGCATTTAGTTAAAACAGGAAGGAAGAGAAGCAAATAAACTGCATTTTCACCACTCTAGGTTGATATCCATCATTTTCTATTGTAAGCATGACCTTCCTCTTGCCAAAACAGCATATCTAGAGTATGTTTGGTTGAGTGACTATCTCATAGCTAGACTCCCTAGAGCCCTTTTTGTTGTTTGGTTGCCTAAAGGGGGTTTGGGACCTGCACAGGTCTGGCCAAAAGTGCCCATTTAGCCAGGCCGCTAGGATTGCCTTGGTCGTTCTTTCGTAGCCAGACCAGAGCCAACCATCGCTCGTCGTTGCCATCACCCCAGGTCCTTCGTGCTCCTCCACTCGCTACTGTGCTCCGCCGGCTCGCCTTCCCCTCCGTGCTCGCCCCTTCCCCTTGGTGCTCGCCCTTGCCTCACCTTAGTGCTCGCCCCTGCCATGTGGAGAGGAGGAGCAGCGGTGAGATGGGGACGGGATGGGGAGCGACGCGGCCGTCGCCCGGTGACCTTGGCGCCTTGAGGAGGCGCAACACGAGGTGGAAGAGGGCGTGCAGGCCATGGCTACGGGCTACACGCCGGTCTCGGAGGCGGCAAGGAGGGACGTGGGCGAGGAGGACGTGACGACAGCGGCGGCGAGGTGCCTGATGCGATTGGCCAATGTGGAGGCGCTCAAGCGGCGGCTCGGGGACGGGGAGGTGATCCCGTACGCGGACTTGCTGTGCGCGTGCCAAGACTCTGGCGTGGGCGGGACGCGCGCGTAGGCCACTACACTCGCTGGCGCACTTGATAAGGACACTTTCGCCGTGGCGGCTGGCACTGCACGACGTGGTTCAGGAATGCGGGCTCGTGGGATGGCTGCTCGGCGGCGGCCACCACGACCGCGACAATGTCGGAGATGTCCCCGGCGGGCTTGCCACGGTCATACTCCATGTTGTAGCTCCTCGTGGGGCTAGGCGCGTGGTCGATGACGACACCATTGTTGATGGTGCTCTGCGCGTATCCGTAGTCGCATCCGCTACGGCGCCGCGCGAGCGCGGTGGCGACGTGGACCTTGGCGATGGTGGTGAGCGGGCTCCCCGTGGGCACCTTGTTTAGGTACAGCCTAGAGTCCGTGACGAAGACGGGAATGGAGAGCAAGATGGTATTGTTGGAGATGTCAAATGTCGAATCCCCACTACTATCCCTTGTCCCCGACCCGGGCGATGATGAGGCTCGTGGTTCTCCATTCCACTCTACGATGGGGCGGGGGGGGGTGGTGGCCAGTGTGGCAAGCTGGAGCTGGTCACCGGGCGGTGTGCAAGACATGCCCACCAAGCTAACCATCCAACCAAACAACCCTCATGTCTAGCCAGTCTAACCCAATACGAGACAACCAAACAAAAACAAAACTTTGCCTATCTACTATTTATGGGGACGATAGCCCCTGCCTGCAACTCCGCTAGATGATCACATCGGCTCTAACATGGGAAAATCACATGTAAACCGTACAATTGTAGATGGATGCCACGCGTGAAACCTGGACCATCCAACGGCGTGCGTTTGGAGACGTTTTTCCAAGCGAGTGGACCATGCTGAAGCGCGACCGTAACGATACCGTTTCCGAAGCGCCCGACCACAATGTTGCAGTTTTTTCTTCTTCAGAAAACCAGGCTTATATTTTCATATATGATTTTTGGTGGTTACATCTTACAAAGATATCCTTGATAGAAAAGAAAATTACAAACTTGTCCTTGTAAGTTGATCCTCCAGGCCATCCTCGCCACCGGCAGCGAAGCACATAGCTTGAAGCCAACCTCTTCTCCGGCGAAGGCACATAGATTTTGTTGCCGTCTTGAGCAGCACATCGAAATCGATCTGCTTTATGCATGCTGAATGACCCGGCATAAGAAGATGGCTCTTGGCCATCGCATCACCAGATTGCGAGGAATCTGGCACCTCAAAGAACGCCACACACTTTCGAGCACACCGGATGACAATTTTTCCCGAAAAGGATCAGAACCACCAAAGAAGGTTGGAAACAAATTTCAACCCGGCTTCCCAACGAGTTAGTAGGCAAATTTGAAGCAGCTGCCATCGGCAAGAATAGTGAAGCGGGCTAGAGATGTCGAAGAAGCTCGATCTGGATACATCTTCTTTGAATCGGCGGCATGATCCACCGAAGACACTGCATTGGAACACAAACCCCCAACTTGTGCCGCTGAAGAAGCCACCGCCGCCCGTTGTCACCGACACCATCATCTTCAACAGCACCACAGAGGAGTGACACAGAACTCCTCCGCGCCGACACAAGGATGGAGGAAACTAACCTTAACCACACTAGCCCTAAGCTATAAGAGTAGGTAATATACATCGGCCATCGACCCGACAGCTCCTCCCCACCTCCGGCGCCGAGGAATCGCCAACGGAATCGGTTCCAAGGTGCAAACCGTCTGCTTTTCGCCCTAATGTACTGTAGCTGGGGATGAGGATGTGCGGTATCGAGAAGGATCTTCGTCGATGGATCCACAACACAATGTTGCAGTTGGTTGCGCAGGCGTAGGACAGTTTGCCCATGCTGGGAACATTGTGATCTTTTTCCGATAGGAATGGGCTGATTTTGAAGAAGGAACGGGATCCAAGTGCTGTTTTTTTTTTTTTTTTTTTTTTGAATAGGTCACCGGAGGGGTTTAACCCCCACCTGAATTTGCATTAGGCCGCTTTTGCCGGCAATAAGGGGAGCAGTTTTACAGGGCAGAGTATGAACTCAAGCATACATACACATATTTACATATTTACACCGAAAACGCCTGACACCAGGCGTCTACAACCGGCCTGTCCCTGTCTGGAATTTGACGAAAGAACGCGGCCCACCTTTCACGGTTTTGGGTGAGCGTGCGTCTCCGACTCTCCTCCCCATGACGACGGAAGTCCAGCCTTTTTCTCAATTCTTTCCCGTTGATCAACTCGCTCCCACAGTTGTTAACATCAATGTTGACCAATTTGATCGATTGCCAGTTTGTAAGCTGATCCTCGTGGTCATCCTGCCCGTAGGTGAATCAATGCCCCAGGAAAGAAGCAGACCGAAGTTGCCAAGGTAACATCAACTTTAACGTGATAATAACAAAAACATTAACTTTGACAACGGATTCATGCATCATGCATGATGCTAACGAGAAGTTGTTTTCGCTCACGTGCCCGGCACGGGCAACCTCGCCCAATCTGCCTGCGCGCCGCCGGTTCGGACTTCAGAGCTGAAAGGTCAAGTACTCCCAAACATCATCACTACCTGCGTAATCATTATACGTGTTGGCCAAACCTTTTTAATTGAGATTAAATAAGTTTATAACAAATATTAGTAATAATTATATCTTTAAAAAAAGTTTTCATTTTTATTATGAAAATACATTCAACTATTCATTTAATGGTACTAACTATGTACCACAAATATAGTTTATTATATATTTGATTGGTGTTTAAAATATTTGACTTCATAGAACGTAAGAATCACACTTATTTTAGAAAGGAGAGAGTATCGACTGCTTCTGACTTGCATCGTTAACAGACCACATACTAGGATTCATCTATATAAACGAACCAGAACCACCTATCTCTCTACAAGCCTGGCCATCCGTCTCCGTCTCCTACTCGATTACTGTTGCTGTGCTCCCGGGTCAGCTGACGATCATGGAAGGGGCCATTCCCAAGTCATCAGAAAAGAGGTGCACAAACACAGAGCACGACATTAGTTTCCGTCCCATCGGTGGTAGTAGATCGGCAGCAGCTTGAGTTGTGCATCTTGCCGCCCTGCTGCATGTTTTGATCGATGCGCTCTTGCCCTTACTTCTTGGATGGTTTATTTTTCTTGTGGACGTCAGGGTGGCCCTGGTCACCGGCGGGAACCGGGGCATGGGGTTCGAGATATGCCGGCAGCTGGCGTCCAGCGGGCTCACCGTCGTCCTGACCGCGCGGAACGAGGCGAGGGGCGCCGAGGCGGTCGAGAGGCTTCGCGGCCTCGGCCTGCCGGACGTCGTGTTCCACCAGCTGGACATCACGGAGCCCGCCAGCGCTGCTCGCTTGGCTGATTTCATCAGGAGCAAGTTCGGCATGCTTGATGTGTTGGTACGGCTGGCTCCTTTCCACCTTCCCTCTGCCCGGCTGCCTGATGCTACTTCTGACGGTGGTCCTGGTGTGGTGTGCATAAACTGGTTGCATGCTCTAATCGATTCATGCTCCGCAGGTCAACAACGCAGGTATACTGGGAGTCACGATGGAGGCTGGAGACGAGGCGGCCATCAAAAGAAATGGTACGTTTCTAGCCATCTAGGAGAGGGAAAATGCATATACGGAGCATAGCTGAGCTGGACTAGCATGTTTCTACTTTCTGTCAGTACATTTGGTGTTAGACACTTATTACGCAGTTTTGCTGCATCGAAACAGATGGTAGGCAAGGACCAGAACGAGATTAAAAAATGGCTGAAGCAGCGTACCACGCAGAACACCGAGCAAGCAGAGGAATGCGTCAGAATCAACTACCACGGCACCAAAACCGTCACGGAAGCGCTCCTTCCGCTCGTGCAATCCTCCTCCGACGGAAGGATCGTCAACGTCACTTCAGCATTTGGGCTACTCAGGGTACGCGCCCTGATCATACACAACAGATCATCACAATTGTAGGAGACAAAAGTCTGTAAAACCATCCAATGCAATGCAATCTTCTTCCTGTATCCTGCTCTCTTTGGCGCAGCTTTTCAGCGGCGAGGAGCTCCGGCAGGAGCTGAGCAGCGTCGACAGGTTGACCAAGCAACGGCTGGACGAGCTGTCGGCCTTGTTCCTGGAGGACTACAAGAGCGGCAAGCTGGAGCCCCGTGGGTGGCCGACCGACCAGGTGTACGCGGCGTACCAGGCGTCCAAGGCGCTCGTCTCCGCCTACACGAGGATCCTCGCCGCAGAGAACCCGGCGCTGAGGGTCAACTGCGTGCACCCGGGCTACGTCGAGACGGAGATGAACTGCAACACCGGTGATCTGACGGCAGCGGAAGGCGCCAGGGTCTCCGTCGCGGTCGCTCTAGCCGACCAGGGCGGCGTCACTGGCGCTTACTTCGACCGCACTGAGATAGCTTCATTCGTGTAATGCTGGAATATACTAGGTGTAAAGAATGTCTTATCTTAGAGCAACTTCAAGAGAAGGCTAATAATAGCCCCAAAACTAAATTTGCATTATTAGGAGAAAAATCACTGGTCCAACAGCTCTCCAAACCTTCCCCCAATGTTTAGTGGCTCACGGATAATTTAGCCGGTGCCCTGGTATATGCAGAGCCATGCAGCGCCCCCAACCTTCCTCCCGCGCTCGTCCTCCCCTGCTCGCACCAACTAATTCTATTTTTAGGATCATCCTCATGCAACTAATTGATGATGTGACGAGTTTAATTTTTTTTGGTGCAAGATATTAGGAGCTGCTGTGGAGGACACTAGTTTTTGAGAAACAATTATTTAAGAGAGCCCCTAATATAGAGCATGTATTTCTACCAAGTAATAATTGTTTTTTTTTGAAACAATAATAAATTCTATTAAGTTAGTGAAATCATGTGGAAGAACGTTGATACGTGCCCTGGTGATGGATATTGTTGTTTTATTACGTCTGGCCGTCCGGACGCCTTGATCGATTTGGCGCAGCCAATAACAAGTCTGGATGCGCGAACCACTTAACCGTGACCC
This sequence comes from Hyparrhenia diplandra, assembly GCA_015847255.1. Classification (NCBI taxonomy): domain Eukaryota; kingdom Viridiplantae; phylum Streptophyta; class Magnoliopsida; order Poales; family Poaceae; genus Hyparrhenia; species Hyparrhenia diplandra. The sequence goes on from JADLZK010011490.1 coordinate 38,485, forward strand.
CTTGCTCGCATCCATCGCGTGACCCGTCTTCCACTTCCTCCGTGTGCTCGCTTCGCTCTTCTCCGCAGCGCCGCCCGGTCGCTGCTGCCTGTTGCTGCTCCCTACCTCCTCTTCCTCCACCTCCAAGCCTCACGCCATTCTCCAGGCCACCCGGGGATGGGCGCCATGCCCACACAGGTCGCCACTGCGCTCCCTCCCTCCCTCCGTGAACTAGATCTGAAGGAGAGGGGAGGGCGAGGGCGAGGGCGAGGGGAGGGAGGCTCCGCGTGCTAGGTCTGGATCCTCCTCCTCCATGTGGCTACCCCTTTGCGTAGCCATGGCTTTCTCCCGGTCCTGCAGCGGCACCCCTCACCTAGGCTTCCAACTCTTCCACCCCGCGCGGTTCCGCTTCCCAACATCCAACGGCGTTCTTCCCCGGCGTCCTCGGCCACCGGGAGCACGGATTCAGTGGCCCTCTACCCCAACACTGGGTGAGATCCATGGAGCACAAGTGTCACTGTTCTTGTATCCTTCGTTGTTTGTCGCCCATCGTCTAGATGGATAACTAGTATCCATCCACACGCCCCGTTTGTCGTCGGAGTCCCCCAATGTTTCATTTATTTGTTTTCAATTGTTTCAAATGTTTGAGAGGTATGTTTCAACCGAATCATATGTGCGTTGAAAAAATAGATCGAGTGTTTCACATGATTCACCTACGGGCGATCTACGCCGCGAGGCTAGGGGGCTGTAGCCGGGCGCAGCCTGAATTCTCTATGCAAATCTTGCCCAACCATGCAAATTGTTTCATTTCCAGCCCAAAATAGTTTGGTTTCTACTCGTGTCGTCGGTCTCCGTACGCCGTCGAGACACCCTCTCCTTCCCCTTTGTCGTCGATCCTCTCCGGCCTCTCCGTCAAGTTGAAGTTGTCGCTAGGGTATTGTTTGTGGCCGCCGCCGCCAGGTAATTGGAAATACGCGCAGGCGTTCGCGGTCGGAGACGAGGGCGCCGCGGTCAGCGAGGGTGTGCGCGGCAGCGAGGCCCGCAAACGCCCAGCAGGTGCGTCGCCCGATCACGCAAGTAGTAGATGGTCCGCCTCGTCTAGTATTGTGTCACGGTACAGGCCAAGATGAGAGGAGGCAAGAGACTAAAGAAGCCCAATACCAAGTTTACAAGCCTAGGATGGCGCACTTGAAGGCCCAAGCCCGGTTGCGTCCGGTGTACTGCTGCCTAGGCAGCTGTAACAGAGTATTAAGGGGAGAGGAGGAGAGCCATTCGAACTTGTCTTGGTTCTGAGAACTGAAACCAACGGCGAGCTCTGCTCGACGGCGAGTGTTGCTCGAGGCCGGCGGCGCCGACCGGAGTTGTACCCAAACTATCAGTTCTATATGAGATTCATCGTGGATTCGTAGCTAACCCCCCCTCCACCGTTACATATTGAGTGAACAATTATTTATTCTATTTGAGTACCGAATTAAATTTCCTAGCTGTGCATTGCTTTGATTACTGTTCACGTGGTCATCTCCGCTGTGCATGGCTTTGAATCGGCTCATGAATCGCTGATGCTCATGAATCAGGTCCTTCCTACTTCTTACACGCATTCTGATGCTGATCATCTGAACAAACAGGAGCATGCACGTACACACATTCTGATGAATAAAGCAACGAGTCGCGCGAGTTCTTCGACGGGAAGACAATCGTCAAGTTCTTCTTCGACCGGACCTGGACGATCGGCGCATGGCTCCAATACCCAACGATCCGCCAACTAATCTCATCTAGTGGGCCCAAATTTGGTTATTGGGAGACAATTATAGGGTACTGTCGGAGATTGGTAATTTTTCCTACCTTATTTTTTTTTTTAAGGTCCTAAACTCATGGATATTGGGAGAAAGTTATAGGGTACTCTTGGAGATGCTCTTAGCCCCTTAATCCTAAAATAATCTATGTTTCTAGATCTGCCCCAGTGTACGGACATCCGGGCGTTAGGGCTCCTGCAATTCTTTGACATGACGAATGGTACCTCGCATGATCGTGATCCCGTAAATTATCTCGCTCCCACAGCTGTTCTCGTGGCCCGTAGGTGAATCAAAGCCCCAGGAAAGAAGCAAACAAAAGTTGCCAAGTTAACATCAACTTTGACGTGATGATAAAACACATCAACTTTGACGACAGATTCATGCATCATGCATGACGCTAGCGAGAAGTTGTTTCGCCCAAGTGCCCGGGCAACCTCGCCCAGGAATCTTCCTGCGCGCCGCCGGTTCGGACTTCAGAGCGGAAAGGTCAAGTACCCCACCAATCATTTTTTAATTAAGTTTAACTAAGTTTATAAAATAAAAATTTTAGTAATAATTAGTATGTCTTTAAATAAGTTTTTATTATGAAAATACATTCACCGATTCATTTAATGGTACTAACTATGTACATAAATATAATTTCTATTGTATATTTGATCGATGTTTAAAAATTTAACTTCTTAGAAAGCAAGAATTCACACTTATTTTAGAACGGTTAGAATGGAGAGAGTATCTATTTCTCACTTGCATCGTCTTTTTTTTATTATTTTTTTTGACAAGGCTCACTTGCATCGTTAACAGACCACATCAATACCTGTACTACTAGGATTCATCAGTATATAAACGAACCAGAAGCACCTGTCTGTCTGCAAGCCCTGGCCATCCGCCTCCTACTCGATTACCGCTGCTCTGCTACCGGGTCAGCTGACGATCATGGAAGGAGCCATTCCCAAGTCATCAGAAAAGAGGTGCGCAAACACAGAGCCCGTCCCATCGGTGGTGGTAGATCGGCAGCAGCTTGAGTTGTGCATCTTGCCGCCCTGCTGCATGTTTTGATCGATCGATGCGCTCTTGCCCTTACTTCTTGGATGGTTTATTTTTTTTCTTGTGGACGTCAGGGTGGCCCTGGTCACCGGCGGGAACCGGGGCATGGGGTTCGAGATATGCCGGCAGCTGGCGTCCAGCGGGCTCACCGTCGTCCTGACCGCACGGAACGAGGCGAGGGGCGCCGAGGCGGTCGAGAGGCTTCGCGGCCTCGGCCTGCCGGACGTCGTGTTCCACCAGCTGGACATTACGGAGCCCGCCAGCGCTGCTCGCTTGGCTGATTTCGTCAGGAGCAAGTTCGGCAAGCTTGATGTGTTGGTACGGCTGGCTCCTTTCCATCTTCCCTGTGCTCGGTTGCCTGATGGTGGCATGCTCTAATCGATTCATACTCTGCAGGTCAACAACGCAGGTATAATGGGAGTCACGATGGAGGCCGGAGACGAGGCGGCCATCAAAGAAATGGTACGTTTCTAGCCATCTAGGAGAGGGAAAATGCATATACGGAGTATAGCTGAGCCGGACTAGCATGTTTCTACTTTCTGTCAGTACATTTGGTGTTAGACACTTATTAGTTATTACCCAGTTTTGCTGCATCGAAGCAGATGGTAGGCAAGGACCAGAACGAGATTGCTGAATGGCTGAAGCAGAGGACCACGCAGAACACCGAGCAAGCAGAGGAATGCTTCAGAATCAACTACCACGGCACCAAAACCGTCACGGAAGCGCTCCTTCCGCTCGTGCAATCCTCCTCCGACGGAAGGATCGTCAACGTCACTTCAGCATTTGGGCTACTCAGGGTACGCGCCCTGATCATACACAACAGATCATCACAATTGTAGGAGACAAAAATCTGTAGAACCATCCAATGCAATGCAATCTTCTAAGGGGCGAAGCCACTTAGTCCATGCCGAGTGCCCAGGCACCCTCCGATTCTAAAAATTTCTTAGTGTTCAGCAATTTTTGGCCCATTAGGCAACCCCACAACCCAATACCAGACACCCCATAGGCTTTGAAGCCTATTGAACTACTTTGGGCACCCCGTCCATTCGCTCTGGCTTCGCCACTTATCTTCTTCTTGTAACCTGCTCTGTTTGGCGCAGTTTTTCAGCGGCGAGGAGCTCCGGCAAGAGCTGAGCAGCGTCGACACGCTGACCAAGCAACGGCTGGACGAGCTGTCGGCGCTGTTCCTGGAGGACTACAAGAGCGGCAAGCTGGAGCCCCGTGGGTGGCCGACCGACCAGGTGTACGCGGCGTACCAGGCGTCCAAGGCGCTCGTCTCCGCCTACACGAGGATCCTCGCCAGGGAGAACCCGGCGCTGCGGGTCAACTGCGTGCACCCAGGCTACGTCGAGACGGAGATGAACTGCAACACTGGTGATCTGACGGCCGCGGAAGGCGCCAGGGTCTCCGTCGCGGTCGCTCTAGCCGACCAGGGCGGCGTCACCGGCGCTTACTTCGACCGCACTGAGATAGCTTCATTCGTGTGATACTGGAATACCAGGTGTAAAGAAGAACACAATTCTTATCTTAGAGATACGTATTGCTTTAGCATGTATTCAACAACAAATAATAAATTGTATTTATTTTAGTGAAATCACGTGTCTAAGAAAATACTTTCTTCAGTCTTTGTTTAGGTCGTTTAGTGTTTTTCCTAGTTTAAGCTCTCTAGTTTTGATCAAGTTTAGAGCATCTTCAAAAGAATAGATAAATTAATTTGGATATGTTAATTTGCTCCCTAAAAACAATTTATTAGCCTCTCAATTAGCCTATCAAAGTAGAGATGTTTCACAACAGCTTGTCTAAAATAATCTCTCTCTCATTCGAAACCACCACCACATTAATCATATTAGACAATCTCAATGAGGGTTTCATGGGTGTTTTCTGCACATTAAATAGGATGCCACGTAAGTATATCTACATTTTTTTGCATGAAACGATGAGGAGGGAGAAGGAATTTGTTTCATCCCCACGATGCGAGTGGGGCGGCGTTTCCAATGCCATGAAACGGGATGAAACCCGTGTTGAGACCCTCAGACGTTTCATAGGAAGGATGCATGTCGCGAGCCACAAGTACATCACGGGCCATGCGCGCCATGAGCTCCGGCTGTCAGGCACCGTTTCATAGACGCACGTTGGAGACGACACAGTACGATGGTGGTGTGATACAGGATCTGGGCCTGAATTGTGTGCCTAGCCAAGTCTTTAGAACGCAATAATATTAGTCGATTAGTCAACAGTTGTTTCCGTAAGAATTTGTAATACATTTATTTTTTTTAGATAATGGATGAGTAAACAAAACCCGATCTCTACATCCGAGGATGTACACAACCAATGTAATACATTTATCTACCAAGTGTTTGCTGCCTTAGTTTATATTACTTGTGTTCCTTTGTTTGAAACAAAAAGGTCTGCTACGTTTGGGTGCAGTAGATTTAGAAGCGTTGGGATCACCTAAGATGGGGTCACAAGCTAGGCACAATATTGAGTTACCTTGCCCTGTCGGGAAACTCTTCGATTGATGTTGGATGCTCCATGTTTTTGGTGTTCAAGGGTACAATGTGATATCCCTTATCCTTAGGCTTACCATTCTCTGACACATTGTTAGCAGATTCCCAGCGAGCCACCAAAAAAAGTGCGTTGACACCGAATTGGGTCACACACTGGTAAGGGCGCCACGGCCGAGGTCGCACACGAACTTGATCGCAACAAGAATGTAGTGAATTGACAAATCTAACCGACAAAACTGGTTACTTAGACTGATTTAAAGCCCGCTTTTCCTTAGTAGACTTTTGATCGCCTCCTAGGAAAAGACCTGTAGAGAGGAGCACGTGGAGGTTGTCCCAGGGTTGGCAATGCCACAAAAAACACTGTCAAATCTCGTCGAGAGACATGACAAACAACAAGGTAAAGCGAGTTAGGGAAAAAGGCCCTTGGTATGTTTTTTGACGGTTGAAAGTTGGATTTCTCGATGGGTCGTGATCATCTTGTTTATATAGAGGGAGGGGCATGACTAAATCGCAGGCGACCATGAGTAAAAAAGTTAACTCGCGGTCGATCCCTAAAAAGCAACTTTCCTATGTAGGAAAGTTTGTAATCCCGCTTTTATCTTTTCTTGGAAAGGAGAGGCGGATCCGACCATACTTGGCAGCCTTCCTTTGCTTTTTGCATGCTTGTTGATGTCGAAAAAAAAAAAAGGAAAACATTTATTTAAAATTACTATAATTCCTGAATGGTGTATCCGTTTTTAATTCGTCGCACCTAAGGTCGTTCTACGTGACGAAATGAACAAAACTAGATCTCACTCGAATATGTTTTGAAAATTTTATTTTTTGATTTTTTTTCTAATATCAATTTATATGTATTAACTTATGAAATATAACCTAAGTTGCACATAAAAGTTATATGTATAAGTTAGATGTTCTTTGAGTTATAAACTATAAGTTATATGTAAAAGTTAGACAATACATGTTGTAGTTTGGTCTTATTGTTATGTTCTATAAGTTGTACACTATAAGTTATACGTATATGTCAGACAATACATCTTCTAGTTTGATCTTTTCTGTTATGTTCTATAAGTTATACAATATGAGTTATACATATATGTTAGACGAGTACATCACCTAGTTTGGTCTTATTGTTATGTTCCATAAGTTGTACACTATAAGTTAAAAGTATAAGTTAGACAACACATGATGTAGTTTGATCTTATTGTTATGTTTTATAAATTATACACTATAAGTTATACATATATGTTACACAATACATATTATAGTTTTGGTCTTTATGTTATGTTCTATAAGTTATATATTATAAGTTATACATATATATTAGACAATACATGTCGTAGTTAGGTCTTATTGTTTTCTATAAATTATACACTATAAGTTATACGTATACACAATACATCTTGTAGTTTGATCTTTCTGTTATGTTCTATAAGTTGTAAACTATAAGTTATACGTATAAGTTAGACAATACATGTTGTAGTTTGGTCTTATTGTTATGTTCCATAAATTATACACTATAAGTTATACGTATATGTTACACAAGTACATGTCGTAGTTAGGTCTTTTCTGTTATGTTCTATAAGTAATATAATATAAGTTATACGTATATGTTAGACAGTACATATCGTAGTTAGGTCTTTTCTGTTATGTTCTATAAGTTATATAATATAAGTTATACATATATGTTAGACAACTTTCGTTGAGTTAGGTTTTATTGTTGTTTTATAAGTTATACAAGTATAGGTTATATGTATATGTTATACGTATATGACTAATATTATAAAAGTTGCTTTTGTTTGATCTTCCCACCCATTACTATCCCTATACCATTGTCCCCTGAATGATTTATGTCTCAAAAAAAAAAAAAAAATACGAAAAAATACCGTAACTTAAGGCAGAAGAAAGAGAATGAAAAGAAAAGCGAAAAGAAAAGTTAATATACATAATTTGCTATAAAAAAAAAAAATTTAAAAATAAAATCTTGAGAAACATATTAAAGTGGGATCTACTTTTGTTCGTTTCGTCACGTAGAACACAACGGTGCGCAGATGGAATTAAAAAGCGGATGCACCATTTAGGAATTATACCAATTTTAAAAAATATTTTACTTTTTTTTGTCTACATCAATATGATATCACCACATGTAGACTAAAAAAGAGAAAAGAAAAGATAGCAGTAGAGAGGAAAGAGAATGCGGGAAGGAGAGTGCATGCACGTGGTCACTAGATGCATGCAAAAGAAAAGAAAGAAAAAAGGAAGCTGAGACAAAAAGAAGGAAGCCGAAAAAAAAAAAAGAAACAGTGGCGTCCGGTCGGATCGACCCATGAGTTAGCTAAAAATAGATAAAAGCCGATTTGAAAACCAATCAAATTGAAACAAGACGGGCATGGGCACTAAGCTGGGGGCCTAGTGAAAGGTCCTAATGGCTAGAGGAGGGTTGAATAGCCTATATAAAATTCTTACAACAACACTTTTTTTTTTTAGATAATGGAAATTATATTCCGGCTTCAGTCATCCGTGGATGCATCGGGCCAACAAAAATACAAGCTGAAAAATTGTGTTACGGGTAGGACAAAAGTCACCCGAAAACACCGGTGCACTTTAAAATAAAACAACTAAAACTCATCCACCAAAGAGACTCCGGACCGTGATGGCGGCAAAGCAAGCGACATAAGGCCCCATAAGCTTGTGCGATGAGCCGCCACCTTGATCCGAGGAATCTTCCACCGGCGTCTCCAACGAGAAAATGCTATCCAAAGGCACTTCATCGCCGCCCACCTAACTGGTGTAGGTTTTCACCGTAGAGATCCACTTGAAAGAGACGGCGCCTCCGGCGAGGAAAAGTGGCTCCCGGGGCGTCACCGCCGTCGAAGAAGTGAGCGGCCAATGCCATGTCACACCTGGGACCACGCCGTTCGCCAACTGCGGCGGCGTGCACCATCGCCGAAATACAGATCTGGAAAACAAATGCCGGCGTCCCGCGCCAACCTCGCCATCCCTTTCCGACTCCTCCCACCTTGGCGAGCGCCTGTGGAAGCCACCATGGCCGGCCATCGGGTTCTCCCCGTCTGACCAACCCAGTTGCTTCATCGTCGCCGCCGTCCGAAAACACCGTCCCCATGGTCGACGCACTGCGACGCCCATCGTCCTGGAGTATTTGGATCAGCCCGCACTGGGTTCTCGGCGCCGGATATGGCCGATCAAGCTAGCGCGCCACCATGGGGTCACCTTCGCCTCTCGCCCTGCGCTCCACTGCCATCGCCGCGACGTCGCATCTCCTCCAAATCCGGCGCCGCCCCCAGCCCAAAGGGCCCCGGATCGGCGGGTTGACCGTGATCCGGTTCCCCGGTCTCTCGGCTGCCCCATTGTCGAGACAACACGAGCAACTTCCGTGGGCGCGGATCCGGTCGGGCCATGAGGAAACTCCGTCGCGGCGTCTTCAAACGAGCGCGGAAGGCGACGGGAAGGGATGAACGCCGTCGCGCCGTCGCGCCCCGTGCGCCTGGGCACCTGGCCGGCGGCTGCCGCAGTCGCAGCCAGGCGGCCACGCCCGAACCCACACCGCTTTCGGTCGGCGGCGCCAAGGCGATCGCCCGAAACCAAAAGCGCCACCACTCCGCGTAGGAAAGAAGATCGTGGCCCGCCGCGCCATCCCAGCCGAGCCGCACGGCCGCCCGGCAACCCGTTCCGGGGGCGGCGGCGGGCGGGGAGGGGAGGGGGGGCTCGCGACGGGCCGGCGGCTAGGGTTCGCCGCCCGAGTCGCCCATGTGGAAGGCGGCGCGAGGGGCCTACACGTCGACTCTGGGCTTACCTCACGCCGTCTTGAGGACCGGGTACAACAACACTTAACAAGGTGGTTAGTAAATAAGATGGCGTAGCAATAAAGTAATGTTTCTCACTAGCTATGTAAGCCTCCTAGCAATTCTAGCAATTCTATAATCTCTAGATACAAACAATGGCTAGGTTGCAAGGTTACTCCTAGGTGATCGAGGTTACACTAACTTGTGATACTCGACTAGTTGACGTTGTTTTCGATTTACTATTGAGATGCTACTATTTGCTGGCTGTTCGTAGTATTCACCTGTGTCGTTCCTTTTTGAAAGGAAGGTTTGCTCAGTAGACCATGACCTCATTATGGCCTCCGTCCCTAATTGACCATCGTAGTCGATTTTCGTGTCACAAGTTTAACTCGATCGTATAAATTACATGTAACATTTATATCTCGAATAAATTTATTAAAAACTTGATGAAAAGATCATTACGATGATACAGATTACTTAGCATAAATATTTATATATTTTAATATATAATTGCCGACGATAGTTTTCGTAAAGGCGAGAACGACAACCATTTAAGGACAGAGGGAGTATATTTTATCAAGTAGCTGCTTTAGGAGCACGGCGTTGCACAGAACGCGTGATACAGATAATCTGTCTCTAGACCCAGAAACCAACAAGCTTCCTTGCTGGAGCTGCGAAACTAGAACTCTAGTTCACGAAATTCATTTTAGGGATTTTAGGATCAAATAATCAAGTTCAAGCGAAAAGGGCGAGGAAGTTAAGCATAACTTTTTTAAGGCCAAAGAACTAATTTTTCATTTTAAAAGCTCTGCATGTAGTTAAAACAGGAAGGAAGAGAAGCAAATAAACTGCTTTTTCATCACTCTAGGTTGATATCCATCATTTTCTATTGTAAGCATGACCTTCCTCTTGCCAAAACGGCATATCTAGAGTGTGTTTGGTTGAGTCGCTATCTCATAGCCAGACTCCCTAGAGCCTTTGTAGGGGGTTTAGGACATGCACAGGTCTGCCCAAAAGTTCCCCTTTAGCCGGACCGTCGGGATTGCCTTGGTCGTTCTTTTCGTAGCCGGGCCGAGCCAACCATCGCGTGTCGTTGCCATCACCCCAGGTCCTTCGTGCTCCTCCACTCGACATCTGTGCTCCGTTGGCTCGCCTTCCCCTCAGTGCTTGCCCCTCCCCTTGGTGCTCGCATTTGCATCCCCTTAGTGCTTCGCCCTGCCATGTGGAGAGGAGGAGCGGTGAGAGGGGGGGCGGGGATAGGGAGCTAGATGCGGCCGTCGCCGGTGACCTCGAGCACCTTGAGGAGGCGCAACACGAGGTGGAAGAGGGCGTGCAGGCCATGGCTACGGGCTACACATCTTTCTTTGGAGGAGGCAAGGAGGGGCGTGGGGGCGGGAGGGACATGATGGCCGCGGCGCGAGCGCCTGTGCGGTGGTCAATGTGGAGGCGCTCAAGTGGCGGCTCGGGCATGGGAGGTGATCGTACGCGGACCTGCTGTGCGCGTGCCAAGACTATGGCGTGGCGGGCGTCGTGCGCGTGGGACACTTACACTCGTTGGCGCTTGATAAAGACACTTTTCGGTAGGTGGCGTGGCACACGCCGGCGTGGTTCGGGCGTGAGCTCGTGGGGACGCTACTGGCGGCGGCCACCGACGACCGCGACAATCCGAGAACGTTCTGGCGGGCTTGCGCAGTCATACTCCTTCATGTTGTAGCTCCCGTGGGAGCTGGAGGCACGTGGTCGATGACGACACGCGTTGCTGATGGCTCTGGTATACGTAGTCACATCCGCTACGGCGCGTAGCTTGTGGCGCGGTGGCGGCGAGGACCTTAGCGATGATGGTGGCAGGCTCCTCGCTGCAGCGGCGGTGACCGGGACCTTAAGCGATGATGGTGAGCGAGGCCCCGTGGGCACCTTGTTTAGGTACAGCCTAGAGCCCGTGACAAAGACGGGAATGGAGAGCAGGATGGCAATGTTGGATATGTCGAACCCCCACTGCCATCCCTTGTCCTTGACCTAGACGGTGAAGGTGACGACGATCAGGCTCGTGGCTCTCTATTCCACTCTATGATTGGGGGGGGTGGTCGCTGTGGCAAGCTGGAGGTGGTCACCAGCGATGTGCAAAACATGCCCACCAAGCAAACCATTCAACCAAACAACCCTCATGTCTAGCCAGGCTAACCCAATACAGACAACCAAACAAAAAAAAACTTTGCCTATCTGCTATTTATGGGACGATAGCCCTGCCTGCAACTCCGCTAGATGATCACATCGGCTCTACAAGGGGAAAATCAGATGTAAACCGTACAATTGTAGATGGATGCCACGCGTGAAACCTGGACCATCCAACGACGTGCGTTTGGAGACGTTTTTCCATGTGAGTCGACCATGCTGTGAAGCCATGGACATGTGGCACTCAGTAATGCTACCGTTTCCGGAGCCCCCGACCACAATGTTGCAGTTTTTTTTTTTTCAGAAAACCGGACTTATATTTCATATATGATTTTTGGTGGTTACATCCCAATGCTTACAAAGATATCCTTAATAGAAAAGAAAATTACAAACTGGTCCTTATAAGCTGATATTCCCAGTCATCCTCGCCATCGGGTAGCTGGAGCACATAGCTTGAAGCCGATCTCTTCTCGGCGAAGGCACATATATTTTTGTTGCCGTCTTGAGCAGCACATCGAAATCGATCTGCTTTATGCATGCTGAATGACCCGACATAAGAAGATGGCTCTTGGCCATCGCATCACTAGATTGCCAAGAATCTAGCACCTCAAAGAACGCCACACACCTGAGCACACCAAGATCAAAACCACCGAAGAAGGTTGGAAACAAATTTCAACGCGGCTTCCCAACGAGTTAGTAGGCAAATCTGAAGCAGCTGCCGTTGGCAAGAAAAGTGAAGCGGGCTAGAGATGTCGAAGAAGCTCGATCTAGATCCATCTTCTTTGAACCGACGACATCGTCCACCGAAGACACTGCATTGGAACACAAACCCCCCAACTAGTGCCGCTGAAGAAGCCATCGCCGCCGTTGTCATCGACACCATCATCTTCAACAGCACCATAGAGGAGTGACATAGAACTCCTCCCCGCCGACACAAGGACGGAGGAAACTAACCTTAACCACACTAGCCCTAAGCTATAAGAGTAGGTAATATACATCGGCCATCGACCCGACAGCTCCTCCCCACCTCCGGCGCCGAGGAATCGCCGACGGAATCGGTTCTGAGGCGTAAATCGTCTGCTTTTCGCCCGGATGTACTGTAGCTGGGGATGCGGTATCGAGAAGGATCTCCGACGATGGATCCACAATGTTGCAGTTGGTAGCGCAGGCACAGGGCAGTCTGCCCATGCTGGACAGTGCGACCTTTTCCGATAGGAATGGGTTGATTTTGAAGAAGGAACGCGACCCAAGTGTTGGATTTTGACGAAAGAACGCGGCCCACCTTTCACGTTTTTGGGTGAGCGTGCGTCTCCTACTCTCCTCCCCATGACGACGGAAGTCCTGCCTTTTCTCAATTCTTCCCTTTGATTATCTCGCGCGCTCCCACAGTTGTTAACATCAAGGCGGACCAATTTGTAATTTTCTTTTCTACAAGAGTCGGTAATATACACGATGACCAGTTTGTAAGCTGATCCTCCCGGTCATCCTGCCCGTAGGTGAATCAATGCCCCAGGAAAGAAGCCAACCAAAGTTGCCAAGGTAACATCAACTTTAACGTGATAATAACAAAAACATTAACTTTGACAACGGATTCATGCATCATGCATGATGCTAACGCGAAGTTGTTTTCGCTCACGTGCCCGGCCGGGCAACCTCGCCCAATCTATCTATATAAACGAACCAGAACCACCTATTCTGTCTACAAGCCTGGCCATCCATCTCCGTCTCCTACTCGATTACTGCTGATGTGCTCCCGGGTCAGCTGACGATCATGGAAGGAGCCATTCGCAAGTCATCAGAAAAGAGGTGCGCAAACACAGAGCACGACATTAGTTTCCGCCCCCATCGGTGGTAGTAGATCGCGGCAGCAGCTTGAGTTGTGCATCTTGCCGCCCTGCTACATGTTTTGATCGATGCGCTCTTGCCCCCCTTCTTCGATGGTTAATTTTTCTTGTGGACGTCAGGGTGGCCCTGGTCACCGGCGGGAACCGGGGCATGGGGTTCGAGATATGCCGGCAGCTGGCGTCCAGCGGGCTCACCGTCGTCCTGACCGCGCGGAACGAGGCGAGGGGCGCCGAGGCGGTCGAGAGGCTTCGCGGCCTCGGCCTGCCGGACGTCGTGTTCCACCAGCTGGACATCACGGAGCCCGCCAGCGCTGCTCGCTTGGCTGATTTCGTCAGGACCAAGTTCGGCAAGCTTGATGTGTTGGTACGGCTGGCTCCTTTCCACCTTCCCTCTGCCCGCAAACGTTTTACATCATCCAACGCTGGGGTTACCAGCTTACAAGAAAAAAGAACCGCAACAAACTTCTAAAAAAAAGATAAGCAAACTACAGTACTCAAATTTCTATTACATCAGTGGAGATAAGAGTAACTGGTTTAAAGTTCTTGATCCACTCCATAATGTCGTCCTTGACTTGCATCACCCTGCTCCTGTCGTCCTCGTAAGCAAGATCGCCCACTTCTGTATGAAGGTAATGGCACGAAATACAACATCAATAGGTGCCTTAGGGAAAACTTTCTCAGTTGCCATTTTATTTCGGTTAGTCCATAATGCCCAAGCAAAACAGGAAAATACGAATAAAATGATCCTAGATGGAACTGGCCCTCTGCCATAAATCCATCTGTATGATAACTCCATTAAAGATGTTGGACACTCCTGCAGATTCCAAACATCTTTCAACATACTCCAGATAAATTTGGCCATATGACATTTAAAAAGAACATGCTCAACATTCTCAGGCCCATCCCCCTAAGCAACACTCCCCAGAACCTTTCCAACCCCTTTTGAACAGCTCCTGAGCCACTTGGAGCTTGTTGTTGAACACTTGCCAAAGAAAGAATTTTATCTTTGAAGGCACCTTGCACTTCCAAATATGCCCTGCTACTCTACTCGGCATCCCCCTATCAGTAATGAACCTATATAAAGATTTTGTGCTATAGCATTTTGATTTTTCCAGTTCCCACAACACCTTCTCAGTACTATCATTACACTCAATATCTGATAATATCTCCTGCAGCTGTGTCCACCTATTGAACTCAGGTACGGTTAAAGATCTTTTTTAAAATCCATAGTCCACTCCCCTCGTCCCCAGTAGTCCTGCACCAATTCTTCTGTATCTCTAGCTAAGATGTACAGATCCTCATAAGCTATTCTTAAGGGAACTTTCAATGCCCAACAATCTTGCCAGAATCTGCAGTTAGCCCCATTTCCAATATTAAAAACAGCCCCCATTTGAAAAGATGTTTTACTTTGTGCAACCCCTGCCAAAATTGGGATCCCCTGTGCTTTTAGAATGGAAAAAATTACAGTTCTTCATGTATTTAGCTTTCAGTATTTTGTACCATAGAGCATCGGGTTCCATATGAATTTTCCAAATCCATTTCACCAGAAGACAGTCATTCATTATTCTAGTGTTGATTATGCCCATTCCCCTAATCCTTAGGTCTACTCACCATTTCAAATTTGGCCATATGATACTTAAAATTCTTTTTGTGCCCCCGAGAGAGAAAATTAGATCTAATTCCATCCATCTTTGAATGAGTCCCATCCTTAAGGTTGTAGAAACCCATACATTACATTGGAATGCTACTCAAACAAGAATTTGATAAGATTTGTCTACCCCCCTGAAGCAATATGTTTACCTTTCCATGGATCTAATCTTTTCTCCATTTTTCTAGTCATGTATTGAAAGTTTTTCATGTCTAAGTATCTATCACTAACAGGGATTCCCAAATATTTCAGAGGCAGTTCACCCAAAACACAATTAAGTTTGTTAGCCATTTCATATTTCTCCTCCCGAGCAACCCCAAAGACAAACACTTCACTCTTGTGAAAATTTATTTTCAACCACGACATCCATTCAAAACAATACAAGATCAATTTCAGATTCCTAATAGAGTTGTCAGAACCATCAATCATAATTACAAAGTATCATCAACATATTGGATATGTGAAATCCCCCCGTGAATTAAATGTTCTAAGATCCCTTTTATATGCCCATGGCTGATAGCTTTATCAAGCATCACCCCTAATGCATTTGCCACTAGGTCAAAAAGTAAAGGAGATAGAGGATCTCCCCTCGTCTAAGCCCTCTAAAAGTTTTGAAGAAAGGACTCCTCTCTCCATTGACATTGATACACACTTGTCCTCCCTTGACTGTTTGCATCACCCATTTAATCCATTTTTTGGGAACCCCCTTCCCACCATTACTTGTTCTAAGAAGGTCCAGTTAACTCTATCATCGGCTTTCTCAAAATCAATTTTGAGAATTAAGCCCCTAGATTTGGATCTCCTTAGCTCATGTAGTGCCTCATGTAAAACCACTACCCCTTCCAAGATATTTCTTCCCTTGACAAAACCAGTTTGATTTGGTCCAATGATCTTGCAAGCAATAGGTACCAGTCTTTCAGTTAAAGTCTTAGTAAACCATTTAAAATCCACATTCAAGAGACATATGGGCCTGAATTGTCTAATGTTATTGGCTTCCTTTAGTTCGGGAACTAGAGTGACTACCCCATAGTTGAGTCTCCTAATGTCCAATTTTTCCTCCCAAAAAATCCTCAAACATTGGACTAATATCTTTCTTGATATTTTCCCGAAATTTTTGAAAAAAATCACTCCAAAGTCATTTGGTCCTGGGGCTGAATTTGTTTTCATCTCCATAATAGCTTTTTGAATCTCCCCAACTCCAAACTGTTTTGACTAGCTCACCTTGATCTTCTCGGACTAACCTTGTAGGTTACATGCCAGAAATCTTTCTCCCATCCTTAAATTTGTCTCAATTACTATGACCAAACAGATTTTTATAAAAACCCACAATATGTTCTATGATTCTTTTCTGTCCAAGAAACTCTTTTCCCCATTATCTTCTAAAGAAAAAATGGTTCCTTTTCTCCTTCTACCATCAGGTGAAAGAAGTGTGTATTTGCATCCTCTTGCAAAACCCAGTTCTTACCGGCTCTGCGCTTCAAAGTGGATCTCCTCTAAAAAGATAAATCCTATCTAGTTGTTTCTCCACTCTAATTCTCTCCTCCCATTCTTGATTTTCTAATGAGTCTTTGTTTGGTCGAGAGTCTAATTCTTTTTAGAAAGGGACGGCAAAAAGCTTTTGCCGCGATTTCTATTAGACGAATAAATAAAAGGCAAGTGCCAGCCCGTTTTTTGACTGGAAACCGGGCCGAAAAACCATACAATTGAAGAGGGTACCCTACTCCACCCGCACACCCCGTGTACCAAATCAACTCAACTTGCGCAATGACTCGCGCCCACTCAACTCAACTTAGGGGGAGTGTTCCACTCCACCTACCACTTATTACAACCACTAAAGCAACTCGGACCTAACACCAACTCGGATGGGAGAAAATAAACATGACGCTTCGCCCGGTTGGATTGGGTCATCAACACGAGCCTCCATCCATAACAGTGTAGTCGGATTGGGACATCGACACCAAACACACAACACTAATCAACACCACCACCACCACCACCACCGGGAGAGGAGCCCAAGGTAGACCGTCGAAACTCCGCGCCGTTGCCGCTAACGCTGTGCCACGCCCGAAGCCGCAAAAGCCCGCTGCAAGCCCAAGCAGCCCACCGAACTCCTCCACCACGGGACTAGCACCCCCATGCCGAACACCCTCGATTGTCGATCCCCGCCTCCAGCGTAGCATCGCGAGAACAATCCCGCCGCGGCACCTTTGAAGAGCACCGATCTTGGCTACTCTGCGTGGGGGCCTCGCCCACCCACCGCCTCACACTCTACTAAACCCACGCCCGGGACTCGATATCCGAAAAGCCGCGACCGAGCAACACTTCCGCCCGGCCCAAGACCGAGATCACCACCACCATGGGCCCCTCGCACCTTGCCGCCAACACATGGACGCCGCACACCTTCAATGTCACTGCACGCGGACCAACCAGACCATCCACACCGCCACTACATTTGGGGACGAGTCACGGTGAGCGACGCCTCCAAGAAGGGCGCGACACCGATGGCGCCCGCCGCCGCCGTCGTCAAAAACTAGACCGGGTTTTCACCCCAAGACTCCATGCATAAGGCCTCGGTGTTCCATAGTGGTGTCCCCAACGGGAAGAACGGCGCCCCAAGGGCCGCCACCACTATAACCAACAAGAATGTCGGTGAAGGCTTTCGCCCGGAACCACCCCCGCACCTAACACACGCTCCTGGACAAGCCGCAGCCGCACCCGCCGCCTCCTCAACTCCTCCGCGATGCAATGGCTCGTACCTCCCCACCGTGCCGCCACGGCACCGCTGAGAACACACCGCCAGGCCCTGGAGCACCCAACAAGCAGCTTTCACCCAGCCCCCACCACCAAGGCAACGCCGAACAACACAGAGGTCAAAGGAGGAGGAGGGGGAGCACCACCATCTCACCTCGTCCCGCCGACGCAGCGTAAGTCCGCCGGCAACGAATCCCGACCACCATGGCCAAGAGTTGCCCGCCAAGAGACGCCACCACGCAGGCCTCCCGCAGCAGAGAAAACGCCGCGCCCTCCCCCATGCAGGCCACCGCCGCCGCCGCCGGCCGCCGCCCCCGCGGCAGACGCGCCCAGGCGCTGTGAGCCCGCATGTCAACGGCCAACTTCCTTCCCCAAAGACGGCAGGCACCAACCGACCCCACCAAATTTAAGTCGCCGCAGAACTATCGCCATGAAGCTCCTCCCAACGCCATAGAACACCAAGGCCGCACCCGCCACAAACCACTGCTGCACCACCGCAGCCACCACCACCTCCAACCCCCACCACCGCCGCACCCCACCGCCGGCCAAGATCCACCACCTACCGCATGCGTCCACCATGGGGAACGCATTTCACGCCGCCGGCGCCCGTCCGTCGGATGGCCGCCGCGCCACGCCAGGCACCGCCGACCACCCGGTAATACCGATCCAGCGTCCCGCCCCAGCCGCCGACTCGTGAGGAAGCGGATCCGCCGGGCCCGGACACCACCGCCGCGTTGGCCTGGCCCCCTCGCCAGCCCACATCGCAGGGGAAGGAGAAACGAGCCCCGCCGCCGCCTTCCTCGCGCCGTCTCGCGCATGCAGCCCCACGCCAGCGGCGGCTGAGCAGGTGTGGCGGGATCCGTGGCGGCGCTAGGGTACCAGGTCCCCTCCCGAGGTCGCCCCGTGGAGGAGGGAGCGACGAGGGGGCTCGGTCGTAGTACAGATTTTCTTACGCGCAGAGAGTCTAATTCCTGTAATCTATCTACTAGTATTTGTTTTTCTTTCTTTTGCTCTCCAATTAATTTGAGATTCCACCCCCTAAGAAATTGTCTCAAAGCCTGTATACACTCATGCCATTTATCTAAAAGAGTACACCTGTATCCCCCATTTAAATCTGTCAAAATTCCATTTATCACTCACCATCTGCATAAAACCCTCTCCTGCTGGAACCACTGTTCCTGTAAAAGAAATAATTTGGCCTACTGTTCCCCTGATCACCTAGATCTATAACCATTGGGCAATGATCAGAACCCAATCTATCCTTGTTCCAAGCAAAACTCTTATTATAATGCATATCCCAATCAGTCGAGACTAAGATCCTGTCCAACTTGATCAGAGTGGGATTCTGTTGTTTGTTGGACCATGTAAATCTCATTCCACTCAGGAAAATTTCCCTAAGTAAAAAATTACCAATAAAACCATTGAACAAATCCATCACTTTAGGATCCCCTGACCCCTATTTCTATAACCTGGGATGGTTGCATGCCCCTAATCGATTCACACTCTGCAGGTCAACAACGCAGGTATACTGGGAGTGACGATGGAGGTTGGAGACGAGGCAGCGATCAAAGAAATGGTACGTTTCTAGCCATCTAGGAGAGGGAAAATGCATATATATACGGAGTATAGCTGAGCCGGACTAGCATGTTTCTACTTTCTGTCAGTACATTTGGTGTTAGACACTTATTACGCAGTTTTGCTGCATCGAAGCAGATGGTAGGCAAGGACCAGAACGAGATTAAAAATGGCTGAAGCAGCGTACCACGCAGAACACCGAGCAAGCAGAGGAATGCGTCAGAATCAACTACCACGGCACCAAAACCGTCACGGAAGCGCTCGTGCAATCCTCCTCCGACGGAAGGATCGTCAACGTCACTTCAGCCTTTGGGCTACTCAGGGTACGTGCCCTGGTCATACACAACAGATCATCACAATTGTAGGAGACAAAAATCTGTAGTAAAACCATCCAATGCAATGCAGTCTTCTTATGTATCCTGCTATCTTTGCGCAGCTTTTCAGCGGCGAGGAGCTCCGGCAGGAGCTGAGCAGCGTCGACACGCTGACCAGGCAACGGCTGGACGACCTGTCGGCGCTGTTCCTGGAGGACTACAAGAGCGGCAAGCTGGAGCCCCGTGGGTGGCCGACCGACCAGGTGTACGCGGCGTACCAGGCGTCCAGGCGCTCGTCTCCGCCTACACGAGGATCCTCGCCAGGGAGAACCCGGCGCTGCGGGTCAACTGTGTGCACCCGGGCTACGTGGAGACGGAGATGAACTGCAACACTGGTGATCTGACGGCCGCGGAAGGCGCCAGGGTCTCCGTCGCGGTCGCTCTAGCCCACCAGGGCGGCGTCACCGGCGCTTACTTCGACCGCACTGAAATAGCTTCGTTCGTGTAATACTGGAATACTAGGTGTAAAGAATGTCTTATCTTAGATTCTTAGAGATGGATATTGTTTTAGTATGTATTTCTACCGCAAGTAATAAATTCTATTTTTTCTGGAAACAATAATAAACTTTCCACTTTTCCTATATTTTCAGGTGCCTGAAATTTAAGAAGATTTCAGACAACACTTTTTGTACTACTAGATTGTTATTTTTATGATTTATTATTTGTCATTGTATCATAGTAACACATTATTTCTTTTCCTTGTCTAACTATAGAAAATAATTGTTAACTTTTAATTTGTCCTTGTGCCCAACACATATAAAAATTTTGTAAGGTTTGTAGTTTTGTTTAACTGGTTTTTATTATTGGAACCGAAAAATTGCAAACTGTGTCTACAGAAATTGCAACGAAAACCTGCAATTTTAGTATAAAATAGGGGGCTATTGTGTTTCTGCTCTTGCTAAAAACGCAAATTATAATTTTACCCTCGCTTTTCACAATGTTGCAATTTTACCCTTGTTCCATCAAAACGAAGCTCAAGTTTACCCTCACTTCTAACTCTGTTAGATTTAAATGCAGGAAACAAAAACCCCTTCTAAACTTCCCCTTGGACAATACTACCCTCTCCTCTGTAACTCCCGTTCACGACACCACACCAGTTCCTATTCGATCCTGCATCGCGGCTTCCATCCTCCATCGCGGCATCAGTACTCCGTCCTCCAGCTGATCGAACGATTTAATTTTCCTTGTGGTTGTCGCACCGCCGCCGGCATGGCTTCTTGCCGCCCTTGCTAGGTTTTGGCATCGGTAGGTGATGGGCAGCTTGTTGGGGAATAGCCCCCGCCATAAGCGGAGGTGTTCGCGGTGGCACGAGGTGCTCGCGGGGAGGTGTTACTCGACCAAGTTGTTATTTTGACTCGTGTTTTCCTCGGGAAAGGACGGAAAGCCGACGGACCTCCGCCGGCAGGACACGGCGAAGGTGTCAAGGTCCGCCCGGGCTCGCCAAGAAGGCGGCAATGGGTGCCCGGTCGGGCAGCACCCGGGGAGGCCCGCACCTCCGCTTGCCTCGCCTCCCGAAGGACGGACGCGGGGCCTTCGCCACGGAGGATCCGGGGACGGAACAAGGCAAGACTCATGGAGGTCCCCAAGCCGAGATTAGCCGGGCCCGCGATTGGAGTGGGCAGGTCCAAGACGGTGTGTAGTGTAAAATACGGTGTGGGTCGTTTCAATTTGTAAGCTCGAGGGAATATACCGAGAATGTAGAAGGGTAGAGTTGTAATCTCACATTTTGTGGTGATCATGTGACTATAAATAAAGAGGCAGCCTTCCCTAAGAGGGGGTTGGTGGATTCCATTTATGGAGTATTATTACAATTTGCCAACTACTAGTGCACGAAGTCGTTCTGTTTCTCCCTCGTGGCTCCGCCCGAAGCGGAGGCCATATACCGTGTTGGGAACCCCAAGTCCAACATTGGCGCCCACCGTGGGGCCCGGATAGAAAACCATGGCTCCACAAAAGAGAAAGAGAACAACCACGGGTGCAAGGGCACCGCCAAAAAGCGGCCGACCTAGGCGAAGCACGAGGAGCACTTACGCAACGGCGGAGGAAGATCCTCCGCTCGAAAATGAGCACGCGGGGGAGGAAACAACTGGCGGAGGTGAAGAAACAACAGAACCTGGGGGCGAGGCACCTTCTCACGACTCGTGAACTGCGCCGGTTGCAATCTCTTCGCAGGCTCCAACAGGAAAGAGACAAAGCGGCTGCAGCCTACGGGGAGGTCCTCAAATCATAGCAGGCATCAGACAAAGCGGCGGAGATAAGGCAGCAGATGGCGCCTTACAAGCGTAAATTCAAAGCATGCAGTTTGTAACTCAACCTCCACCGACCCAGCCCACCATTGGTCATTCCCACCATCCCCATAGCAAGTTACCTCCCCATAAGTGCTGACCAGGAAACTTCACCCAATCCACTGATCGCCCAGGATACCCCACATGACCGGAGAGCCTTTGATCCAAAGTCCCCGTTGTCGGAGGGGATACAAAGCGGACACCATGGCCAATCGAGATATAAACCCACCCAGCTCCCCGAAGTTCAATGGGAAAAAATGACCCACAACGTTTATAATGAGCTATGAGGCGGCGGGTAGCTTCGGCCCGGAGGCAACGACGCAGTTGTTGGCGAAGGCCTTCATAATTGCAGCAGAAGGAGATGCCCTGGCGTGGTATTCCATGCTCAAGCCCAAGCATCATATACTCATGGAAAAACCTCCGTGACAAAATACCGGAGAATTTCAAAGGACCGGTCGCGGCAAATCACTCACCTCCATGGATCTGTTCCAGTGCAAACAAGGCTACAACGAACCACTAAAAGATTACTGGCAGAGGTTCCCGCAGCCTAAAGGCTTAAAAGCCCCTGACGCCCCAGATCAAGTGGCGATAGACGCAGCCATAAGAGGGCTCCGCTTTGGGACCGTTTTTGTCGGAGAATTAGCGTGAAAGAAACCAAAGACAATGCAAGAGCTCGCGGAACAATTCGAGATCCGGATCCGGTCGACGAAGACTATAGGAAGAGATTGGAAGAACAAAACATGGAAAGGCAAATGCATAAAAAGGTAACAAGAAGAACCAAAGAAACGGAACAAAGAAGAACCTAAGCAAGTTCGGGGGCAGCAGTGTCCCGACGATGAGTCGACAAATGAGCCAACTCAAGAAATAAAACAATCGTGGAGCGAGGCCATCCGACAATCAAAAGCCGTGATCGGGGAAAGGGACCCCTAAAAATTGGAACAGAGGGCCAAGGAAACAGTTCACAAGCAATACATGGCGTAAGAGAAAGGCCATTACACAAAAGATTGCCCAATCATCCAACAGAAAGAGACAAGGCACTCAAAAACATAGCAAACTCACCCCCTACAAATCAGCCTCAGAGCAAGAAGAGAAATCAACACCGCTTTACACATACACGCCAGATCGAAAGCCTCCGCCCAACTCAACCAGCACCAAGAATACCGCCCGATATATCCCTCCCCTAACATCAAAACCAAGTGCACCCATCGACCTTGGCAAACGCCTACTACCCCAGCTTTTCTTCCCCGTATGGAGGCCTTCGCCACCTCCCCCCCACACCAAAATTACTCCCCTGAGTCAAGCATGTCATACTCCACTCCGAGGCAAAGACTTGACCTATGTCGAGACGGGCAACCCTCAAGACTGTGAAGACAGCCTGTCAATCAAATTTCAAACCGTAACTTACCACCACCTCCCGCAAGGGCCACCACCTAGTGCCCCCATGAAGAACGAAGCCGAGCCCGAGAAAAACCAGAGATAACCCCCATGCCCCTCTACCTTCCCAGGGAGGAACCATAATGCCGTGCATGGGGGCTCATCAATAGAGTATGAAACCAAAAAACGTAAGAAAGATCACCTCCGCCGGGTCAACAATGTAGCAGTTCAACCCGCTAAATGTTTGGGGAATGGTCCAAGACCCCAATAACTTTCTCAGAAGAAGACCTCAAACTCGAGAGCTACCCACACGTCGACGCGATGGTGATAGAAACCAACGTAGCAACTTGGGAAATGAAAAGAGTGTTGGTGGACACGGGGAAGCTCCGCAGATATAATCTTCACCAACGCATTTGACAAAATGAATTTCAACAGTAAATTAGCTACGCCTTTAGGACTCGCCACTTATAGGATTTGGTGGAAGACAAAAAGTGCGGCGTTGGGCAAAATAGTCCTCGCCCGCTTGTCCTTCGCGGACAAAAAAGTGCAAGAACGTAATACATAACCTTCGACATCGCCGACGCCGACTCCCCCTACAACGCAATTTTTGGCAGAGGATTCACAAACAAGTTCAACGCCGCAATTCACATGGGCTACTTGTGTATGAAAATCCCAAAGACTCCATGGGATCATAACAACATATGGGAGCCGAAAAGAAGCAAGAAACATAGAAAAGGCCATATACCGTGCCCACGGGAACGTCAACTCGGTGGAAGGAAAAGGCTTAAGGTCCGTAACCACCGGACATGAAAAAAGAGCAAACAAGCGCCAAAGGCCAAGAGAAAATCAAGAAGATAAGAATAGATGACGACCCGCACCACTCAGAACAATCGCAGATTTAAACAGGAGGACGAAAGAGCCGGCGGAGCTCCTCACAAAGAACAAGGAGATCTTCGCCGGGTCACAGCCAGACCTCCGTGGGGTAGACAGAGATACAATTGAGCATGTCCTAGACATCAACCCGAAAAATGAAACCAAAAAGCAAATGACGAGGAAAATGTCGAAGATAGGATACTAGCAAAGACAAGCGGAGGTACAGAGACTACTTGACGCCAAGGTAATCGAGAAGTCAAATACACCGACCGGCTAGCAAACATTGTTCTCGTCCCAAAAAGACCTCCCGCAAAATGAGAATGTGCATAGATTTCACAGATCTTAACAAAGCCACCAAGAAAGACAACTACCCACTTTGCCAAGAATAGACACCTCCGTAGACAAAGCGGCAGGATGTCGGAGGTTTTCATTGCTGGATTGCTATTCAGTGGTACCATCAAATATGGTCAAGAAAGAGGACGAAGAAAAGACCAGTTTCAAGACACCATTCGAACATACCGCTTCGTCGAATGCGCAGAGGGCTTGAAAAAAACGCAGGTGCAACCTTCGCTAGAATGACAAGCAAAGTTTTGATCGGGCAATTACGCAAAAACATGATTGCAGACGTCGATGATCTCATAGTCATGAGTAAAAAGAGAGAGGGACCACATATCCGATTTACAAGAAACCTTTGTAAATGAAGAAGTCGGGCCTTAGGCTGAACCCCGAAAAATGTGTGTTTGGGGTCACCAAGGCAAAGCTCCTAGGGTACATAGTCAGGTTCCAAGGAGTCAAAGCAAACCCGTGAGAAAACAAAAGCAATCGAGACATGGCGGAGCCTAAAACAAAGAAAGAAGTTCAAAAGCTAACAGAAGAATAGCAGCCCTAAACAGATTCATTTCCAAGTCACAGAAAAAACCTCCCATTCTTCCAAGCCCCGAGGGGAGCAGAAACATCAAATGGGGAGAGGAGCAAAGCGGAGGCCTTCAAAAAGCTCAAAGAATACTTTTATAAGAACAATGCAAAGGATCGTGCCCGACTAAGACAAGCCCATACTCCTGTACATCGCAGCATCGATCACGCAATCAGCCGTAGTAGTCCAAGAAAAGTTTTAAAATGATCGTGATCATACAATTCCCAATATATTATGTATCGAGGCACTCACGGGAGCGAAGACCAACTACACGTAAATAGAGAAAATAGCATACGCCCTCGTGATAGCATCCAGAAACTCAAGCACTATTTCCACTCATACGGCGATAGTGCCCACCTCACAACCGCCGGGGCGGAGGTCCTAAGAAACAAAGAAACCTCGTGAGAATCGGTAAATGGGCAGCGGAGCTATCTCAGTTCGAACTGACATTTGTGCACAGGTCGGCGATAAAATCTCAAGTGTTAGCAGACTTTGTAGCAGAATGGACACCGCACAGTCAACAAAAGCGTAACGATTAGTCGGAGTTGTTGATAGTTCACACTGATGGAGCATGGGGCCGAAACGGAGCAGAGCCTCCGCCGTAATAATGTCACCACAGGGAGTCAAATCATACTTCGCCACTCGGTTGGAATGCACTCAAACAAACAACACAGTTGGTATATGAGGGACTCATATTAGGGCTCACAAGAGCGTTAAGGCTTATGGTGCAAAGTTGGTAGAAGTCGAATGCACTCGATGCTAGTAGCAGGCCAAGTAGAAAAAGAATGCATGGCAAGAGAGCCGAGCTTGTAAATTACTTAGCGGTGGTCGGGACAATGGAGTTAAGATTCCAAGGATTCTTTGTAAAATTCATACCAAGAGAGCAAAATAACGAGGCAGATGCCCTAGCAAAGGCGGCAAAGCAAACAACCTCCAAGATGCCGCGAAAACACCATCTACAACGTGGCATACAAACCGCAATGTAAAACAATGAAAGTAGCATTCAGAACCGTCATGTTGGTAGAAGGCTTAAGATTGGAGACAAGCGATACTCGACAACCTCAACAACGTGAGTTACCCAGAAAATGAAGCGAGGCCACTAGAACGTAAGCTCGAACACGGTTACACTCTCATCTATGGCCAACTCTTCAAAAAAGGGTTGGTCCAAACCAATGCTCAAGTGCATCCCACAAAGCGAAGGCATAGAGTTACTCAAGGAAATACATGCCGGTATCTGCGGATCCCACATTGGGCCAAGAGCACTGTCAGCGAAGGCCATTCGTCAAGGGTTCTACCGCCCACACATATAAAAGACGCACAAAGAAATCGTTAAGACATGCGAAGCTTGCCAAAATTTCGCACCACACCGTAAAAATCCCTCGCCAGTAAAACACCGGTGATACCTCCAACATGGCCACTACGAGAGATGGGGAATCGAAATTGTTGGCCCACTACCAACAGCTCAAGGAGGAAACAAATTCGCAAAGAGTGGCGCTTGAGTACTTCACCGTGGATAGAGGCGAAGCCCCTTGGCAAAGATAACCTCCCGAGTCCATCACTAAGTTTTACCGCGTAACATAATTTGCAGATTCGAGTGCCAAGAGTAGTAACAAAGAGACAACGGCAAACAATTTGACCTCGCACAAGTTCGAGATTTCGCACCCAAATGGGAACAAAGATAGCCTTCGTGATCAGTTTATCACCCGTAATCAAACGGGCAAAGTGGAAAGAGCAAATGGAATAATCTTCTCGCGATCTCAAAAACTCGCTCAATCTCCGCAAGGGCAAATGGGCGCATTTAACTACCTAGGGTTATCCGTCTCACAACACTACATCTTCAAGGTGCCACCGGGTATACCCCATTTAAGCTCATGTATGGAGAAGAAGCAATGCTCCCAGAGGAACTGGAAACATGAAAGCCTCCGCGTCATGAAGCACAAGATAGAAGATGAGGATTACGCAAAAGAGACACTAGAACAAACAAGGCTAGAAGCTGTGGAAAATATTCGTAAGTACCAAAGCGGAGACCAAAAAATGGAGGGACGGCAGAGTCCGCGAAAAAAACACATCCAAGATGGAGATCTCGTACTCAAGAGGAAACCAAATGCTTCAAACGTGGTGAAAACCGCAGCAAAATGGGATGGCCCGCTTCATCGCCAAGGCGGCAAAGAAGACAAGGGAGCCTTCCGTCTCATCGACGAGGCAGGCAACACCTCCGACCACACCGGAATGTGGACAATCTACGCAAGTACTACGTGTAAGGCTGTATCCCGCAAAATATAAGCGGAGGTCAGCCACTTCTCTACTTTACGCGGTAGCAATAGATTTCTTTCAAAAGTCCAAAGAAGTCTCGCACTCTTTTCCTCACGGGGAACTCCTAGCGGAGGTGAGGTTTTAACGAGGCGAGACTGATGTAAAATCCTCCGAAATATAAAGAGGAAAATTCTCCCCAACAATCAAAGAAAACCATGTTTAAAAGTGACTAGCAACTTAGCCACGCAAGTCGACGTAAGGCAACAAAACGCCTAAGAGGACATCATCACGGATAGAACGCGGAGGTTCTATCCGAAAATGACCTCTAGAGACCAATGAAACGGTCTCCAAAATCCTCGAAAAGTCCTACCCAAAGCGTAGGCATCGAGGTGGCACAACGGCAATGTGTCGAACCAAAAAAGCTGAAAAAAAAGACTGGTCCGTTTTCAGTGCATCATCAAGACAACCTCCGCCAAAGAAAGGCATTTAGGAGGCCACATATAAAGTTTCATTATCATTTAGACAAACTCTTGCTATAGTATTGCACTCAATAACCATACAAGTGCTTGACATTGTATCGTCAAGATTACAAACATCTCCAAAGAAGATGGCATAGTGGTGGCGGAGAAGCAAGAAGAAAAACAAGATACTCCACAATAGCAAGCTAGGCAAATGACACATGCCGCTAGCAGGCAAAAGTCTCCGCCCGTGTACACGCCCGCTTTGCGCAAGCATTACACCATCGCCAGAAGATGGTACGCTGGTAGCGCAAGACACAAAGAAGACAGAGGACGAGATCAACACCACCGTGTAGGGCAAACGGCCTTCACGCCACAAGACAAAAATAAACCTCCTCCGGCGCCGACGTGTCCTCTCGCATAACCGCATTAATCGGCATAGGAGACCTTCATCTCAAGAAACCTCCGCCCGGCCAGGAGCCAAGATAGACCTAAAGACGCCCAGCGCAGGTGTAGCCAAGAGAGCAAACCACACAAACCACCAAAGTTCATCGGCAAGAATTAATAGCTTCGCGGTCTGCTTTTAGTCCGGGCTTCCAACCAACGAATAAGAGGAGCACTAGATTGGCATCCTAGACCACCGCTACGAACCCCCTTACACGGTATCACGTTTAGCTCAACAAGCCACCGCTAGGATCGACCCATAGTAACTAACCCGGCGAGGGAAGAAAACCATTGGGTTATATACTAACCCAACCCACCTAACACAACTACCAAAGGACAACCCCAATAAGTCGAAGTTAATAACCAAGGCACTATAAAACTAAACACCCCCCAAACTTACACCCCACACTCACTTTATCCCGCACTATCACCCGCCTAAAGAGAACTAGAAGTACGACATGAGTGCGGATGTGAACCTTCGCCAACTCAAAAACAAAAAAGAAGAAACCGCGGTAAGAAATTGTAAAGACTCGGGCATTTGGGCAACAAAGAAGGGGGAGACCGCGTGAAGAATTGTAACATCCCCCGAGTGGAACTTCTTGCAAAGCAACCAAATGCCTGATCCTTGCCGAAGACCCGTGAAGAGGAAAGACAAGAAGTGCTTCCCACACGTAGCGGAGGTCTCCAAACAAAACAATCTATACCCCACGCGAACATCTCGCAGCAGTAAGGGGACGGATTGGCGAAAGAAAGAAATGATTAGCCTCATTTGCCAAATCCACAAGTGCGTAAGCAAAATAAAACAATCAGGTATCATGTAACTAAAGCAATGAAGTTCTATAAAAATTTTATAACCTCCGCTTTTATTAATAAAAACTGCTTACATCATGTTATTAAAACAAAAACAAAGCCTACAACATTTCAGGGGGAGGCCCCTCCCAAGCCACGGAGTTTGTAAACGCCATCCGCTCATCGCCTAAGTCAAATAACACATCCTCGTACATGTCATCCACACTAGGGTTGGCGAAGGTATCCCTCCAAAAACGCCAAAGGTCTCCATCAACATAAACGCCATCGCTGAAAAAAGCAAAGTGGATAGACATCGCAGCAGCACCTCATCGAACCCGCGCGGTAGAAATCATTGATTTGAGTAAAACATTAAGACTTCATTTAAGTAATACGTCAATACTTTTTACAAGCGGAGACTCTCATCCGCACAAAAAGACTAAAAAGCCATATAAAACAAAAGACCTATAAATCTTTCTACACCTCCGCGTCTTCATTCGTGCGTGATTCCCCAAGGCGAACCCGGAGCATGTGGCGGAGCAAAGCATCCCGCTGAACCTCCTCCCGCGACCTCGATCCGCGGAGCAGAGCCTCCGCGGCACGCCAACAACAAAAAAAACTTTGTCATGCACCAAAGAAACAAAGGAAACTACAAAAATAACGCGGCAACCCTAAGCACAAATACTCACTCCGAAAAGGGAACGAGCAAGGGATGCAAAGCCTCCGCCGCACATGGCCCGTAACTTCTTCATGAACGAGCCCACAAATTTGAGCGCGTCACCACCCAGCTCCGCCACTCGACCCGGATGATGGATCTCCTTCACGCGAACTCGCCACGCCGCCACACCCTCCTTGCAGGGATGCGGGGGAAATATTTGTTGCCGCAGCCCGAAAGCACCGGTCGGACACCCCGCAAAGACGCGTCCGAGCTTGGCGACGCCTTGACAGCCCAAGAGAGAACACCGGCAGCTTCCGCCTTCCGTAGCAAAAAGGCGTTATTACCGCGCCACGAAGTCACGGCCTCCGCTGCACGCATCGGCAGGGAGGTGCGGGGACGCATAGACGATGTCCACAAATTCCGCCGTTCGCGGACTGAGCTCGCGACGAAGTCGCTAGCGTTAGCCTCCTCCAAATTTTAACCTCCATCTCGCCAAGCAGGCTTTTTCAGCCACCACCGCACGAGAAACCGCTGCCGTGCGCGCCTCCTTAGTCGCAAGAAGCTTCATTTTTGGCGAAGCTCGCCTCGGGAAACGAGCTTCTCCAAGGAAGCCTTTCTACGCATCAGCGGAGACCTTCGCCTTCAACTCCGTAATATCTTGTCCCGCGCCACAAGTTCCCGATAAACCTTAGCAAGGACGCATTCCAAGGAAGTGGTCATCCGCAAAGACCAAACCTCCGATATTAGAACAACACAACCGGATATGAGTTAAAGATAAACCGCAAAAAGGACATCTCCAAGACCGAAAGGCTCACGGTCCACGACCTTGTTGAAAACCTCAGACGCCTCTCCTTCGAAAAATATTTACAAATAGTATCTAATCAGAATATCAAACAAGCTCGCAAACCTAATGAAACAAAACCAATAAAACAAAAACAAGCAAGAGCACTCACTTAAACTACCCTCCACGCCCATCCGAGGAGAGCTCAACCCTGGATTTCACCAACGACCTTCGCCATCATCGGGAGCAAAAGAGCAACAAAGCGGTCAGAAAAAAAAAAATACAATAAAAACAAAGAGCAACACGCCTAAACAAAACGCACTCCGATACGAGGGCGTGAGCGGGAGGCGCACCGGGCGCAAAGACCTCCAGTACCTCCCGCCGGCCTTCGCAGCCTTTTGCAAGAGAGCTCGGCCTCAACGCCTTTGCCCTTGGCGATTGTGAACGGCTCGAGCTCCCCGCATCCGGATGGGGTGAGATTCACCGCCAGCGGCACGAAAGAATCTTCGAGCGCAGTCACCTACCACCTCTTGCTCCGTCACCTTCGCGACACGGCCTATCCTCGACGACCGGTTCTCCGAGGGCTCCTCGCCCGCGAACCGGAACCGTCGGGCCGGAGCTCGGAAAATCGGCCATAGGATCAGCCATAGCCTTCGATACCTCCGAGGTCGCCTTGCCAAGTGTTGGTATTTGCTAAGCCTACAGAATATTATGATGGATAATCCGCAGCGCATCGGATACGGTGAGCACTTCACCCGGTGATGGGTTTTAAATATCGAATCCACGGGGAGAACGTAGAGAAGGGGTTCTTTGAGATTTAATCGATCCTCGAAAGTGGTTTAATAAAACTAGATAGATAATAAAGATAAGGAGTTCTAGTAGGAAGGTCTTGTTCTCACTTCAAATAAATCATTTGCACATTGTTCTTAAGAGGGGTTGTCATGAAGAAACTCTTAATAAAGGGGTTCTACGCTAACAACGCAGGTCTCCTACGATTTCTATAAACGGGGCAGCGTAACAAAGGACTCAATAGTCTTTGTCACCACTACGAATTTTTAACAAGTGTCTTCACCCCGGCCTATAGAAGGTATTTCGTAAT
The DNA here is from genome assembly GCA_015847255.1 of Hyparrhenia diplandra. Taxonomy (NCBI): domain Eukaryota; kingdom Viridiplantae; phylum Streptophyta; class Magnoliopsida; order Poales; family Poaceae; genus Hyparrhenia; species Hyparrhenia diplandra. The sequence continues at coordinate 69,896 of JADLZK010011490.1, forward strand.
AAGCTAGTCAATCTAAGCACCATGCTTACATTAATCTAACAACTTTAATTCAAGAGCGACGTGAATCAAAGTAATCTTATCAAAGAAATACTTAACCTTAAGAACAATAGAGACAATATCACTTACCGAATGGAATTGAACAATCCACAAGATCTCAGAGTCGTCGCTCCAATGGCATCGGCTCTGGGAGACGATGATGGAGACGCCAACTCCAGAGGAGGAAGAAGATGGAGGCGCCGAAGCCTCCAGGGCCTTCCTTCTACTCCGCCTCAACCGCACTCTAATTCTCTCAACTTGCAAAACTAACTCTCAATCTAATTCTAATCTAGAGCTTCTATCTCTTGTCGTAGTTGATGATCCGATTGAATTGAAGATTGAACTGAGATTGATGAATCGGGGAGGCCTAGGGGTCTATATATATGGGTCTTCTTATGTCTCTTCGCCTTCCAGCAATGTGGTACTAATCTTCATGCATCTCGTGCTTAACCGACGCCGATCAAACCGACATCAAACGACCGGATTAGATTGCGCCTTAGAGGCGGTGGAGGAACGTTTCGACTTGAGGGACGACTTGGGGTTAAACCAGGCCGATCGGCCCGATTATTACCGATCGCCCGAGGTGGGTTCCACTTCCGGCCCCGCGATCGCGTCGTGGGGCTTCGAGTCTTCTAGATGATGTTTTCTTTCGTGCCAAGTTTCGCGTTCACGCCGCGTGTATTCGAGCCTTCTAGTCTTGCTTCTCGAGTTGATTGCGTTACGATTTCTACCGTTTTTTCCGTTAAGTCCCCGCAAATCACTCTTTTACCAAAACTCATGGAAATCATTAGTATAAACCCCTAATAAGGTTGTTTAATTATATTTTAGTCCTTTTTTCATGTTTAATTGACAATTAAAAGCATGCATTAACAAGTGTCAACACCAAGGAAGGCTCGTCGGCACTTTCGTCGGCCGTGGGGAGACCGACCGCCAGCGCGAAACTCCACCGCCACCGATCAAAGGCAAGCGTGCACGCCGGAGGACCCGCCATGCATCCTTCACGGGCACGTCATCTTCCACCCCAGCAGCCGGGCGGAACACCTCTCGCAGCCCACTTCCGATTTAGCTTGTCGGGCAAGTTTTTTTTCTTCTTCTTAGCCTCCTCCTTACCGTAATAGTTGCGGCGAGGGATTGAGGCCTAGCGGAGGTGCTGCCCTCCAACTTGCTCTTCTTTTTGACTTCCCCATGTCAACGGGGCTTCTCTCTGTCACCGCCGCCCGCAGGCCGCGGAAGATTTCTTCACCGCCGCCGCGGAAGCGGCTTCCTCGTCCCTCGCGCCTCTTGACTTCCGTCAAGACTCGGCCGGAACACTATGGTTCCCGTACTCAACCTTCATCTCCCGAATATGCGGTTCGGGGCGAGGCATTGTCCCGCCCGAGACCTCGCGCGAGAACTCCTTCATCGAGATGGGGCCCCGCAACTCCTCGAGCCTCCATCTCAATCCTCATGACAAAGGCGTCGGGACTAACACCTTAGGAAGCGAACACCGAGGCGGGATGAACGGACCCTCCTCGCGTCCCCCAAAGACGATGGTAGATTCACCCTCTCCACCGTGAACGGCTCCTTTGTGGCGCTTCAACGGCGAGTATAGCAGCATATATCTCTTCCATCAAGTCACACCACCCCGAGTAGCAAGACGCTGAGAAGGAAGGTTTCGACACATTCTCCGTCGATCCGACTGGATGTTCCTCGGATCGTATGGGGGAGACGATGTCCACGAGGACCAACTTGGAGGCGAAGGGATAGCGAGAGACCTCCTCCCATCAACGGTCCTTGTCGTCCCACGCCGACTTGGCATAGAACCAATACTCCATCCAACCGGGCTCCCACTTACTCTTCCGAGCGAAGGAGATCTCCGCTTTCTCCTCTACGGCAACGACGTGGGAGCTGAATGTATAAAGACCCAAGCGAAGCCTCTTCTCGCTCCCATCGCATCTTCCGGCCGGCCGCTTGTGTAGTTCGTAGAAGCGACGAAGGTGTTCGTGTCCACCCTTCGCCATACGACTCGACCGCCCACACAAACTTGGACAGCGAGAAACGCGTGAGTGAGCCGATGAATCTCGACGCCGAAAGACTCCACCATCATGACGCGAGAAAGAGCAAGAGGGCAGGCGGAGGCCGCAAGTGAAAAATCCTTAAAAACGATGCCCCACCGGTGTTGCGGCTCGGCGCCGGCGCACGGCCTCGCCCCGGGGAAGCTTCACCTCACAATTCCCCCAATATAACCCTTCTGCGGAGGTCATCGAGCACGCTCGGGTCATCTTCGAGAGCCAAGCTCGTAGTAGCATCGCCTTCCTCGCGAGCCATGAGGTCGCCGACGGAGGCCGACGTCGGGATAGGGTCTCCTCCGGGTCTTGTGTGCGCTGGCGGGCAGCGTCTAGCATACACTCCTCAAAGAGGCGAAGATATTGGCTAGAGCGATAAGGCAAGAGCTCCGCATTGGGCCCGTAGAGCCCGTGGCGGGGAAGCGCCCCTTATGCTAGGGCGTTTAGGGACACGCCACAAGATGCACCCTAGCAAGCTATAAGGGCTAGCGGGAGGCAAAGCGAAAGATGAAGAAAGCGAGAAAAATAGATGCGCGAGGAAGGCAAAGGAAGCGAGGAGTGAAAGCGATGGTGGGGGTAAGTCTCCACCCAAAGCGGAAGGCCCCTTTATAGTACGGCAAAGCCGACCCTTCGCATCCCAAAAATATCGGTCACGACCAACGGGCATCAAACGGTCACCTCAACCTTGGGGGACGCGCCAACTGGTCCTCAAGGCGAACGCGACGATTCAAATTCAACAAAGCGAAGGTCCTCACGAAATCGCCCCGGGAAGGGGGACCTCAACACCTCCGCTAGTGTCGCAGATCGTTGGAGAACGGCAGCACGCCTCCGCTTACGACCTCGCCCTCAAGGGGGAACTCGCTGGGGAATAGCCCCGCCGCCATAAGCGGAGGTGTTCGCGGCGGCACGAGGTGCTCGCGGGAGGTGTTACCGACCTGTTGTTATTTTGACTCAGGTTTTCCTCAGAAAGGATCCAGCCGACGGACCTCCGCCACAGATGCGAGTGGTGTGTCAAGGTCCGCCGGCCGCGCCCAGAACGGCAATGGTGCCCCGTGACGGGCAGCACCGCGGGAGGCCCGCACCTCCACTTGCCTCGCCTCGAAGGATTAACACGCTGGGCCTTCGCCACGGAGGATCGGGGACGGAACAAGGCAAGACTCATGGAGGTCCCTGTGCCGAGATCACCGGCCCGCGATTGAGTGGGCAGGTCCAAGACGGGTAGTGTAAAAAATACGGTGTGGGTCGTTTCAATTTGTAAGCTCGAGGAATATACCGAGAATGTAGAAGGGTAGAGTTGTAATCTCACATTTTGTGGTGATCATGTGACTATAAATAAAGAGGCAAACTTTTCCCTAAGAGGGGGTTGGTGGATTCCATTTATGGAGTATTATTACAATTTGCCAACTACTAGTGCACGAGTCGCTCCTCGTTCTCCCTCGGGGCTTCGCCCGAGCGGAGGCCATATACCGTGTTGGGAACCCCAAGTCCAACACAGCTTTTGCGATCAATGAAATAATGCATAGGCGCCGGCGGCTTCATGTGAATGTCTCGGGTCATGTAATAGGTGTTTCAAGACTAATTTGATATTTCCCTCCGTTTCACAATACTTGCAATTCTTTGACTCATATAAAAAGGTGTTTTTGATCAAGCCGTCTTATTTAAATTTTTTATATAAATTATAAAACAAACAAAACGTCATTACAATATCTTTAGTGATGTAATAAGTCATAACAAAAGTGGTAATATTTATTAAAAAAAGTTGAATAAGACGAGAGGTCAAACACAGTTTATATGAGTCAAAGAATTGCAAGTACTGTGAAACGGAGGGAGTATATGAGCGGCCTGCAATTTAACTAATCCAAGCCGGCCTGCAATTTAACTTATCCAAGCCGGCGGCTTGCATGTGAATCGCCGGCGCCTGCACTAGATACGTATTATTTTTTTTTATTTTCATATGTGCAGTAGGTAGCATGTCTACTGCTAGGTCCCTTCGCCCTGGTTCAGATCACTAGCACGTCTACTTTTTTTTTTTTTTTTTTTTTTTCAGCACGTCTACTGTTAGGTCCCTTCATAGACCTGAGCATTTTCGGGCGGGCCGAAAAAACCCGCTATTTTCGGGCAAAAATCCTGCCCATGATGTCCCACCGGGCAAGTCGGGCCTAGCTTTTTTCGGGTTCGGCTCGGGCCGGGCCCCGACTTGGCGGGCTACTCGGCGCATTTTACACTATAAAATTGCTAAAAATGTATTTCGGGCCAAGAAAAAATTTTACCGGGCTTCAAAATCTCGCCGTGCCCCTCATCCCAATAAGGTTCATGGGCGGGCCAAAACCCGCCGGGCTCGGGCCGGGCCTGCGGGCCGTGCTAGTTTTGCTTTAGGTCTATCCCTTCACCCGTACGTAACAAGGAATAACGGCCTGTTTGTCTAATGTTCCGCTAATTTTTTTTAAAGAACACAGGGCTAAAATCACAATGTATACAAGAAAAGTAGGTGTATTTTTGTAAGGGTAAAGTTGTCATAAAAGGCCAAGTTAACACCGTTACAACCGAATGCAGTAAGGATAGAGTTGAGCTTCGTTTTTTACAAAAACGAGGGTAAAATTGCAACATTAAAAGCGAGGGTAAAATTACAACATATTAGTAGTGCCATTTTTATGTTGTCGCATTTTTTATGTCAACAGTTTGCTGCTCCGGTGCTAGGACTTACTAGGATTGATCGTACTTTCGAGATATTGCACGGGTTTTGAAAACTGGCTAGAAATCGATGTTGACCATCTCCAACAAATCTTTTTTGTGTGTGTGTTAAAACTAGTTTTTCTATAAACATCCATGGCTCAAAGTGAGGAGGCTATACGTCACTGGGTGCGTAAAATTATCGGCACGAGGGCAGGGGTGATGCCCCTTGAGTCTAATTGTAAATTTATTGGCATGACGGGAGGGGTGACGCCACCTAGGCGGCTAGGCATGAGCCTTATACTACTAGTGTAGTAGGAGGGGTGACGCCACCTAGGCGACGCCACCTAGGCGGCTAGGCATGAGCCTTAGTATACTAGTGTAGTGTGTGTGTGTGTATATATAGGCCTCCATGGTGCTGGTGTGGCGCATCAATACATTCACAACTCTGGTCTCTCCATAAAGACACTGATCGACTCGCACGACATCAGTCATCAGATATTCACCTCAACATCATACATGGAAGGAAACGTCTGCGGGCAATATGAACAAGAGTGAGCATTTCGGCATCTCAGTTTTTCTTCTTAAATACGTGTCTCAGTTTAGAAAATAGTTTGTATAAGCAATTTTATGTTCGAATTCAAAAGTATGTATGATAATTTTATTAATAGATATTCTTTTGATGTGCATTCTAAATAATTGAAGATACCTACTGCGAACACATGGTTAATTTAGGTCGCATGTGTTTAGTTTTGTGATGTAGTGATTGTCAACAAATAACATTCTCCTTCTATTTTCTTTTATCTTTTTCGCTTCGGCTATGTTTCACCGCATACGTGGAGTGTGTCAAGACGTATCTCTTGGTTCGTGTTGTGCGTGTGTGGAGCTCGGAGATGGTAGCCGACGGCGAGGTGAAGGGGCCAAGGAGGACGCGGTCGGGCCGACGGACCGCGGAGGTGAAGGACGGACGTGAGGCTTGGACCGAGGGACCGGATCGCCGGGCGGTTAGCCATGGTGGTCGACATCCGGGGACATCGACGAATGCAAGAGGACGGGGCAGACCGCGGTCGATCGGGTCAAGACGGCGAAGCGCGTGCAGCAGAGCCGGGGAGCTCGGATGACTTGGCGACTTCGGGCGATCAAGACGGCGATGACACGCGGTCGAGGAGGTTTTGGTGGTTTGCCCTCAAACCATCGGCGCTGGTTTGGTGGTTTGGGCCTCAAAACCATCGGGCGGCGGGTTTCGCGGGTTTGGGCCTCAAAATCCGGGCGGACGCCCGGTGGGACGGAAGGACGGCACGTGGCGGCATCGGGAGGTTGCGTGGATGCAAGGCTACCGATGAGGAGGCGCGGTGGCCGCCGGATCGAAAAATATCCGTAGTCGACCAAAATAGCCCTAGGGTTAGTGGTTTGGCTCATATGTATCGGAGGGCAAAATAGGGATGAGAAATAAGGACTACATATAGAGGATGGCAGCCATCCTCCCCTTCTTGCCTCTTTCATTTTCGTTTTATTTTTCCCAATTTCTAGGGTTCTTGTTTAGAGGTCCAAGAACATCAAATTGGTGACTTTGTGTGGTGATTTTCGTTGGGAAAGGGGAGTCCCAATCCTCCCCGTTGTCTCCGATGTTTTGGATCAATTTTTTCTTCTTCATCGCTGTGATTTTTCTCGTTGAAATTGGATCCTTGTTTGTTCTACGGGTTTCTACATTTTTGTGTTGTTGTGCAGGGAGCCGACGGGCGCGTTGCTCTCCATCAAGCACGCGGGAGCGCGCGCAGCAAGCCCACAAGGCAAGAAGACTGTGTTTTGGTCGGGTACCGCAGGCACGGGGCAGCCCCGCATCGCTGCGCGCCGGCAGCCAGCATTGGGCGGCGTCGGAGGCATCCGCTTGGGCCACGCTGGCGAAAGCAAAGCAGCGCCCGACCGCTGGAGCGGACACTCGGCCGGCACCGGGCCCCGGCACCCGCCGGCTCGAGGCGGCGGCGGCGGCGTCGCGTGCGGGAGTGCTCCAAGGCGGGCGGTCCTCTCGCTGCACCCGGCAGCGGCGCGAGCCAAGGCAGGCGGCACCGGCCCGGCGGCCGGCTGTCGCCACTTCTCACGACCGCTAGTAGGGGACGACACGGAAGCCTCTTTCAGAACGCACGACGCAAGCGGCATTTGTGCTCGCCTCGCAAGCAACTTTCCTCTCTTGCTGCAACATAAAAAGAAGGTCTAATTTCCTCTCTTTGCTGTGGAGATTGGCCATCGAGCCTCTCGATTTTCTTCTTCTTGCGGGTAGTTAGATCGATCTCAAGTTTGCAAATTCCAGCTTTATTTCAACTCATTCTAGTTCTTGTTTTCCTCCGCCCCTAGGTGTTCGATGAAATGTCCAACTAGCTAGTTCACTTAGTTTTTCTTGGTATTCTTGCTAGAATTGTTTTAGGCTATAGTCTTGTGATTAATTATGTTCCCGCAACTTGTTTAGTTGTAGATTTTTAGAGTTTGTAGTAGCTTTAATTTCTTGTCCTAGCTTTTTATTTTATTTTCGACTAAATAGAAAATCCCAAAAATTATCTAAATTAGTTTTAGCCCTTTTATCTTGTCAACTTGAGGATTTTGTCTAGTTACTCTCGTCACAAGTTGGCGTTGGTAATCTAGTTCCGGGAACCCGCTTCTTCTCGATAGAAGTTGGGAATCTCGTCTCTTTGTTTCTCCGATGAGGTTGGGGGTTGAGCCGATGACCCAAATTGAAAAAGAAAAAATCGAGGCTCCCATTCACCCCCCCTCCGGGTCGCCGTTTCGGTCCTTCAATTGGTATCGAGCGGTTAAGGATCATATCCACCTTAATCGGTCCGTGATCCGCTTGAGGCGACATGGAGAGGTTTGGTCACTTTGGTGGCAAGCCTCCTGGGAGTTCGATGGCACCAACTATCCCTATTAGAAGATTAAGATGCAAGCACATCTTATGGGGATGGATTGGAGAGTGTGGGAGATTGTCGAGGATGAGAATTACCAAGTGCTAGCCGCCTCGAGTGGGTGAGGAACAAATAGCCCAACACAATGCCAACAACCGAAGCGAGGAGTGTGTTGTTCTCTAGCCTCAAAGACACGTAGTTCGAGAGAGTTGCCACTTGTGAGACCGCTCGTGAGGTGTGGAAGACTCTTGAGAGCTACCACGAGGGAACCCCACAAGTCAAGGCCCCGCCTATACGAGACCTACAAGAGAGAGTACAACAACCTAATCCAACTTGATGGCGAGTCCATCGATTCTCTCTTTGCTAGGTTTTCGACGATCCGCAACAAGCTTCGGGCAAACAAGCCGTCGAGAGGCTTGACGAGCACGAGAAGGCGATGCGGCTCTTGTACGCCCGGGATCGAAGGTGTGGGATGTGAAGGTGTCCGCGATCATGGAGTTCCGCCAACTACGACACCCTCACACCCGACGAGCTCTACAAGCAAGCTCAAGTCCTCCGAGATCGAGGCTCGGATCCAGCGGCCGAAGAATCCATCTCGCGCCAAATGTTGCTCTCGCCTCGTAAGGGTAGTTCGAGTTCTTCTCGCTAACCCTTCACAGATATCGTTTGCCTTGTCTTCCTTGGTGTCTGACGATGAGGAGCAGATGGAGAGCCTTGGGGATGATGAGCTTGCACTAGTCATCACCGATTCTCGCGGTTCCACAACAACCGCTTGAACCGTCGCCGTGGCGGTCCATCCAAGGGCGGATGCTTCGAAAGGCGCGATCCGGACCACTCGTCGCCGCGTGCCCCAAGAAGAACAAGGACAAGTACTCCGGCGAGAAGTACTACTCCAACAAGTACGACTCCGACAAGCGCAAGGGCAGCGCGAGCACACCTCCCGGCAAGTACAAGTCCAAGAAGGGATTCGACAAGGAGGCGATCAAGAAGAAGTACCTCAAGCGTGCCAAGGAGCACAAGCACGCCTTCCTTGCCTCCCTCGGCGACCTCGACAACGACTCTTCTGGACGGGCAATCTTCCTCAAGCGATGAGGAGTTCGAGCGCAAGGTTGAGGACAAGCTGAATGGACTTTGCTTCTTCACCGACTCCAATCCGGGGGGCTTCGCACCATGGCCCTCGACGGAGCGGTGAGGGAGCCATCGGCCAAGCCACACGGCAACGACTCTTCTTCCTCTCGAGGTACTTCCTACAATCGAATCTCTCCGATGAGGTTGAATCTTTGGGCGATGCGCTTGTGTGTCAAGAGAAGTTGCTTAAGCGTGCCGCTAGGGAGAGAAAGGAGTACAAGGAGAAGTGGGAGATGGTCGTGGACGGAGATAGAGTTGCTTAGAAGCTCGTCGATGTCTCCGATGAGACAGAGTGTGATGCTTGTCTTTGTGCATATGTCTAGCATCATGTCTTTGCAGTCCAAGTATGCTGCCTTGCTAGATGAGCACGTTGATCTCAAGTCTAGGCCGATGCTGTTGAGTGCGTGCAAGTCTTGTCCTGACTTGCGATCTGAGTTGGCAGAGAAGGCTGCCAAGCTTGCCAAGCTTGAGAAGGCCAACTCGTATAGCACCGCGGCCGGGATGTGCTAAGTGTGAAGCTTTGGAGTTGGAGCTCATGTCTTGTAGGCATGACAAGGGGGAGAGTCGAAGAGGAGATCAAGTATCTTCGCCTGCCTTGAGTTGGGTGTCTTGTGGAGAGCCGCAGCTTTGGCATGATGATGAGTCGATTCAAGAGGGGGGACTGACACACATGGGTTTAGGCTTTGCTATAGGTGGGAAGGGAGAAGTCATTTATGGCAAGGTTGGTCAAGGTAGTGGTTTGAGCTCGAGTGAGAAACCAACCAACACCCCAAATTGACCAAGATCACTCCACCGAGCCTACCAAGCCCATTGTGCAAGATGGCATTCTCCAAGAGCCAACTAAGACTCCACCTCCCAAACAAGTGTGGCTTCCCCAAAACCGAACTACCTCAAGAACCCACTTGACACTTTGCCCGGATCCCCGAGGAAACCCTTCCTAAGGCCAAAACCACAACAAGAGTGAACCATCCACCCAAGAGAGTGAACCAACCACCACCCAAGAGAGAGGTGAGGTATCATCGTGAGTATTGCCAGAGAGATGGTCACTTGGTTGAGTTTTGCTTTAGGAGGAAGAGGGATGCTAGGCGCCGAGTGGAGTTTGAGAACCGTGACATGTATCACCCACCACTTTGGCATGTATGAGAGGAGTGTGCAAATGGGTTCGGAGGCGTTTGCTAGGCCTCAAGGTAGGAGGCCTCATAGGTTTGGGCCACGGTTTGTGAGACCCTTTGGTGGTCGTGGGTTCGCGAGTGGATGTAGATCCTCGCTTTGGGAGATTTGAGGTTGACAGAGAAGTGCACCACGCTTTGTTGTGCGTGGTAAGCGTTTGGTAAGATGGGGCGTGGGATGGTTGTTTTGCCTAATGCATATTTGGGGCAAGATGGTCAACACCGGTACTCTTCCAAGTTTACTAACCCCGATGTTGTGCCATATGCTCATCCCATGTTCTATCGTTGATACAGTCGAAGGCTGGAGGACATGTGGCTCATTGACTGGGCCGTTTCTCGACACACGACCGGTAACTCCAAGTGGTTCTCGGCCTCACCCCCATGAAGACGAAAGAGTACATCACTTTCGGGACAGCAATGAGAGGGAAGATTCTATCTCGAGGGTCAATCGGGATCAATGACCACTTTGTACTCAAGGATGTGGCGCTCGTCTCCAACCTTCACTTCAAACCTTGGCGTCTCAGCTCATGGCGGCGCACGGGTATGAGGTACGCTTCAAGGTTGGGTGTTCTCGAGTTTTGGACTCTCGCGATTATCTCATTTCTTTGGATTGTGCCATTTGGGCAAGTCTTTCGTGCTGATTTTTTCTCGAGGCTTTGGCACTTCTTGTTGCTTGTTGGCCGGGTCCTCCTCGATTTGTGGAAGTGGCATAGGAGACTAGGTCACTTGAGCTTCGATCTCCTCGCGAGGTTGAGTTCAATGGATCGATCCGAGGATTGCCTAAACTCAAATTTGAGAAGGATTTGGTTTTGCCATCCCCGTCGCCTGGGGGAAGATGGTATCCGCTCCCACCACCCAAGTTACTCGAGATTGTGACCTCGAGACCCGAGAGATCCTTCACATGGACACCGTTGGTCCGTCTCGGGTGAGGTCGGTGGGTGGAAAGTGGTATTGTCCAGTGACCGTTGACGATTTTTCGAGATACTCTTGGGTCTTTTTTCATGGAGGGCAAAGATGAGGCTTTCGGTTTTGCTCGTGATCTGATTTTTGAGGCGAGAACCGAGTTACCGAGACGACCATTCGGCGATTCGCGGTGACAATGGCACATAATTCAAGAACTCTCAGTTCGAGTCTCTTTGCGCTAACCTTGGTGTCGAGCACCCGTTTTCTAGCCCTTATGTCCCGCAGCGAGAATGGGATTGTTGAGCGGAAGAACCGGACGCTTGTGGAGATGGCGAGGACCATGCTCGATGAACACAAGACTCCGAGGAAGTATTGGGCCGAGGCAATCAACACGGCCCCGGACGAGGACAAGGATGGAGAAGTGTGGGACCAAAGGGAGTACGTAGCATGATCGGTTCGGCAGACACGACGGCGACGCGCCCCGACATCCGCTTTGCGGTGTGCCTCTGCAAGACGTTTTGATCACAGCGCACCTCTCACTTTCAGCCGTGAAGAGGATCTTCGTGTACTTGCAGTTTACCCCGACTTTGGCCTATGGTACTCGGCCTCTTCCACCCCTCTCCTCGTTGGTTACTCGGACTCACGATTATGCCGGGTGATCGTGATGCATAGAAAGTCCACTTCTCGTACTTGTCGTTTCTCGGTACTTCTCTAGTGTCTTGGTCGTCTCATAAGCGCCCGGTGTCGCCACGACGGTTGAGGCGGAGTATGTGTTTCTTTGCCGCTTGTTGTTCCCAATTGTTGTGGATGGTTGCCACTTTGAGAGACTTTGGCTTGAGTTTTTCGTGTACCTTTTGTTGTGTGATAGCATGGGAGCTGTGAGTGTAGCCAAAAACCCGTCCTTCACTCCCGGACCAAACACATAGAGGTGAGGTACCACTTCCCCGAGATCACCAGGGAGAAAGGGGACATAGATGTACAAAGATGTGTACACGGGAGCAACAGATTAAGCGGACATTTTCACGAAAACCACTAGACCAAGTCCGTTTTGCCCGGCCGTTGGAGAGTTGGGCGTGTGCTATCCCTTTTGAGGGGTAGCTTTGTAGTTGATGTACGGATGTAGTTTTAGGTTTGTTTTTGCTTTTTGTATCATACTTGCATATCATGAGCTTCACTTTTATATTGATTTGAATGAGGTTGTGCTCTTAGTAGTATGAGTATGATGGTGCTTCTAGCTTGAGCTCTTTTTAATCATGTGATGTATGTTATGAGCTGAGCAACCTTTTTTTTTTTCAAATGTGAACTTGATTAATGGATGATGAAATTAAATCTTGGTTCACCTTTGAGCTAGCTTCTATCATGAGTAGAGTGTTGAGAACCTTTGAGCTTTTATGTGTATGCTTGGTAGCTATGTCTCATGCTTTGATTCATTCACTTGCTTAGATTTTCATGATAATACCATGCTAAAACATGAAGTCTAAAGCTAAAGTGATGAAAAGATCGAAGTGGGTCCATTTTGCCACACTTTGAAGTTCGAGACCGCTTTCACTTGCACTCTTGAATGAACTTGGACTTCATTGTGTTTGACCTGCACCATTGTCTTAAGCTAATCATTGCTCACGCATAGGCTTGACATGGTTGATTAGTAAGACAAGGCAAATGTGGATAACCACTGCATGCTCTTTTTGTAACTTGTGAACCGCTTGCAACTCTGAATTAAAATGAACACAAGTTTATGCCATAATGTCTAGCATGATGTCCGAACAGCCGCTTGGGGTAGTTCACCCAGGTTTACATGTTTGAGCACTTAGTTGATCTCCTATCTACTTGTGCTAGGTGTTATGTTTGATGGTGAACCTCCTTTTGCAAGATACTAAAATTTGCTCAAAATGCTTTGTGCCATATTTCATATCACTTGTTTAGCTTGAGCTCGCTAGCACTTGTAATTTGTTGCTATGGTACCACTTTTTGAGCACTCTCTCATTCGGTTGAATATAATCTTGAAGCTTTGCATTGTGACATATTGCATTTCATAGCTTGATTAGTGCATGTGCCAACAAGGGGAGAAAGATCCAAAGACAAAGTGATTGCATTTGTCCCGGGGAGTAGCACTTTGAGCTAGATGTGTTGAGACTTTGCCTCCGCCTTTGAGGGTCTAGTCGCCGCTTAACTTGGTTGTGTCGAGCCTTTTGCCCATGTCTTTGGGAACCAAGTCTTTGCTCCATGTTTTGCTATCCAAAGAGGTTGTCTTAGCTTTTGTTCACCGATGTGCTTTCTTCTATCTTATTCTCGTCTTTGTGTTGTAATGTTGACAATGCACTCATCAAGGGGGAGATTGCGAACACATGGTTAATTTAGGTCGCATGTGTTTAGTTTTGTGATGTAGTGATTGTCATCCCAACATTCTCCTTCTATTTTCTTTTATCTTTTCTCGCTTCGGCTATGTTTCACCGCAAGATACGCGGAGTGTGTCAAGACGTATCTCTTGGTTCGTGTTGTGCGGGTGTGGAGCTCGGAGATGGTAGCCGACGGCGAGGTGAAGGGGCCAAGGAGGACGCCGGGCCGACGGACGCGCGGAGGTGAAGGACGGACGTGAGGCTTGGACCGAGGGGACCGGATCGCCGGGCGGCTAGCCATGGTGGTCGATATCCGGGACATCGACGGATGCAAGAGGACGGGCGGTGACCGTGTCGATCGGGTCAAGACGGCGAAGCGTGCGGCGAGCGGGGAGCTCGGATGACTTGGCGACTTCTGGCGATCAAGACGGCGATGACACGTGTCGAGGAGGTTTGGTGGTTTGCCCTCAAAACCATCGGTTTGGTTTGGTGGTTTGGGCCTCAAAACCATCGGCGGCGGGTTTCGTGGGTTTGGGCCTCAAAACTCGGGCGGACGTTCGGTGGGCGGAAGGACGGCACGTGGCGGCATCGGGAGGTTGCGTGGATGCAAGGCTACCGATGAGGAGGCGCGGTGGCCGCCGGATCGAAAAATATCCGAGTCCACCAAAATAGCCCACAGGGTTAGTGGTTTTGGCTCATATGTATCGGAGGCAAAATAGGGATGAGAAATAAGGACTACATATAGAGGATGGCAGCCATCCTCCCCTTCTTGCCTCTTTTATTTTCGTTTTTTATTTTTCCCAATTTCTAGGGTTCTTGTTTAGAGGTCCAAAACATCAAGTGGTGACTTTGTGTGGTGATTTTTCGTTGGGAAAGGGAGTCCCAATCCTCCCTGTCGTCTCCGATGTTTTGGATCAATTTTTCTTCTTCATCGCTGTGATTTTTCTGTTGAAATTGGATCCTTGTTTGTTCTCTGGGTTTCTCTGTTTTGTGTTGTTGTGCAGGGAGCCGACGGCGCTCGTTGCTCTCCATCAAGCACCGGCTCGGGAGCCGCGCGCGAGCAAGCCCACAAGGCAGCAGCACCTGTGCTCGGTCGGCAGCTGCAGGAGGCAGCCGTCCAGACCGGCCAGCGTGGTGCGCCGGCAGGCAGCAGTCAGGGGCCGGCGTCAGGCATCTGCTTGGGCCACACGCGAGCAGGCCAGAGCGCCCCCGACCGCCTGGAGCGGACACTCGACCGGCACCAGGCCCCCAGCACCAGCGGCTCCAGGCAGGCAGCAGCGACCGGCCGCGTGCGAGTGCTCCAAGGCCAGGCGGTCCTCTCCCTGCTGCAGACCGGCAGCGGGCGCGAGCCAAGGCCAGGAGCGGCACCAGCCAGCGGCCTGCTCGGCCACTTCTCACGACCGCTAGCAGGGACGACCTGGAAGCTTGCTGTAACGCACGACGCAAGAAGCAGCATTTGTGCTCGCCTGCAGCAACTTTCCTCTCTTGCTGCAACATAAAAAGAAGGTCTAATTTCCTCTCTTGCTGTGGAGATTGGCCATCGAGCCTCTCGATTTTCTTCTTCTTGCAGGGTAGTTAGATCGATCTCAAGTTTGCAAATTCCCAGCTTTATTTCAACTCATTCTAGTTCTTGTTTTCCTGCGCCCCTAGGTGTTCGATGAAATGTCCAACTAGCTAGTTCACTTAGTTTTTCTTGGTATTCTTGCTAGAATTGTTTTAGGCTATAGTCTTGTGATTAATTATGTTCCTGCAACTTGTTTAGTTGTAGATTTTTAGAGTTTGTAGTAGCTTTAATTTCTTGTCCTAGCTTTTTATTTTATTTTCGGCTAAATAGAAAATCCCAAAAAATTATCTAAATTAGTTTTAGCCCTTTTATCTTGTCAACTTGAGGATTTTGTCTAGTTACTCTCGTCACAAGTTGGCGTTGGTAATCTAGTTCAGGGAACCCGCTTCTTCTCGATAGAAGTTGGGAATCTCGTCTCTTTGTTTCTCCGATGAGGTTGGGGGTTGAGCCGATGACCCAAAATTGAAAAGAAAAATCGAGGCTCCCATTCACCCCCTAAATTCGCCGTTTCGGTCCTTCACCTACTGTATTTTTTTTTTTCTTTTAGGGTTGCTGTTGTTACAGGAGGGAATAGAGGAATTGGATTAGAAATATGCAGGCTGCTTGCTTCCAAAGGAGTCACGGTAGTATTGACAGCGAGGGACGACAAGAGGGGTAAAGAAGCCGTCAAAAAAATCTTGCAGCGCAGGGGTTGTCCAACGTCTTGTTTCATCAACTGGAGGTTGGAGATCTTTCAAGCGCAGTACGTCTTGCTGACTTTATCAGAGAGCAGTATGGCAAGCTGGATATACTGGTATTGCCTCCGTTTCTTTTCCAATGTCATGAGTACATCTGAATGATGTTTGTTTCTGAATTTATCCTAATAAATCATATGTTGGTAGTGAGTCTAGTGACTCGTTTGATACTCTGATTCTTTGCAGGTCAACAATGCAGGAACCGTGGGGACGGCAACAGAGATCAGTGACCCAGAATCCTTTTAAGAAACAGGTTAGCTAGCTAGTTTGTAACGCCATAAGCATTTCAACTGTCACTTACAATTATTTTTCTTTAGAAAGTTCTACTATATTTGTCTTCTTGATATATACAGCTTTCGACGCTAGCTAACAACTGTTTTCTGCATGTAAATAGCTTGCAGATATGGATGGCATGGAAAAACTTGAATGGATCAGGAAGCACACTACAGAGCCTTACGACAAAGCAGAGCAGTGTTTTATTACAAACTACCATGGCACTAAAATGGTCACAGAAGCACTTCTTCCTCTCCTACAGTTCTCAGCCCATGGAAGGGTTGTAAATGTATCATCTCATTTTGGACTACTCAGGGTAATGCATTGAATAATTGGCAAAAAAACAGATACTATAGAACATGATTTAATAGTTACACCACATTGCTTTTAAAAAATACTGATCCTTCTACATGGCTTCAGTTTTTCAGTGGTGAGGAACTTAAGAAGGAACTCAACAACATCGATAACCTATCTGAAGAGAGATTAGACGAGTTGTCAGAATTGTTCCTCAAGGACTTCAAGAATGGCCAACTGGAACCCCATGGGTGGCCGACTGAAGGAGGGTACCCTGCATATAAAGTGTCCAAGGCTCTTGCCAATGCTTATTCGAGAATCATTGCAAAGAAGCACCCAACACTATGTGTAAATTGTGTGCATCCGGGCTATGTTAGTACAGACATCAACTTCCACACCGGAGATCTCACGGCCGAGGAGGGCGCAAGAGGAGCTCTGATTCTTGCTTTCATACCCAAGGGAGGGATGACCGGAGCATACTTGGACTGCACAGAGGTTGCATCCTTTGTGTAACTCTTATGTTGGTAACTAGTGGATTCCCCGCGCGTTACCACGGGTACAAAGGAGAAATCTATGATAGAATATTACTATCACACTCCTATTCTTTTTCTTTCTTTTTCCCCCTTTTTTTCATTTTTTTTTTTTATTTTTTACTTTACTCTATACCAACTACCATCAGTGAGGTTCACCTGTAATTTTATCAAATATATCCATATCAGATCTTCTTTGTGAAGGATTTATTAAAAGGATTTCAATGGTGTAATCGTAGTTTAATTTGGTTTTTTTGATTTGTGAGTTATAACCTTTTTGAAAAAGTCTACATCATCCCCTCAATTATGGGCGGTAGACTACATAACCCCCAAAACCTATGAAACGGTCTATATCACTAAACTTTTCGAAAACCGGTCAAATTACACCCTAAAACAGTTTTGAAAAAATCATAGTAAATCACAGAAAAATCGTAAAATAAAAATCAAATTGTGTTAGACTCCGAATGAGTAGATCTACACAATGAACATATAATATGGTATACTTTTAGTTCATTTTTTTACTGCAGCTTTAAATTTCTGTTTTTCCTCATAGCTGTAAAAAAATGCACTAAAGCATACCATATTATATGTTCATTGTGTAGATCTACCTCATTCGAGTCTAACACAATTTGATTTTTCATTTTACGATTTTTCTGTGATTTACTATGATTTTTTAAAACGCTTTGGTAATTTGACAGGGTTTTCGAAAAGTTCAGGGGTGATATAGACCTTTTTATAGGTTGGGGGTTATGTAGTCTACCACCCATAGTTGAGGGGGTGATGTAGACTTTTTTCCTAACATTTTTTAGTTAGTTCAAACAGCGCCACTGGATGTCATGATCTTAGTTGTCGGCGAGGCGGGACATGCTTGCATGTCCCAAAAGTACTCCTTAGTGGGGTTTCTTTATATAGGTGTAGTAGATTGGCTATGGATGCGCCCCCATGTTTCTTTCAAACACACAAAAGGGTCTGTCACAAAACACAGTTATTGCAATATATAGGCTGTGTTTAGTTGGTGGGAAAAGGTAGAAAAAAACACCGTTCGAATCAAAAAGTAATCAGAAGACGTTTCGTTTGTTTATGGTAAACATTATCCTACCATGACGTAACTAGGCTCAAAAGAATCGTCTCGTCGTGTACATCAAAACTATGTAATTAGTTTTTTTATTTACCTACATTTAGTGGTCGATACATGTGCGGCATTTTTGATGTGATGGGGTGAATAGTGAGTTTGGATTTTCAGTTTCGGCATCTAAACACAGCCATAGTACGATAGCAATAACTGAATGAAATTAATGTATAGTACTGCATAAGACAACTTTGTAACAGAATTCACCATACAGAAGTTAATTCGACATTCTTGAAGTCCTTGAATGAAGATGATAAGTGTGGGGCCATGGACACATGAAGGAAGGAGAGGTAACTGACAAAGTGGGGCCCTAAATAGTAGGGGACCCTAAATCATAGCTACCAACGTTAAATCCATCGTCCATCCCTATTCCAATTTATCCCTTCAAACAAATGCAAAATGGATCGATCTCGTCTCTTGTCAACTAAACAAAAATGGAGCCGTTCCATCCCTAAAATCAGAGATGGACCATCCCACTTCACCTTGACTACAACCAAACGCTACCTTAGTTCTCTATGTACAGTAGGCAGAAGCCATAGCCATACTTCTAAAAGTGGTCAAAGTATAAGAACCAACATCGTATAGATAATAGATGTGTTTCGGCCTCAAATGATATCTAATAATGGACCAGCATCTGAGCCCCATGGTTGACATACCAGAAAGTGTTCTGTCTCTCCCTCTAAAAAACTAGGATGATCCTAACCCATGAACCCAAAATGCAAGAGATTAGACCTCGACGCTTGTTCTTCTCATACCAAGCATATAATCATGGAATAATACACAGAGAACTATTCTACAATGACATGCATAGGTAACTTAGATTTAAAGGTTACTTTAGTATTTTAATAATAACGGGGGTAGGTAATTGATGTACAAGCAAACATATATAGAGAACTACTTTATATTATTTTTTATAATGACATATAAGATTAATTTAAAAGAATTTAAGAGATTACTTTATGTTATTTTATATAATATAAGAATGGTAAGAAATTTGGATCAAGATTTAGGGATTACCCTAGATTGTTTTTATAATGCTAGATATATCCGTCATTTTTTAAAATAAAAATAGAATGGATCCAATGGGCAACGGCTGTTATTGTGGATGATGACAGGGTCTACGGAACATATGGAATTTTTAGATAATTTTCTAACATCTATCTTTTTCATATCACGTTTAGTGAGGATTAACCTTGAGGATTTTTTTTAGCTTTCAATTAGAGACGGCGGTGACGCTTGTGGGTGCCAATTCCTTGTTGAGGCGTCGTCACTTCTCTCCAACACCGAGCGCCTTGGAGACCTTTCGAGATGAAATCCAGTACCAGTCTTCTTGGTTGGGCGACGATGGCATCTTCCCATGTCATGCTCTTTTGTCGAAGGCATCGCTTTGGAAGATTTGTAGTTTGTTAGTATTGGTGCCAACCTAGTATCTCCCTAGATTCTTTATGTTGTTGTTGTTCATTTGACGGTGTATTTAGTCTTGTAGCAAGTCGAAATGCCGCGAATGACTTTCTCGAGCTTCTAGAGTTTATTTCCTTCTTTCTTCTTACTCTGTGGCCTCAGCCTTGTAATAAATGACCTGATTATATTTGTTGGTAGATGAAGCGAGTATGAAATACTATCTATTATCTAAAAAATTAATACTCATATATGTTACTGTCTTCGTCTTAGAAAACTTGATGTTGTAGGATTTAAAAAATATCTAGAAAACTTGTTGATTAAACTCTTGACAATAGATTGGGTCCATGTCAGCTTGAGATCACGGTTGGATGCCTCTATGCATCCTTTTTAACGAGAGGCTTATTCCTTAATTAGTATGGTTCACCGTTAATAAATAGGGCACATGGTAATTTTCATTAAGCACTAATCTGTTCTAAAAAAAATTCTAAAACATGGACGGAGGAAGTAATGTCGGGGTTCGGCTAGATTGGGCGGGAACCCGACACGAGGATTGAGAGGTTGGTGGAGAGGAGGAGGGAGAGGATGGCGGTGGCGGCGGTGGAGCTGGCAGCGGCTGCCGCGCCGGCCGGGAGGCGGCGGCGGCGCTGGCGAGCGGTCTTGGCGGCGCTGGCGAGGCGGCGGCGGCGGCGAGGAGGGGAGGCGGGGGCACGCGTGGGAGAGAGGGGGCAGGGGAGATGGGATAAAATTTCTTTATTTGCTTGTTACCCTGAAAGATTACAGACCCCTTACTTATATAGCCCGGCTATTGGGACTTGTATCTCAAGCAATCTCTCTAAAGGTTTCCTTATAGATTGGAATACCTTTTACAAGCATGTCCTATTTATTTATTTCCTAATAAGGGTCTCCCTTATAGATGAGATAGCCCCTTGCACACCAAAACACCTAAAGATAATCCTAGATATTTTCTTCCTTTATCTCGAATTAATTGCCGAAGAATCCCGGAAGGGAGCGGAAGGGGGGGGCGGACGCAACAAGGGAAGCCTGTGGGCGGCGCCGGCGCCCCTTGGGCCAGCCGGACCTGTCCTCCTGAACCCTATTTCCCTAGGTCGTGACAAGTAATATCAAAGCTGAGGGTTCTTTAAGGCCTGCGACCAAAAGACGACAAGATGAGGAGCGTGCACCGAGCCTCACGTTCACGTTTGAATGCCCTGTCACATCAGTCACCCCCCTCATTCTACAACAGATATGAGATCAGCGTAAATTGCAGAACAACCAGAGACTTTGCTGTTGCAGAACACGAGCAAAAACATCACCTTGTGAATCATCTTTGCACTTTGGTTCCTTGTTTGTTATGTGTACTTGCTATGCTCTCTGTGGGCAAACAAAATGTACATTTAATTTAATCAGAAGTGTATGGGTTACAAAATTCAATGGCTCTCGGTCGATGTGAGCCATTGAAACTTGAGGTCAAAAAAAAGTCAAATGTCTTATAATTTGGAATGAAATAGTAGCTTATATCTCAGATCTCCTATTTATTTCTCTCTTTGATCCATTGAAGTTGTTTTGCCAAACAGTTTCAAAACAGCTCATCTTTAATTAGAAAGTTGCTCATAAAGCTATTCTTTTTTTTTTTAAAAAAAAAGATAGCTTCACTGATTAAGCTGAATTGTACCAATCAACCTTGACTTCAGGGTGGAGGTTGCGTCATTGCGTCACTTGGTACGTAACATTATAGGCATGACAGGAGGAGTGACGTCAGATAGAGGAGCGTACATGCATGAATGAGCACTAGTACTACTAATCTAGTCCTCTATTTATAGCCAAGCTCCTGGTGTTTGTGCTATATCAAATCACAGCTGTGGTGACTTCTACAAGATCAGCTCCGCGTTTGGACACTCAGACATGGAAGGACACGTACGCGGGCAATATGAAAAAAGAGTGAGCATATCTCAATCTCCGTGTTCTTAAACTTAGTACTCTTTTTTTGTGTGTGCATCCTAAAACTTTGAGGTCACTTTTCTATTATTTTCGTTTCAGGGTGGCCGTGGTTACCGGAGGTAATAGAGGGATTGGGTTAGAAATATGCAGGCAGCTTGCTTCCAAAGGAATCACGGTAGTATTGACAGCGAGGGACGAGAAGAGGGGTGTAGAAGCGGTCAAAAATCTTGCAGCGCAAGGGCTATCCAACATCCTGTTTCATCAACTGGAGGTTGGAGATCTCTCTAGCGCTGCACATCTTGCTGATTTTATCCGCCAAAAATTTGGCAAACTGGATATATTGGTACTGCCTTCGTTCTTAGAAATAACTTCCCTTTCCAACATCCTGAAACAAAAATAAAAGAAGGAGCTCAACAATGGTAGTTGCTGCTTTGATTTTTTCAGGTCAATAATGCAGCAATTGCCGGGTGCAAAATAGAGATCAACGATCCAGAATCTTTTAAGTTGGAGGTTAGTCTGTAGCTTTATAAGCAATCCCCTTTTACTTTCAGTTTTATGCATGGGGTGACTAAACTTTAGTCACCTAGTTTTAGTCACTTTCCTAATAAAATACCAAACATGGTGACTAAAAGGTGACTAAAGTAGTTTAGTCCAGTGATTAAAGTAACTAAACAGGACCTAACAATTTTCCATGCATGGAAAATAGTTTGCAGGCATGAGTGCCAAGGATAAGCTAGAAAGGATCAGGAGGCACACCACAGACCCTTACGATAAAAGCAGAGGAGTGCTTGAGAACAAACTACCATGGCACCAAAATTGTCACAGAAGCGCATCTTCCTCTCCTGCACCTCTCATCGCATGGAAGAATTGTAAACATCACAGCTCATTCCGGACTACTTAGGGTAAAAAGAAACTGCCTTCAAGAAATGATCCAAAGCCATGATAGATCTAGATCCGACAGTTAGATACAGGTATCACATTTTGCAGTTATATAAACACTAATCTGTTTAATTACTTGGCTTCAGTTTTTTGGCGAGGAACTTAAGAAGGAGCTCAACAACATTCATGACTTATCCGAAGAGAGATTAGACGAGCTATCAGAATTGTTCCTCAATGACTTCAAGAATGGCCAACTGCAACCCCATGGATGGCCGACTGAAGGAGGGTTCCCTGCATATAAAGCATCCAAGGCTCTTGTTAATGCCTATTCGAGAATCGTTGCAAAGAAGAACCCAACACTATGCATAAATTGTGTGCATCCTGGCTTTGTCAGCACCGACATCAACTTCCACAATGGAGATCTCACGGTTGAGGAGGGCTCAAGAGGAGCTCTGATGTTGGCTCTCATACCCAAGGGAGGCATGACCGGAGCATACTTGAACTGCACAGTGGTTGCATCCTTCGTGTAACTCTTATGTTGGTGATTGGCCATAAGATGCGCCCCTCATGTTTCTTTCAAACACACAAAAGGGATTTGCCATAGAATAAAGTTATTGCAATATATAGTCCTAGTATGTCAACCTATGCTTGTACCCATAAGGATAATTCAATGAAAATGAATATATAAGACAACTTTATAACAGAATCACTACACAGTTTTTATCAAAAAGAAACACAGAATCACTACACAAATGTTCGACATTTACAATGTTTTTATTGCGAAAAAGGATGATATAGTAAGAAAAATCGCGGCCAGCGCCCCTTGGCAAAAGGAAAGGGGAAAAAGAAAATCCGCCGCCCCGGTCCGAGGACCAACGACCGGAAAAAATCCATCCCGCCCGACAGGACACCCAGCGGCGAGGAAGAACCACAAACCCATGAGGATTACCAAAGAGCTCACATACCTAACGCCGGTCGTGCTGAAGGAAACACCGCCGCCGGGCAAAGGAGTAGTTTATTTGCGGGCACATAAGCTCGCAACATCCGCCATCACCAAGTGGTAACGAGGTAGCCGAGCTCGCCGATACCCAAAAACTTTATTTGTCGCGTGCTTGTGGCTGCGCCACCGCGGGACCCTAAACTCCATACCGGCGACAGCGATGAGCAACGTTAACCTACTAGACTCCACACCCTAGCAGCTACAACAAGCCCGACATCGATCCGCCCCAGCCTCACCCACACCGGCGCCCGAAGAGGCCGGGCCGGAGGGAGGGGGCGGTCAGATCAACGCCGGCGGCGGTGACACCTGGTCGCCCTCTAGCAGGGCGGCGGCTAGGTCAAGGGACTCTTCTCACGATACTGTTCGACATTTACAACGAATACACAAGTTTTTTTTTACATGATTGTACTCTTATGCTGCACAAACATAACTAAAAATTTATTCTTCAAAGGTTGGAGAAACATGACTTCGTCTCCAATTAATGTGATATTTATTTAGAAAACTTATTTCAGTACAATTATTTTGGCAAAATTTTTGTTGGAGCTTCATGTCTTTTTTGGGTTCATTTCCACTCCAAAAAGCTGCAGCGGCATAGACAATGAGAGTTAACTGAAGCCTTAAAAGAGGTCCCACGATGGAGTGTGTGGCAACACACCAAACTGGATCCAAACTACATTACTAGGTAAGACATTTGTTGGGAACATATAAGTGCAAACCAACATTTAAATTGCAAACCCGTGTAAACCCACGGCAAAAAAGTCGTCTAAATTCACCAAAAAAAATCACACATGTAGATAATATGATGATGCACAACTTTGTAAAATATATTATCAAACTCGACTTCGTTTGTGAGATATAAAAAAATAACAAATTTTAAGCAGAAAGTTGTCCACATGATTTGTCAGAAATTTGTTATTTTTATATCTCCCAAACAAAGTTGAGTTTGGATAAGATATTTTACAAGACTGTTTATCATCATATCATCTACATGTGTGAATTTTTTAGTAAATTTAGACGACTTTTTTAACGTGGTTTGCAAACGGGTTTGCACTAAATGTTGGTTTGCACTTGATATATTTCCGACATTTAGGTTACTATTGATCTGCAATGTTTGATGATTCCACGAGATCAAGATGCTATGAGTGTCAAATACATGATAATTTTGTACACTTCAACCGAATTAGGGCCTGTTTGGAACGCAAGAATGCAAAACAGAGGAAAAAAAAAAAAAAAACGGAGGAACAAGGTAGAGTGAAAAGTGAAAAACTATAGGATTCTAAACACAGGAATAAATACTTTGAGGTGTTGGAACGTTAGGGGAAGAGGTATATAATCAGAAGTAAATCCTAGGTCCCCATCCTAAATCCTTCTATCGGGCGGACTCCTCCTCCCGAAAAAAAAAACCTGTCACTACCTCCTCCTCTGTACTTTTTGAACTCCTGTCGCGACCGACGCAGCCATGTCCTCTCGGATCGCCACCTCTCCCCGCGGCCGGCCCGTCCTCGGCTCCTCATTCGATGCTGCTGCTGCAGCGGCGCAGCGCAGCGCACATCAGGCTCAGCGGAGACCTCAGGAGCGGCGGCGACCTCAGCAAGGCGACGGTGGCGTGGCTGCGGGCCAACATGGCACGCCGCTGGCTACCGTGCCTCCCAGCACGTCACGGTACGACGAACAATATATAGTGTCGTGCCTGGGCTGAGATGCCGCACGGCGGCACTACACGACACGGTGGCGGCATGGTGCCCCATATTGTCGTGCCTCGTCGCGGTCGTGCTGTGTGCCATGTAGTGCCGTGTCGGCACGTTTGGAAAACTATAGATGCACCGGAGCTTCACGAAACGTTTGAATAGCCTGTGTCACATCAGTCACCATCTCGTTCCACAACAGAAACGAGAACACGAGTAAAATATCACCTTGCGAAATCATCTTTTGCACTTTTGTTTGTTTGTTTTCATTTGCTACTAGCCATGTAAATTGAAGAAAGGTTGTGCGTTAAAGTACAGGTAGAGTAGTCGAACATAGTCTGTCTACGAAATCCGATCTACAACCAATCAGCCTTGACTTCTGGTTGAAGGTTTTCGTCACTTGGTGCGTAACATTATCGGCATGACGACAGGAGTGACATCATATACAGAGCGCATACATGAACACGAGTAGTCTTATTTATAGCGAAGCTCCTGGTGTTGGTGCCGTATATCAAATCACAGCTCTGGTCTCTCCGCAATCTCTCTTAACAAAGTGACTTCTACAAGATCAGCTCCCGTCAGACACTCAGACATGGAAGGACACGTACGCGGGCAATATGAAAAAGAGTGAGCATCTCGCAATCTTCGTGTTCTTCTTAAATATATGTATAAGCTATTGAGATTGTATTCGAATTCAAAAGTACATATGATAAACTTAATAGACATTTTATCATGTGTGTATCCTAAACATTGAGGACACTTTTGTTTCAGGGTGGCTGTGGTTACCGGAGGGAATAGAGGGATTGGGCTAGAAATATGCAGGCAGCTTGCTTCCAAAGGAGTCACGGTAGTATTGACAGCGAGGGACGAGAAGAGGGGTGCAGAAGCGGTCGAAAATCTTGCAGCGCAGGGGCTATCCAACGTCTTGTTTCATCAACTGGAGGTTGGAGATCCCTCAAGTGCTGCACGTCTCGCTGATTTTATCCGGGAGAAATTTGGCAAGCTGGATATATTGGTACTTGGCTGCCTTCACTTAATAATTTCCCTTTCCAACGTCACTACACTTCATGTGATCATGAATCAATGGTAGTTGCTGCTTTGATTGCTTTCAGGTCAATAATGCGGCAATTGCTGGGACCAAAACAGAGATCAATGATCCAGAATGTTTTAAGTTAGAGGTTAGTCTGTAAATTTATAGGGAATTCCATTTTACTTTCAGTTATGCATGTCTACTTACCCCTTTACTGTTCTCTTGATACCTCCTACAATGAAAGAAACTCACGATCCCTGCATGGAAATAGCTTGCAGGCACGAATACCCAGGAAAAGGTAGAATGGATGAGGAGGCACACCACAGAACCTTACGACAAAGCAGAGGAGTGCTTGAGAATAAACTACCATGGCACAAAAATCGTCACAGAAGCGCATCTTCCTCTGCTCCAACTCTCATCGCATGGAAGAATTGTAAACATATCATCTCGTTTCGGATTGCTCAGGGTAAACTGCCTTCAAGATTAGATACATGTACCTCATCTTGCATTTACAAAAACGCTAACCGGTTCAATTACACTGCTTCAGTTTTTCAGTGGCGAGGAACTTAAGAAGGAGCTCAACAACATCGAGGACCTATCCGAAAGAGAGATTAGATGAGCTGTCAGAATTGTTCCTCAAGGACTTCAAGAATGGCCAACTGGAACCCAATGGGTGGCCGATTGAAGGAGGGTACCTTGCATATAAAGTGTCCAAGGCTCTTGCTAATGCTTATTCGAGAATTGTTGCCAAGAAGCACCCAACACTTTGCGTGAACTGTGCACATCCCGGATTTGTTAGTACAGATATGAGCTTCCCACACCGGAGATCTCACAGTCGAGGAGGGCGCAAGTGGAGCTCTGATTCTGGCTCTGGTACCTAAGGGGGCATGACTGGAGTGTTCTTGAACCGCACAGAAGTCGCACCATTTGTGTAACTCTCTACCGGGAAAATGTTAAATTTTGTGTAGGGTGTACCCCTCCTGTTTCTTTAAATAATTTTTTTAAAAAAAGTAAGTACATATATTGCAACTGTATTGGTCCATCAACGTATTCAACCTTCCCTCTTATTCAGTTATGGCTAGATCAGTTTGTGTAATTGTGCTCATCTTTTTTGTTTCTTAAAATTTGGACTGTTTTTTTTTTCCTTTTGCTGTAGTCTCTTATTCTCTTGGTTATATCTATTACAAAATTTTTCAGTAGGGGCGCAAGCTCGTCCTGTTTCTTCAACCCCCCCTATTCTACGATGCAATGGACGGTGATCTTAGGCGGTGGGTACCTTGCCGCGCAAGGCCCCCACCGCCTCCACTGCCTACGGCCGCCGTCCCCTGCTGCTTCCGCGTGCAGCGAGGCAGCCCATTGCCTCTACCCGCCATCGCTATTGGTCCACGTGCGGTGACGGTGGCCTACACCGCAGCTGAAAAAGTTCCACGGTTGCACCCTCTTCCTCCCCTTTTCGCCCCCTTCTCCTTGTTCCCTGCGGAAGGCAAACTCCTCTTTGAAGATAATCTTGTGCATTGTCCAAATAGATCACATTTAGATGATGATCTCCATGAAAAAAAAGAAGATGCAACTGATCTTTGAAGCTTTTTAGGATTTTTTCTCAATCACGCAAAAGCTTTGCGCGTATTTTGCATTAAGAAAAGGAGAGTTTTTTACACCAAAGGCGCTTTACAAATATTCAACCAGCCCACGCCTTGAAACCACTGAATTCCCTAACTTACTACTCGCCGCACATGGCACAACATGAACTCCTGGGCTGGTCCCTCCATATTTCTCTAGTCACTGCGCAGACTGGTCACACCGCACATGGATGGCCGGGCCCACACACACGCATGCATCCCACGAGTGGGTCGGGCCCACACCGCATGCATCCCACGCAGAAAGTGAGTTGTCGCACCACTCCCCAAGCGCCAACCCCGGGAAGGGCGAGTGCGACCCACCACCGACTATGCGCCCCTTTTTTATTTTTATTTTTATTATTATGCCACGCGAGTTAGTTCGACTTGTCCAGAGCGCCGGACGTCTTAATACAAGGATTGCCGATATTTATCCTTTTCATGACATATTAGGTAATGTTTGGTTTGGAGGATGGGATAGGATGAGCCCAATATCTATGTTTTTCTCAGAGAGTCAAGGGAACAAGGGCATCCCACCTTAGGCCTTGTTTGGATGTAGTCGTATTGAAATCAATCCACATGTGAAGGTGGATTGGAGTTGGATTTAGTTCAAGTTCCATTCCTATTCACTCCAAGACATGTAGATTGATGCAAATATGACTACATCCAAAAAGGTCATGGAATATTTGCGACGCATTGGTGTGATGAAACTAGGGTGAGCTCATCCCCTGAAAAAGCACGGACGGGGATGCCTTCTTGCGAACCTTTACCCACATGCCATTATAAAAGATGGTCGGACCCTCGTTGATCAAACTTATGTGTAACATCATTCATCTTCATTTTTGTCTCATCCATGCCATTCCATCCGCTTTGTCCTCCAATGGTGTCAAACAACCATGAAAAAGTCCAAAATACACTCGGACACGAATAACAATGACATGTGGGCCCCATGTTCATCTCCATCCTCTCGCCTCCTTTCCTAACTCTGGATTGAGATGGGCAACACCTCCACCAAGCTCCTACACCCTGTACGCGCCCACCTCGCCGCTTCGGCGTACCACCACCGCGGCCCCTAGAACCATCGCATCACACTCACACCCAACGCTACCAGTGCCACCGGTCCAAGCCGCCGCCGCAGTGCCCCCGCTCGTAGCGCAGGCGTCGAGCCCGGTGCCGGTCTTGCTCTCGGTGATGGCCCTCACGACACTCCTCGCCAAGGCTGAACTGACCTCCCACAGGCCTTCCCGCCCTCACTCGCCACCCTGCGCCGCCTCCACTCCATCGACTGGGAACATGCTCTCTCGCTCACTTCCGTCGGGCATTGAGGCTACCTTAACAGACGTCACCGATCCTGCGCCTCGATGGCAACCACTTCAGTGGCACGCTCCCACATTGGAACCAACACAAGTTGGCGGGCAACCCCAGGCTATATGGCAAGGTGGTCCACTCCGAGTGTCGTAGCTTGCAAGTCATCTTCTTTCACGGAGGAGACGGCGCCGACACCGCCACGCCCTTGAGCGAGCACTACCACAGTGACAGTGCCGGTCGCGGCGAGAGAACTCTTGTGCGTCCGGCAATTAGGGGGGGCTGCGCAGCCAGGAACATGGCGCGTGGCGCGGCTAGGGAGCAGGGATCGATGTTGAGGCGTGGGCTGGGGCGCGACCGCGGTGGTCGAGGAGGAAGAACACCCCTTATAGATTGGACTCACCATGTAGAGATAGAAGGGAGAGGGTAGGGATATGAGAGTAAGGTATTTAAAACATTGGCACTAGAGGGTCCACACTTCAGGGCGGTCAACGGTTAAAAACTAACAGAAGGTGGATGGAATGGCATGGAGGTCAAAAACGAAGATTGGCGATGGGAAAAGAGGTACACTCGAACTTTTTAGCTAGGGGCATTGAGTTTGGTCTCATCTTTCATAATGGTATACAGGTAAAAAGGATCTCTTCTTGCTCCTCTCCTCTGTCACTCAAGGTGGGTTTAAGGGTCATGGTCTGGGTAAATCTAGCGCCCACGACCAACCTTCGCTTTGCTCGTATTGAATAGGACGAGCATCCTACGCTGGGTAGGTTAGTAGAGAATAGTGGCAAGTGGCAGTGGGGGTCAAGTGGGCGGCAAATAGGGGCGAGCGAGCGATGAGGAAGTGTGGCAACGCGTACAGCTACTAGTGGAGGAGAGAAGATAATGCGATGGAAAGGGGGGGATGAAGATGATAAATGGGGCCGTGGACACACGAAGGAAGGAGAGGTAACTGGTAAGTGGGGACCTAAATAGTTGCTAACAACGTTAAATCCATCGTCCATCCTATTTCAATTTATCCCTTCAAACAAACACAAAATGGATCAATCTGGTCTCTTGTCAACTAAACAGAAAATGGAGCCATAACGTCCCTAAAAAATAATATGTGGACGGTCTCACTCCACCTTGACTCCCAACCAAACGCTACCTTAGTTCATTTTTTTTAGATTACACAGTACAACGCAGACGCTCAACACGCACGCACACTCACCCCTATGAACACACGCACGCAAACTCTACCCCTATGAGCACCTTAGAAGGACTGAGCCGGCAAATCTTGAAGTTCCGAAGTCACCACTGGCGCCTCGCTATCGACGGGGACGTCGCCTACCACTTAATGCATAGCGTCGGAAAATCCTGAAATAAATCTAGGATAAAGTGTCGCACCCAGGATTTAAACCCTAGGTGGGAGCCCCCTAACCAATGGTCTTTACCATTGAGCCATGAGCCCCTTGACAACGCTACCTTAGTTCTCCAAGTAGGCAGAAGACATATCACTAAAAGAGGTCAAAGCAGAAAATATAATCAACTTGAAAAGAACCAACATCATATAGATGTGTTTCGGCTCAAATGATATCTAATAATGGGCCAGCAGCTGAGCCCCTTGGTTGACATACCAGAAAGTGTTCTCCCTCTCTAAAAAAACTAGGGTGATCCTAACCCATGAACTAAAATGCAGGAGATTAGGGACCTCCACGTTTGTTTCTCCTCAGACCAAACATATGCTCACATAGAACTATTCTACAATGGCATGCGTAGGCAACATAGATTTGAAGGTACTTTAGTATTTTAATAATGGCGGGGGTGGGTACTTAATTACAAGCAAACATAGAGAAGTACTTTTTATATTATTTTTCATAATGACATATAAGATTAATTTAAAAGAATTTTAGAGATTACTTTATATTATTTTATATAATATAAGGATGGTAAGCAATTTAGATCAAGATTTAGGGATTACCCTAGATTGTTGTTATAATGGTAGAGATATGAGTCATTTTTTGAAAAAAAAAAAGACTGGATCCAATGGGAACGGCTGTTATTGTGGATGATGACAGGTTCTGTGGAACATATGGAATTTTTTAGATAATTTTCTAACATCTATCTTTTAGATAATAATATGTCTAGATACATAGCAAAATGGATGAACCAAAAAGTCAAAGCGACTTAGAGCCTATTAAGATTGTTAGTCACCTAACTAAAACTTTTAGTCACCCCTTTTTTGGATGGAGAGACTAAAAATGGACGAGAGAGAGAGAGAGAGGAGAGAGAGATAGAGCTAGGCACGTGGTCTAAGAAAGAGAGAGCGCTTTAGTCAATGTAAGTTGGGTTACCTCACTTTTATGTTTTAGCCACCTCCTAACTTTTTTTGTCTCCCCTGTTTGGAGTTTAGGTGACTACAATTGACTACAATAGGGGTGACTAATTTTAGGCACCTCAATCCAAACATTCCCTTATACTCCCGTGTCCCCTGGAAGACTGTCGCAGGTTGGTGTGTATGTCACAAGTTTGACTCGGTTTTTGGAAAAATACATGCAACATTTTATCTTCAAATAATTTTGTTAAAAAACTAGATTCAAATATTTTTCTAATGATACTAATTATGTATCATATGTTTTAATATTATTTAATATATATTTAGTTAAAGTTATTTCTTGGAAAGCGCAAACGTTAGTTATTATATGACGTAGGGAGTATAATTTGAAACGAAGGATTACATATCTTGTATACATCGCAACCTTCACTTTGCTACTAGGCATATAGCTCACTGTCTACAAAATCCGATCAACATTTCTTGTAGTACTATAATCAGTTGTAACCTTCAGCCTTGACGTTTCGTCAAAAACCAATCAGCCTTGAATTCAGGTTGAAGGTTGCGTCACTTGGTGCGTAACACTATCGGCATGACGAGAGGAGTGACATCATGTACAGGAGCGTACATACATGAACACGAGTACTACTTATGTAGTCCTCTATTTATAGCGAAGCTCAGCTCCGGCCTGGTGTTGGCGCCGTACATCAAATCACAGCTCGATCTGGTCTCTCCACAAACTCTCTTACAAAGTGACTTCTACAAGATCAGCTCCCGTCAGACACTCAGACATGGAAGGACACGTAGGCGGCGGGCAATATGAAAAAAGAGTGAGCATCTCGCAATCTTCGTTTTCTTATATATATATACATATATATATATATATATAAAAACTATCGAGATTGTATTCGAATTCAAAAGTACATATGATAGCTAAAATTAATAAACATTTTTCATGTGTGTATCCTAAAACATTGAGGACACTTTTCTTTTCGTTTTGTTTCAGGGTGGCTATTGTTACCGGAGGGAATAGAGGGATTGGGTTAGAAATATGCAGGCAGCTTGCTTCTAAAGGGGTCACAGTGGTATTGACAGCGAGGGACGAGAAGAGGGGTGCAGAAGCAGTCGAAAATCTTGCAGCGCAGGGGCTATCCAACGTCTTGTTTCATCAACTGGAGGTTGGAGATCTCTCAAGCGCTGCACGTCTCGCTGATTTTATCCGGGAGAAATTTGGCAAACTGGATATATTGGTACTGCACCGACTTTACTTCTTAATAATTTCCCTTTCCAACGTCACTACACTTGATGTGAAGGATGTTGGTTCGGATTTGATCATGAATCATTGGTAGTGGCTGCTTTGATTGTTTTCATCAGGTCAATAATGCAGCAATTTCAGGGAACAAAACAGATATCAGTGATCCAGAATCGTTTAAGTTAGAGGTTAGTCTGTAACTCTATAAGTAATTCCATTTTACTTTCAGTTATGCATGTGCACATTCCCCTTTATTGTCCTGTTGATACCTCGATCCTACAATGAAAGAAACTCACGGTCACTGCATGGAAATAGGTTGCAGGCATGAATTCCTGGAAAAGGTAGAAAGGATGAGGAGGCACGCCACAGACCCTTACGACAAAGCAGAGGAGTGCTTGAGAACAAACTACCATGGCACGAAAATCGTCACAGAAGCGCATCTTCCTCTGCTGCACCTCTCATCCCATGGAAGAATTGTAAACATATCATCTAGTTTCGGACTGCTCAGGGTAATTAACTGCCTTCAAGAATGCTAGAACAGATTCAACAGTCAGATAGATGTACCTCATCTACTTTCGTTTACAAAACACTAACCGGTTTAATTACACGCCTTCAGTTTTTTCAGTGGCGAGGAACTTAAGGAGGAGCTCAACAACATGGAGGACCTATCCGAAGAGAGATTAGATGAGCTGTCAGAATTGTTCCTCAAGGACTTCAAGAATGGCCAACTGGAACCCCATGGGTGGCCGATTGAAGGAGGGTTCCATGCATATAAAGTGTCCAAGGCTCTTGCCAATGCTTATTCAAGAATCGTTGCAAAGAAGCACCCAACACTTCGCGTGAACTGTGTACATCCCGGCTTTGTCAATACAGACTTGAGCTTCCACACCGGAGATCTCACGGTCGAGGAGGGCGCAAGGGGAGCTCTGATTTTGTCTCTCGCACCCAAGGGGGGCATGACTGGAGTGTTCTTGAACCGTACAGAAGTCGCATCCTTCGTGTAACTCTCTACCGAGAAAATCTTAAATTTTGTGTAGGGTGTGCCCCTCCTGCTTTTTAAATAAAAATGTTTGTCATAGTAAGTATGTATATATATATTTTTTGAAACGAATCAGGCTGCATAGCTGCCGACTATAAAAAAAAGAAGAAGAACCCAGACTGGCCATTACAACAGAGCTACAACAACAACACACTTGAAAGCAACAAAACCTAAAAGCGACAAAAGCAACAAAACTCAACTATCAACAAAAGCCGATTGGATTGGGACCTCAGCACACGTCGAGCAACATCACTAAAACTCACAACTGGCCACCACGAAGCAACAACAACAATGGGTGACCAAGCAACATGAAGATACACCGCCGTCACCGCCTGCGCCGTCGTTTACCGATGATGTACCACACCGAGTCAACCGCTACCTTGCGGGGCTAACCACCACGATCATTTGCAAGCCATGTAGTCGCCCTGCCATCGCGTCTACATTTTGCGCCGCCCGGTCGGCGTTGTCCCGCCGGACTAACCCTTGCTATGCAAGGCTAGCGATGCAGATTTCTTTTTGAAGATGCCAAGCCGACAACACAAACAACTGCCTCTGATCATCGCCATGTCGTCCGCCACCCTTAGTAACCAAGCCGCTGGAATCCACCATGTCGCCATCGTCTTCAGGTCACACACACGATCGCCAATCTCCCAACCATGGCCATGTTGGCAGAAATCGAAAGAGAAACCAACCGCACCGCACCGTCATGCAAGGCTCCTTGGCGAAGCACACGCTGTTGCACCTTGCACACCAAATGACCTAAAGAAAGCACCAGATCCTAGACCTCCACGGCAACTCAAATGTGTGAGGGCCTCACCACATCCACCGCCACAACAATCCTCGAACACCACCTTAAAAGCGCCACGAGGGGCCTCGCCACTCCTGCCATTTGGACTCTCCGAAGGATCGGGCTTTAGCCGCCGTTGGGGGTGACTTAGTACCCCCAAGCCCACGACTTCACCTTCGCCACCGCCCGTCGTAATCTCGGCTACATCATGTGCACCGGCGCCAAGCTTCGAGAGACATAGCTTCACACCTTGGCCTTCTTCCCCCCACGCGCCACCCCGTGTAACACCCAGGTGTTACTTACCGATTAAGCTATGGTTTGGACAAAAATAAGCTTCTTTTATGCTTGATCACGTTGTCGGTCGAAGAGAGGCGAAAAGAATCAAAATCAGGGAGTTGCCCCTTTTGTCGGAAACCCTAAACCCTAACCCTTCTTTACCCCCTTTTCTATATTTTTAAAATCTAAGCAAAATTTGTGAAAATTTCCAAAAGCCAAGTTGTAGATCTTGTTTTGATGTACAAAAGAGGTGTACAAAGTTTTTGAAGTTTTTGAATAAATTTTAAAGTAATTTTGAATTCAAAATTATCCCTTTTCGACCCTATTTCAAAAAGTCATATTTAGAGGTAGAATTTGAAAATCTTTCAATTGTGAAAATTGTAGATCTTGAAATTTTAAGCAAAGTTGCTTTTTGGAGTTTTTCGAGTTTAGTTCAAAATTTTGGAGTAATTTGCAAAATTCGAAAGTTAGGGTTTGGGTGCTAGAAAATAAATGGCATGGTTGCCCATGCCGGCGCGTATGCCGGCGTCGTCGTGGCCATCTCGCGTGTTCGGGCGTCCGCGAGCCACGCGGTATCGAGACGTCGTGAACCCGCTCGTCCGTCTTTATCCGCTCCAACCGGCCGCCGTCGTCGTCTTTGTTTTCGTTTCCGTTTCGCCGCCGTCTTTCCGTCGCCGGGAAAAATCCGCGCCGCGCTCACGCCACCGTCGTCCACGCCACCTTGCCACCGGCCGCCTCGCTTTTGCGCTCGGTTGAGCCGCCTCACGGCTCCGCACCGCTTTGTCTTTGCGTGAACGCCGCCTTCTTCTCCAGGGCGGCGGCGGCGCGCGCCCAAAGCCGTCGTCCCGTCACCGCCCCGCCCGGTGGTGAGCCTCTTGGCAAACCTAATAGGCGTTTTGCGACGCCTTGATCTCCGGGTCATGATGGACTGCGCCGGTTTCGCGGTGACACCCAGACGCCCGAATGCCATCCTGCCGCCGGTCGGCGCCGCCTTTGCCATCGTCACCGTCGCCGACCAGTTCCACCGCATCCTCGCCCGAAACCAACGCTAGCCTCGTCGTCGCGGTGAGCTCCGGCCACGCCCATGCCCTTGGTTTTATTTCTTTGCGCTAGGGTCGGCCGGGCGTAGCCTTGGCCGACGAAGTTGCTTCGTTCGCCGCCGCGTGGCCGTGGCGTGTTTCGGGCGGGAGCCCGTTGGGTTCCCGATTAAGTTAGGGTTTTTGTGCGCCCATGCTTGCCGGTGTCGCTACCCTCACTCACCGCCGAGGGTGCCGTAGTTAGCCATAGCCGCCGCCGCCGTGCCGGAGTGGTAGTTGCTTTCTGCTCGGGGTGTGGCGGGGACACGGGAAAACGAGAATAGAAGAAATGACAGGGGTCTAGATGTAAAGTTCATGACTCAAGGGAATAGTATCAAATAGTGTTTGGGGTTGGTTTGTAATTTTATAAAAGACTGAGGTTCTTTACGCAAAAGCAGTAGGGTCAAAATTTGCCGGGCCGGCTTTGTTTCGCGCCGGGCCTCCTTATTTGGGCCGCGAGCATCTTCTTCTTCTTCTTTGCGCACTTGGGCCGCGCCGCTCAAATTTGGGCCGAAAGGGCTTTAGGCCGATGGCCATTTCCTTTTTAAGAAATGTTTTATTCTTTTCTTTATGTTTGAATAGTGCCCGGTTTTGTGAATTTCATATAAATTCAAATACTTGCTTATAAATTCTAAAAATTTTTGTATAGCCTTTTCATGATGTCTAGTATTTATGAAAATTATGAAACTTTGATTTTGAATAGTTCTTGCATGATTTAAAAATACATTCTTTAATTGAAAAATGCATCTTCCATGAATTTTAGAAAATAAAATATTTATTCAAAAATCATGAAAATTTATTTGGAACTGTTTTATGATGTGACCTACTTGTATAAAAAGTTTGGAGTCATTTTGAAATGTTTATATTATTTTCTATATTATGCTTTAATTTATTTATTAGAAAAAGCTAGTGTTTAGTGTATAATTAGTTAGGTTTTTGTGTGTGATTTGGGATTGCTTTGTGAGTCGGGGATCACACTACTTCAAATGGTCCTTGAGAACTTCTTAGGCAATGGTGATGATATCTTGTAGAGTAGTTCAACAAGGAATCTAACTTTCCCTCGCAACACGGGCAAGCCAGGAGCATAACCCACCTGTTTTACAAATACTTTAATACACCTTAAGTCTTGTGAGATATGCATTAAGTAAATAGGAGTTGGTTGCAACCGTTCTTTGCATGACTACCTTGAATTTCAGTTATTCCAATGTTATCCAACTAGTATGAGTAGGTCGTTTCTCTAAATGCTTAGTAATGCTTAGATCTTGGGTAGAAGTCGAATGATGGCTTCATCGTTCGCGAGATATAGGTTTTATCTTTGTTCCTCCTAGCTATGGAAAAAAGAGAACACCATGATGGTGGTTCATGAGAATAAATATGGTAGTTTTGAATTTGAGATCGGACGGGGCGTAGGTTGAAAGCCGGCGGGATACCTAGGCGTGCTTGTCCCGTGTTGGTCGTTTAAGGACCGTCCGTTGTTTGGCTTTGAGTGAAATCGGGACGTGTTGAGCGCATATTGCGCTGAGGCCTTACGGCAATGGCACGGCTGCTGGTTGTCACCCAGGTCGGTCGACCTTAACTAGCCACATACTCCGGTAAGCGGATCTCGGTGGAGCCAAATCGGGAATGGCAACCACGCCTTTGGGAGTGGAGAGATGGCGGGAGTACAAGATACCCTCGGTGGGTTAAAGTCCCGGGTTGGAGGTGTCTTGTATTCTCGGGTGGCGGGGCCTCGTTCCCGTTTTGGACAAATCGAGAAAAGGTTGATATATGTAAGTTTGGGTACTACATATGTCGTGTGGTTAGGGATCCCAATTTGGGTTTTGAATCGATTCGCGGATCGCCGTTGCTTCTCGGAGAAGGAGACCCGATTCACGACCTTCATCATAGTAATTGAAGAAACAAGGTTAATCATGGTTATGAAAGGAAAAGAGATGCGAGAAATAATTTGAGATGTGTTGTTTAAAAAGTGTTTGAGATAGAACAGTGCAAATCTAGCTATTTATGTTCCAACAAAATTGATGCTAAAACTATTGAAAGTAAGGATCCACTTGTAGTAAGTTTTTTACGCAAACTTTCCTTTTCTAACTCTACTTCCCTTAAGCCAACATATCCTTGGAGTCTTTTCTTTTTGTCGGGTAAGTCTTGCGGAGTACATTGTGTACTCGGGGTTTGTTAACCCTTGTTGCAGTCTTGACTCGTGATGTTAACCAAGGTTATGTCGGTGGGCTCGACATGATCTGGTTTCTTCTAGTTTCCTCGGCTTTCGCAAATTAAGTTAAGTCTACTCAAAAGTAACTTGCTCATATTTTGTAAAATTATGTTATTATTCTTTCGCACTCGATCTATATTTTTTGTAACAAATGTTGTAATGTTGTAGCTACTCCTTTGTTAATCTGGTATGAGTGGTGTAATCGGGGTTTCCGATGACACCCGACAAGCTTCTCAAGTTATTGGGTGCATCTCTTACACGGTTGTCGAGGTGTTTGGGGCAAAAAAGGCGGTGCGCAGTGGGCCCGATAATTAGGAGGTTACATTCTGAGAATGGTATCGAGCTCATACTTAGGACCAGCTACAATATTACTTTTTGAAAACATCAAAATAATTTTATAATCTAAAAGTTTTTGAAAGTAATAACTTAAAAATGATTTTCTTCCTTTCCTTATGCTGCTTTTTGGAAGCTTTCATGAAGATTTTTCCGGCGAGTAAAGTAAAAGATTTTAAGAAATTTCATGTCATCTTTTGAAGAACAACGGGAGTCAACTTCACCGACAATGTTCCGCTAAGTACTCTTCAACATTTCGTTGGTACGAGAGAAGATAGTATATAAAGTAAAGCCCTATAATCTACTAATATCTAACATAATGAAGGCAAGAGTACTCCTAACGTTGTGAAGGCGTATAGGGACGAGCATGCATCATATCATCCATATAATGTTGATTTTTCCTCCTTTTATTCGAACAACTATTCTTCTTTATAGTTGTTTGTCCTAAATTTCGTCCTATACCGGGTTTTTGGTTAATGGACTTCCAATTGATAATCTTTGCTTCATAAGTTCCTAATCTTTGGGAGCTTGCACCTTGCCATGTTAACTCTATTTAAAAAGCCTCGGACTACTCCTTGATTTCTCAACTCATACATGTGTCGTATTTTGACTTCTTCCATTATGACACATGCTCTTCTTTTCACTTTGACAACCAACATGTGTTGGTTGAGAGTTGTATAATTGTGTCTTATGGTAGAACCATGGCTGTGACCGGGAAATAAGCGTCGAAACACAGGGTCTCCTATGAATTTGCGACCATAAGGAAATACCGCGGGCGTTTCGCTATGTCGGGGTCTATGGTCATGATTCACTATAGTCCATAATTAAGGTGTTTTCTCCTTCTTTGTAAACTCTTTTGGAAATCCATATCCATACTTCTCTAGAAATTACGAAAACCTTATCGGTTGCAATCACCTTTTTGCTTCGATTGCAATTTTGATATCAACTTATTTGTTTTACAAAGTTTCTTATAAGTCAATATATATTTGACATATTTTCTTTCCCATTACTTGTCCCACGGGATTTGTCACCTTGAAATTCGAATTTGATTTTTGTTAAGGGGAAAGATGCGCATATTCAATTATTCATGGTCATCTTGC
This sequence comes from Hyparrhenia diplandra, assembly GCA_015847255.1. NCBI lineage: Eukaryota > Viridiplantae > Streptophyta > Magnoliopsida > Poales > Poaceae > Hyparrhenia > Hyparrhenia diplandra. The sequence goes on from JADLZK010011490.1 coordinate 108,832, forward strand.
TGCATCATTCGCAAGCATCATTACATTGCATATGTTGCTTATAGCATTCATGTAATGCATATATGATGTTTCACATGTTATCTAAAATGATGTTAATGTTGGTTGTTGTTTGTGTTTCATTGTTAAGTCCTGTGGTGTACTTTGTTTGAACCCTAGTCCGGCTAGGATGTTATATGTGAGTTTTTTTGCCATAGCTTGTGTTACGCCGTGTGGAATCAAGTCAAGTTTTTGTTGGGTCTCTTAGGCGACTCTTGCCATACACATCTCTCTTTGATCTTCGATAACTCCTTGGTTTTACGCCCAAGAATCTTGGATGATTATTTTCAAACTCTTCTATCCAAACTCTTCTAGTATTATATCCTTGGCTTTTGATCTTGAACCACCTCCATAGTGACTCACGCCTTGGAATTCCTTTGTTTGCTATTCTTCTTTTTGTAAATCCTTGGTCACCACTAATAATTTTTATCATATGGATTCTATCCGTAGTTGTGGTTTTGGCCATGGTGTTATGATTAATGATTTCTAATCATGATCCATTACAAAACTACACTAAGCATTTCCTTGCCGTGAATTTTCCTTGGTTCTTTATCTATATTCTATCCAAGGACTCGTATATCGGATCAGTTGCTTTGTGAGTTTCTTCTGAAGGTTACAAGAAAGGTGACTCTTGAAGAGCAAGTCACTGACATCAACATTAACGGACTACAAGAAGTGGTAGATAAGGGACTGCGCTTAACGATCGCCGAGTGTAACGTTGACCGGTTGTCAAGCAACTTATGTCGTCACTATTGGATCAAGAGGACATGAAAGATTGGAAAGTTGTCATGTTTCTGATAAGTTCTATGCTACTGTCTTTGGCATTTGATTAGGACTTACCAAGCTATAATCATGTCCAATATTTACGTGATATTGCAAGAGCATATGGATTATTGAGTTCGACTTCAAATTTTCCGGCCTGCTTTCGAGGGTTGGGATCCTTTGTGGCATTCTATTGGCACCACGTGTCTTCGAGCGTCGTGAGCATCCGGCCCCTCTCGCGCTTCGTTTTCGTGTTGCGGTCTGGCACTGCCGCACTCATTTCGTCGGGTCATGTATTCTTACGCACCACGCTCTCTTTCTTCTTTCTTTGTGCGCCATATGCGCCCGCCGCGCCTTCGCCATTGCACCGACAGGACCCTCCATGGTTTCGCCCCGCTACTCGTCTCCACGTCGCGGGAATCCTGTCACCCTATGCTTGAGCACAGGCGCACCATAGGCTGGTGGCGCTCCACCCGTGAAGCTGCTCTTGTCCCTCTCTCTTCTCTCTCTCGGCTTCCTCTTCATCGGTCTTGGCTGCGGCATCTCTATCTGCTCCTCTGCGATATAAAAGGCGCAACTTTGGGTACTTTTAGCCGTCACTTCCATCTCTCCAAAGCCCATCGCAAATCTCCTTTAAGAATGATGAGTCGATCTCCTTCTCAAGGTGAATTTGTATAGTTCAAGGAGCGCGCGAGGAAGAAGACGTGAAATCCAGTCTTTGCAAGATCAAGCTCTTACTCGCGGATTTGGTCGCCGTCAAAGGGTACTACGCATCTCGTTGAAAAAGAACTCCGTTTTCATCCTAGAAGGTCGAGTCTACATCCGGTTAGCTTATGGCCCTAGGATTCATTACATGCCTTCTTGACATGTTGTGCCTCCTCGATCCCATGTATTTTTACGGATGCATTTGGGGTCCTTTTGCGCTTTGGTCGCTTATCTTTTTAATGTTTCTTCTTTGTCCTCGTCGGCCGAAGTATGCGGAGTGATGCTTTGTTATGTAACGAGATGTGTCCCTAATCCCGCAGAGTAATCCTTGTACCCTCTTTGTATCTCCAATGGTTTTGTAATCGTCTATCGTGTGGGCAAGTTCTATCATCTTCGGTGAAGTTTTAAAGCTATGGAAATCTCTCGCCGCTTTCTTGGAAGTTTTCGATTCGAATCTCGGGACGAGATTCATGTTAGGGAAAGGTCAGTAACACCCAGGTGTTACTTACCGATTAAGCTATGGTTTGGACAAAAATAAGCTTCTTTTATGCTTGATCACGTTGTCGGTCGAAGAGACGCGAAAAGAATCAAAATCAGGGAGTTGCCCTTTTTGTCGGAAACCCTAAACCCTAACCCTTCTTTACCCCCTTTTCTATATTTTAAAATCTAAGCAAAATTTGCGAAAATTTCCAAAAGCCAAGTTGTAGATCTTGTTTTGATGTACAAAAGAGGTGTACAAAGTTTTTGAAGTTTTTGAATAAATTTTAAAGTAATTTTGAATTCAAAATTATCCCTTTCGACCCTATTTCAAAAGTCATATTTAGAGGCAGAATTTGAAAATCTTTCAATTGTGAAAATTGTAGATCTTGAAATTTTAAGCAAAGTTGCTTTTGGAGTTTTTTCGAGTTTAGTTCAAAATTTTGGAGTAATTTGCAAAATTCCGAAAGTTAGGGTTTGGGTGCTTCTGATAAATGGCATGGTTGCCCATGCCGGCGGTATTGCGGCGTCGTCGTGGCCATCTCGCGTGTTCGAGCGGCGTCCCCGACCCACGGTACTGGTGTGGAGACGCGTCGTGAACCGCTCGTCCGTCTTTATCCGCTCCAACCGGCCGTCGTCGTCTTTGTTTTCGTTTCCGTTGCGCCGTCGTCTTTCCGTCGCGGAAAAATCCGCCGCGCTCACGTCCGCCGTCGTCCGCGCCACCTTGCCACCCGCCGCCCGCTTTTGCGCTCCGGTTGAGACGCCTCACGGCTCCTCGCGACGCTGTCTTTGCGTGAACGCCCGCCTTCTTCTCCGGGGGCGGCGGCGCGCGCATAAGCAGCGTCCCGTCACCCGGCCGCCCGGTGAGCCTCTTGGCAAACCTAATGGCGTTTTTGCGACGCCTTGATCTCACGGTCATGATGGACTGCTTTCGGTTTTAGCGGTGACACCAGAGCGACGCGGGAACGCCATCCTTGCGCCCGGTCGGCGCCGCCTTGCCAGCGTCACCGTCGTCGACCCTAGTTCCCTTTGCATCCTCGCCGAAACCAACGCTAGCCTCGTCGTCGCGGTGAGCTCCGGTCACGCCCATGCCCTTGGTTTTATTTCTTTGCGCTAAGTCGGCCGGGCGCCCTTAGCGGACGACGAGCTTTCTCGTTCGCCGCGTAGCCGTCGTGGCGGTTTCGGCGAGGAGCCCGTTCGGGTTCGATTAAGTTAGGGTTTTTGTGCGCCCATGCTTCTTTGGTGTCATTGCTACCCTCACCGTCGCCGAGGGTGCCGTAGTTAAGATGGCGGCCCTTTCTCGCCCAGATGCCCGCCGTGGCGGTGCTTTCGCTCGGGGTGTGGCGGGGACTGGGAAAACGAGAATAGAAGAAATGACAGGGGTCTAGATGTAAAGTTCATGACTCAAGGGAATAGTATCAAATAGTGTTTGGGGTTGGTTTGTAATTTTATAAAAGGCGAGGTTCTTTACGCAAAGCAGTAGGGTCAGGTGGTACAGCTTTGTTCGGCGCTGAGGCCTCCCCTTCGGGCGCGGGCATCTTCTTCTTCTTCGCTGCACTTGGGCGCGCCCGCTCAAAGGCTGGGCGAGCCGGCTGCTTTAGGCCGATGGCCATTTCCTTTTAAGAAATGTTTTATTCTTTTCTTTATGTTTGAATAGTGCACGATTTTGTGAATTTCATATAAATTCAAATACTTGCTTATAAATTCTAAAAAATTTTTGTATAGCCTTTTCATGATGTCTAGTATTTATGAAAATTATGAAACTTTGATTTTGAATAGTTCTTGCATGATTTAAAAATACATTCTTTAATTGAAAAATGCATCTTCCATGAATTTTAGAAAATAAAATATTTATTCAAAAATCATGAAAATTTATTTGGTACTGTTTTATGATGTGACCTACTTGTATAAAAAAGTTTGGAGTCATTTTGAAATGTTTATATTATTTTCTATATTATGCTTTAATTTATTTATTAGAAAAAGCTAGTGTTTAGTGTATAATTAGTTAGGTTTTGTGTGTGATTTGGGATTGCTTTGTGAGTCGGGGATCACACTACTTCAAATGGTCCTTGAGAACTTCTTAGGCAATGGTGATGATATCTTATAGAGTAGTTCAACAAGTTGGTTTTGTTGGGTTGCAACTTTATCGTGAAGGAAAGTTGTACTCAAGTGATTATCATTTCATGCATCCATCAAGCATCATATTTATACTTCATCATGCTAAAGCATGCATCATCATCTACGTGTAGAGTATACGAGAGTGAGACGGTTCATGATGGTCGAGCTTCGAAGAAGATCCATCCACCAGTGATATCGAGGTCGAGTATGACTCGGATGATCTCGTCAAGGAATCTAACTTTTCCCTGCAACACAGGCAAGCCCCGGAGCATAACCCACCTACGTTTTACAAATACTTTAATACACCTTATGTCTTGTGAGATGTGCATTAAGTAAATAGGAGTTGGTTGCAACCGTTCTTTGCATGACTACCTTGAATTTCGGTTATTCCAATGTTATCCCACTAGTATGAGTAGGTCGTTTCTCTAAATGCTTAGTAATGCTTAGATGCGGTAGAAGTCGAATGATGGCTTCATCGTTCGCGAGATATAGGTTTTATCTTTGTTCCTCGGCTATGGAAAAAGAGAACACCATGATGGTGGTTCATGAGAATAAATATGGTAGTTTTGAATTTGAGATCGGACGGGACGTAGGTTGAAAGCCGGCGGGATACCTATTTGTGCTTGTCCCGTGTTGGTCGTTTAAGGACCGTCCGTTGTTTGGCCCGAGTGAAATCGGGACGTGTTGAGCGCATATGTGCGCTGAGGCCTTCGGCAATGGCACGGCTGCTGGTTGTCACCCCAGTCGGTCGACCTTAACTAACCACATACTCGGTAAGCGGATCTCGGTGGAGCCAAATCGGGAATGGCAACCCGCACCGGGAGTGGAGAGATGGCGGGAGTACAAGATACCCTCGGTGGGTTAAAGTCCCGGGTTGGAGGTGTATTGTATTCTCGGGTGGCGCAGGCCTCGTTCCGTTTTGGACAAATTCGAGAAAAGGTTGATATATGCAAGTTTGGGTACTACATATGTCGTGTGGTTAGGGATCCCCAGTGGGTTTTGAATCGATTCGCGGATCGCCGTTGCTTCTCGGAGAAGGAGACCCGATTCCACGACCTTCATCGTAGTAATTGAAGAAACAAGGTTAATCATGGTTATGAAAGGAAAAGAGATGCGAAATAATTTGAGATGTGTTGTTTAAAAAGTGTTTGAGATAGAACAGTGCAAATCTAGCTATTTATGTTCCAACAAAATTGATGCTAAAACTATTGAAAGTAAGGATCCACTTGTAGTAAGTTTTTTACGCAAACTTTCCTTTTCTAACTCTACTTCCCTTAAGCCAAGATATCCTTGGAGTCTTTTCTTTTTTGTCGGGTAAAGTCTTGCGGAGTACATTGTGTACTCGGGGTTTGTTAACCCTTGTTGCGAGTCTTGACTCGTGATGTTAACCAAGGTTATGTCGGTGGGCTCGACATGATCTGGTCTCTTCTAGTTTCCCTCGGCTTCCATAAAATTAAGTTAAGTCTACTCAAAAGTAACTTGCTCATATTTTGTAAAATTATGTTATTATTCTTAGGACTCGATCTATATTTTTGTAACAAATGTTGTAATGTTGTAGCTACTCCTTTGTTGATCTGGTATGAGTGGTGTGTCGGGGTTTCCGATGACACCGACGAGCTTCCCGAAGTTATTGGGTGCATCTCGCACGGTGTCCGAGGTCTTTGGGACAAAGACAGTGCGAGTGGGCCCGATAATTAGGAGGTTACGTTACACCCCCGTACCCTATGGCTTCTTCTTTGCACCACCTCGGCCCGACACCTCACCGCTACTCCACCACACGATAGACACCTCCATTGAAGGTCGCCGGTGTCATAACCACTAAAGCATCGAGAACCACTAGGCGATTGTCCACCATGCCATTCTTGCACAAGAACACGCAACATTTGCCAATGCAAACCTCCACGAAGCCACTCTCCTGCTACCAACGCCGTCGGCATCATCATCATGGAGCCCCCAGTCGTGCCGCTGACATCTCCACTGTCGGTCGCTTGCGCCACTGTTCCAAAGCCTCTCCCGAGGCACGGGTACCACCGACGTGCCACTAGTGGGCATCTCCATGTGCAAGAAAGCGCGACGAGCGAGGCGAACAAAAGCCGGATCCGGCACCACCGCTAGATCCGGCTCGCCTTGCGCGAGACCACTCTACTATTGCCACCAACGGTCACCGCCACAAAGACGATGGGCGCCCTTGCGGCACCACGGCACTCGACATCCGGATGAGAAGGCTCGGATTTAGAGCCATGGAGCCCCCTACGCCTTTGACCGCCGTTAGCAGCCTCGTCGCTATCGACATTACCAACATGAGCCATTGTCGTAGCCCGCCGTGAGCGAGTCCACGCCGGCACGCGGATCCATGTAGAAATCGCCCGCAGGCATCGATCCACTCCACCATGCATCCTCCTCGACTACCTTGACTCCCATGGAGCCAAACTCCGCCACCACTTCCACCAAATGCTAAGAAAACATGCAGCCAAAAGTCGAGTTGCGGATTCGCCCTCCTCGGCAAGGATCTATCGTGCTATGCAGCGTCGTCATCTTGCCCAACGCCGGTGTCTCGGAATCCACGGAAGAGGTGGCGGGCACAATTAATCGAGGAAGGTCAATTGTGGAGTCCCCGCCGTCACCGTCATTGCGGACCTCTAAGGGCTCACTCAGGCGAAGGAAAGGGTGGGGATTGGCAGCGGTCTTCTGGCGGCACTCTGGGTCGCCGCCCGAATCGCCCCGCATGGGAGTGACACAGGGGAGCGAAGGGTTGCGTGACAGTGGGTCATATGTGTTGGGACTTGGATGTCATAAGTATACGTATATTGCAACTGTATTAGTCCAACAACTTATTCGACCATTGATAGTGATCAAAGGCGGTGGGGACCTTTAGGGGCGTCTCCACAGCCTCCCGCCGCTGTCCCCTGCTGCTCGTGTGGGGGCGGCGTGGCAAGCCTCCGGCGCCGCCGTCGCTGCTACTCCACGCTCGGCGATGGCGGCCTGCACCACAGCCAAAAAGGTCCACGGTCGCACCTGTTCCTCCCCCTTTCTCATTTCTTTTCCATGTTCCTGCCAAAGGCAAACTCATGTTTGAAGACAATCTTGCACTTTGCACCGAATGTGGAATACTTTTGAAAATGACATCATTGCGCACTGTCCAAATAGCTCAACACATCGTGATGATGGCCTCTATGAAAAAGGGAAGAAAAAGGGAAGGCATTGATGATCTTTAAAGCTTTTCAGGATTTACATCGACCGTTACAGTGCAATATCATTATTTTGTATACGATGGTACTCTTATGCAAATTTGCTCTTAAAAGGCTAGAGCAACATGACTTCTCCATTATTGGCTGGGAGATTTTTTTTAAGAGCCCTCTATTTCATCAGATCTGATGGTATAAAAATAGGAGGAACGAAATAAGAGGTTGTGTATCGGAACCAAAATCACGTTGACCGGAACTGATTTGTAATTAAATTAGGAGGATACAACAGTATTTTGATGTCTGAGGTGAGGAGCTGCTTCTCCAAATCAAAAAAGAGCTGCTTGTCTCAATCATAGTTGTTTCTGTGAATCAAAATAAAAAGTTGCTTACCGGAGATCTTTATTCTTCATACCAGATCGCAAAAACAGGCACAACAAAAAAGCATAATTAAGAGACTGCTGACCCCTAGCTGCTGGCGGCTGGGTGCTAAACCGCCGGCCTTAGAGCGTCCGCAATGTATAGACACAAGGTCAGGTCTTTGAGTAGGCTCCACATTGATATGATGGCTGCTAGTAGAATGCTCCCAATGTATAGAACGAGTCTGTGTTTATATTTGGGCCCAGCATTTATAACGAGCTATGAAGTTCTCTCTATGCTCGGTCTCGGTTCTGACGCATAGGAGAGAAAGCAGAATGGGAGCACGGTTTCGATGGATAGGACCCGAGTCTTCATCGAATCAAGCACGCAGTGTATAGAACTCAGTGCTATGGTCACATTTATTACATCGAACCGGCTAAAACACGCACACTGCGGATGCTCTTACGATGGCTCAGATAGGGCGGCGAGAGGTCGTGGCCCGTGGGCAGGAGCAGCGTCGGCATTGTCATGGATGAAGCAGGCAAAGGGAAGGGGCGATGGGGAGGGAGGAGAATCGGCGCCACGGCTGACATCGTGCTTTCCGCGGCGGAACCGTAGAGGAGTAGTTCGGGGATTAGAAGTTTGGGGGGTGTTGATTGGGGTTTCCAGGTTTGCTTGTTTTGGTCTCCGTTTGCTTTTGTGGTTGTTCCATTGTGCCCTCGAATCTCTCTTGAGAGCATCTAGCCATCAGTTGGCGTGTGTACTCTTCTTGGAGATTTGATGTTTTTAGTGCTTGGTTCACTAGTGTTGAGACAACTGCCAAAATCGAAAGAAAATTGGATTAGGCTGTCTAGAGGCTGGTTGAGTGCATCGATCTAGCCATCAGTTTAGAGACTGTCTATTTAATTATAAGTTGGACCGGATGGCAGCGAAGAAGAACCTTGAATTCCCCGGGTAACTCCTTCAATACCTTTCCAGATTCTAAAGTTGTTTCAAACCTTGGTAGGGTAGGCATCAACCTAGGCTCATCAGCAGTAATCTCAATAAAAATTTAGAGATTGACATATTAGCTTTTAGTGCTAATAGAAAGAAAGGAACTGTTCCTAAATCCTTCAATCTTGAAAGTGAGGATGAGCAGAGGATAACCAAATTGATGCGGTTCTCAGCCACGCTGTGGAATTCTAAATGGGAACTTGCGGGAGGAGGAGAATGATCAAATTATAGATCTTTCTCCACTCCCCGAAAAAAAGGAAGAAATATCATAATGCCAAAAATATAAAAATGGCAAACTTCCGAGAAAACCAAAAACCCCCTCCAAAATTAATATAAAATGAAGGGAATTTTTTCTGGAATAGCAGAGGTCTGGGTGACTTGGCTAAACATAGGTTTTTGGCGGAATTGGTTAAGGAAGAGCAAATTAATTTTATTGCTCTCTCGAAACAGTAGGGATTCCTTCCGGATCATGTCCTTAAAAATTTTTGTGCGGGGCATGATTTTATTTGGCACACCATGGCACCCCATGGAAGATCGGGGGCATTTTGCTAGGTGCGGACTTGAATGTCTTCGACATTGGAGCCATTGTTGAGGGAGACTTTTATGTAAAATTTACCCTAAGAGTCAAATGAAATGACTTCAAATTTGTGCTTTATACGGTTTACGGACCAGCACAACTACGAGAATAAGAGTGCTTTCTTAGCTGAACTCGCCAACACGTGCTCCAAAAGAAACTCTTCCATATATGATAGGAGGAGATTTTAACATAATGAGAGGGCCCGAAGACAAGAGTTCGGGGATTTTTTGACCATAAATGGCCAAACCTCTTTCTTATTTGTCATTGAATCTCGAATCTGAAGGGGAGATTTCAATGACAGCCATCAATACACATGGGCGGGACAGGGGATAATCCAACCTTTGAAAAGTTGGATAGAGTACTAGTTAGCACGGAATGGGAACTCATGTTTCCATTGTCAATCGCATAACAACCTACGGATAGAAATATCTCTAACCACACTCCCCTAGTACTCGGCCACAGGTGCTTGACCCACCTAACCCATAACCGTCCTTTCAAATTTGAGAGGGATGGTTGTTTCGAGAGAGGATTTTATGAAATGGTTGCAAATATTTGGCAATCTCCACTGCTCTAAGCTCACCCCTCTTGAGCGTTGGCAATTCAAGATTCGTAGGCTCGGACAATATCTAAGGGGTTGGGGCGAAACATACTACAGGGGTCTTATAGAAAAAAAAAAAAAGACTGTTGGCTATCTTAGAGAATATAGACAAGAAAGCTGAGATCTCTCCCTTATCTGAACAAGAGATTGATATAAAGCACTATCTAAAAGAACGTTTAGTTAACCTCCTTAGAGAGGAGGAACTAAAATGGTATGAGAGAGCCAAAGTTAAAACCCTACTGGAAGGGGATGCTAATACTAGGTTCTTTCATCTAGTTGCCAATGCAAAACACCGTAAGCAACATATTTTTAAACTTGAGAATGATCAAGGTGTGGTGATCGGTGATGATCGGCTCAAGAGTCATATTACGTCTTATTACAAAGACCTCTTTGACCAATCGAGAAAAATTTTGATATCTCCCTTAGCGAAGACCAAAAACTGGATATTCCACGGGTTTCACCTGAGGAAAATGATATCCTCATCGGCCCATTCACGAATCCGAAGTGAGGGAGGCGGTCTTCCAGATGGAACATAACAAAGCCCCAGGCCCGGATGGTTTTCCTGCGGAATTCTACCAGGTGTTTTGGGGTATCATCAAGGATGATCTTTTATCCTTATTTCTTTGAGCTACATAGGGAGGATCTTGATCTGCATGCAGTTTGAATTTTGGTATTATCACCTTAATTCCAAAGGTGGATAATGCTATCAAAATTCAACAATACTGAGCCAATCTGTGTTCTTAATGTGAGTTTTAAGATATTCACTAAAGTAGGCACAAATAGGCTTAATTTGGTAGCCAAAACTGTGGTGAGGCCAACACAGACTGCCTTTATGCCCGGCAGGAATATAATGGAAGGGGTCGTTATCCTACACGAAACCATTCATGAACTTCACACCAAAAAACGTGACGGTGTCATCTTCAAAATTGATTTTGAAAAGGCATACGACAAAGTGAAGTGGTCTTTCCTTCAACAAACGCTACGAATGAAGGTTTCTCTCCCAAATGGTGTAGGTGGGTTGAAACAATGGTCCTTTGGGGGAGTGTAGGGATCAAAGTCAATGATGGCGTAGGTCCCTACTTCCAGACTAAGCGAGGACTTAGACAGGGAGATCCTATGTCACCAATCTTATTTAACATCGTTGCAGATATGTTAGCTCTTCTAATTAATAGAGCGAAAGCCGATGGTCAAATAAGAGGTGTCCTCCCCCACCTTATAGATGATGGGTTGTCTATACTTCAATATGCGAGATGACACCATTATCTTTCGGATCATGACCCAGAGCAAGCACAAAATCTTAAACTTTTGCTTTGTGCTTTTGAACAATTATCTGGGCTGAAGATCAACTTTCATAAGAGTGAAATCTTTTTTCTATGGTGTAGCTAAGGAGATGGAATCCTTTTATACTACTCTCTTTGGTTGCAATATTGGGGAATATCCTTTTAGATATCTTGGAATTCCAATGCACCATAGACAACTCTGAACTCTACGAATGGAGAAAGGTAGAAGATCGTTTCAAAGCGAAACTCTCTTCTTTGGAAAGCAAAATACCCATCTTATGGGGAAACTAGTGCGCTTAATTCAGTCCTAAGCGGCCTACCTATTTTCATGATGTCTTTCTTTGAAATACCTAAAGGGGTGATTAAAAACCTCGATTTTTATAGATCAAGGTTCTTCGGCAAGGCTCTTGAGAAAAACATAGATATAGACTTGCCGGATGGGACATCCTGCGGTCGCCCTAAAGATCAAGGGGACCGGGTATCCTTAATTTAGAACGCAAAATAAATGCCTTCTAGCCAAATGGTTGGTTAATTTGTTGAACACGAGAGGGCATGTGGCGGTCGCTCTTAAGGAATAAATACCTACATTCCAAATCCCTAAATCAAGTGACCGCCAAGCCCAATGACTCTCATTTTTGAAGGGCCTCATGCATATCAAAGATGAGGTGTTGGCTAAAAGGTTCCTTCGATATCGAGATGGAACTACCACTAGATTTTTGGAGCGACAAATGGGTAGGAGATAAGCCTACGAAAGATTGCTATCCATCTTTATATAATATAGTTCGAAATCCTCACGCAACCGTTTCAAAAGTGATGGATTCCAACCCTCTAAACATCTCTTTTAGGAGGGGCTCGGTGGATAACAAACTTACTGAGAATGGCTTGGTCTAGTAGCACGAATCTCAAATGTCGAATTGGTGGAAGGGCCGGATTATTTTAGATGGAGCCTAACCAAATCGGGACTATTCTTCTCCCGCTCAATGTACCTTGACCTCATTGATACACAAACACCTTTTCGGCATAGGATGATTTGGAAGATAAAGATTCCTCTAAAAATTAAAAATCTTTCTCGGGTTTTTTGAGAGGGGGTTATATTGACTAAAGACAATCTTGCTAAAAAAAAAGCTGGAAAGGGAGTCGAAGTGCGTTTCTTTGTAATGGGAATGAGACTATTCAACACTTATTCCTAGGCGCCCTTACCGTAATGATCCGGAGGATTATCTCTTTGCTACGGACCGACTCAACCTAGATCAATTAGCCATATGTTAGGGAATTGACTAACTAATCAAAATAAAAGATTAGAATTGATTTGGGTGGGGATGGGCGCCATATCTTTGGGCTCTCTGGAGATGCCGAAATGATGTGGTTTTTAATGTAAAGAAATCTAATTCTATTATACAGGTAATTTTCGAGGAGGTGCGTATTGGTTACGCTACTGGGCACAGCTACAGCGTGAAGAGATTGCCAAGGAATCGCTCTCAACAATAAGCACGAAATTAGAATTTATTGCTTTAGAGATATCCAACAATGGATGGAAACATTTATATTGTTTGTCTTAGCTTCTGGCCAATTTATGACCGAGGCTCTCTCTTTCTTTTTTCTTCGAAAGCTTCTAATAATTGGTCGCGTGTACATCCCTTGGATGTAGAGGCCGGATATTTGGTATCTATTATCTAAAAAAATTTAATTATAAGTTGTAGACCATATGTCGGTTTCATGCTAGACTGCTAGAGCATCACGCAACTAAGGGCATGTACAATCCGTTGGTTGCCCCTGTTGGTGTGGTGGTCCTGCCCATTGAATGGCTTCTCGTCGCTTGGTGAGGCGACGCCTCCGGCCCCGTTGCCCAAGGCCAAGCCGGCGAACCTCAGTGCGTTATGCTGGCGTTGTCTTCACGAGGCGACGGGGCGCGCGGGGGGATTTCTTGGCGCCAAAACGTGGATTCAGGGGAAGAAAGAAATGAGGGGAGGGGGACGATGCCGTAAGCTTTGCAACCGCCGGATCCGGCGGTGGAAGAAGAGATCCGCCACGGCCACCCCTAGATCCGAAGCGCCGGGCGGGCTGCCGCCGACCTCGCCACCGCCCGGCCGTGAGGTGGAGCAGCGAGGGCGGCTCGCGGAGGAATAGGCCAGCGGGGGAGGAGGAGTCCGTGTCACAGCTGCTTTGAATAGGATTAGGGTACTTAATGTAGTTTGGAGTCTTAGATATATACAATTTTGTAGTTTAGAGACTCGAATGAAAATAACGCACTAGTTTAGAGAATGCTAATTTAATAGTTTACTCTTATTCTGAGAAACTCCCAGATATCAGGCGCGTGACAAACCAACAAATACTAGTATAATGCTCGTCTTAACGCTACGGTAGCACATAAACAGAGAAATTAAATAACTAAAAGGCTAAATCCACCATTTTTCTCAAGCTCGAAATACAACAGAAAAGAGAAGTATCAATATACTCTTTTGCTGCAAGCCTGCAATTACACAATATATCAAGTACTTGGTTCATTTAAACCCCAATTAACATCACACACTCACACCTTGGACTATAGCAGACGAAAGGCCTAGCAGAGGATAATCTGGGAAATCTAGCACAAGATTGAGAGCAATGAGCAACCTACCGTGTGACGAATGCAGTGGCGTCCCCTCCCTGCTATTGTTCCCCGGAACCTTTTTCTTCAGATGGTCACCGAAAAGTTGTACAATGGAAAGCGACCAGTGACGAGAGGGGTGACCTCACCCAGAAAAGCAGAGCCTCCAAGGACAAAAATCGCCGGCGGTCGGTATAAATGTGGAGTGGATCATCCAATCTCAGTGCCCAGCTCAGTATCTCCTCCTCTCTCCTCTCTACAGACGTGACCTTTTTAGTTTTTACACCATCTTCCGCACAGCTTTCAGTTGCATATGGAAGGAAGCACAAGCAACCAATCTGAGAAGCAGTGAGCATCAAATCTCTTTGGCATCAAATCTGAGAAATGCCTAATGCATAAGAACAAACAAGAGTGCTTTGATAGCTTTAAAACAGGCTTATCTCAGTCGTGATTTTATCTTCTCGAGTATCATATATAATTTTTGACAGGAAATTTGTGATATTAATGTCATTTTTTTTCTTTGTTACCAGGGTCGCCGTGGTTACAGGAGGGAACAGAGGGATTGGGCTAGAAATATGCAGACAACTGGCTTCCAATGGAGTCACTGTAGTACTGACAGCAAGGGATGAGAAGAGGGGCGCCGAAGCAATCAGCACGCTTGGGCTATCCAACGTGGTATTTCATCAGCTGGAGGTCAGCGATCCGTCGAGCGCTGTACACTTAGCTGATTTTATCAAGGAGAAGTTTGGCAGGCTGGATATATTGGTATGGACATATGATTTCCCGATCTTTGGACTGCAATGTAGTTTAAAAATTAAGGAAAAGATGTCAGTTTTCAGTAGCTTTAGATTCGTGTTCTGACTTCAACATTCTTTATTTACCTTTTTGTTTCGATCAAACATTTTAGTTTATTTACTGGTGGTTATCAATCGATTTTATGCTTTTGCAGGTTAATAATGCTGGAATTACTGGAACAACGTGGGGCGTCGACGACCCAGAATTTTTCGTCAAAAAGGTTAGTTAACTAGTAACTACTGACATAGCATTCACAGGGTGAGAGTAATAGCATTTTGTTATTAGGAAAAATGTCTAGTGGTATAAAAGATACAAATACATTTTGTTGTGTGGAACCAGCTCGCGGGCATGGATCTCATGGAGAGGATTGAAACGATGAATAAGCACATCACGGAGTCCTATGAGGAAGCAGAGAAGTGCTTGAGGACCAACTACCATGGGACCAAAGCTGTCACAAAACCATTGCTTCCTCTTCTGCAATCCTCATCCCATGGAAGGATTGTTAACATGTCATCTTACTATGGACTACTCAGGGTAAATGGCCAGCATATAGTTATCTTATTATATATAAATATTTATATTTCAGAATCAAGTGCAACATTATATTTGTATATGCAAAAGAAGAAGAAAAACAGGTTCAGAATAATGCAAACCAGTAACAATTTTATCCTGCTCCAGTTTTTCAGTGGAGATAAACTTAAAGAGGAGCTCAACACCATCAATAACTTGTCTGAACAGAGACTGGATGAATTGTCCAAATTGTTCCTCATGGAGTTCAAGGATGGCCAACTGGGCCTCAAGGGTGGCCAAAGGAATTCACTGCATACAAAGTGTCCAAAGCTCTCACGAATGCCTATGCCCGGGTCCTTGCAAAGGAGCACCCGTCACTGAGCATCAACTGCGTGCATCCTGGCTATGTCCAGACAGACATGAACTTCCATGCTGGGGATCTCACGGTCGAGGAGGGCGCACGGGGAGCGCTCATGATGGCGATGGCACCCAAGGGAGGCATCACTGGCGCGTACTTGGACAAAACTAAGGTCGCGTCATTCGTGTAATACGCTTCCACCGTTCCATGATGAGAGCCTTGAAGACACTACTGATGTGGTGCTATTTTGTTTCAAGTTTATGTTTCCTCCCGGACTGATTTTACAATTGTTCATGTTAATTTTGTATTCAATCCATCCCAAATTATAAGTCGTTTGATTTTTTTTACTTTTTGCAAAATATCATTTCTTTTGTCGTGGTTTAGTTTATTAATATTTTTTAATAATGATTTAAGATTGACTATATTTGCATAAATTTTTTGAACAAGATGAGTGGTCAAACTTAGGCTATAAAAGTCAAATGTCTTATAATTTAAGATGGAGGGAGTATTTGTGCTCTTTTTTTTTTTTTTTTTGACAAACAGTATTTGTGCTCATTAAAACCGTGCTACTACACGGACTAGCAATTTAGGATAGTACAAACTCCAATATTATTTTCAATATAATGGCACAAATTGAGTAGAATAGAGTTTGAAAAGGCAGCAATCAAAGGGAAACGAGGATCTGAAGAAGAACACCGAGAAGGATAGAGGTTTCTAGAAGTACAGCAGAGGAGATTGATGCTTGAAGTAGAGGGAGAAAGGAAAATGAACAGGACTCATGTGTGTTCTGAATATTTCAGTCCTCCCCTTCCCTTCGTGTGTTGTTGCCCTTTTTGTACCAAGTCCCAGAGAGTTAATGTCGTCTTGCTGAGGCCCATGGCCCAAGGAGTTGGAGGCCCAACGTGTGGTTTGCCCCAAGCCGATGCATAATATCGCTTATTAAGCATGAACATTTTACCTCTGAATCGCTATAAAGCTCAGTATGCAATAATGCAATAATAAGAAAACGATGGCGGTGCTAAGACTTCAAAAAGCGGTCAATTTGCACACTAATAAACCACCAGGGTCCCATGGTACGTGTAGCTGTTTAAGGTCAAGCCGATCTCTAAACAAACCATCTAAACACTAGACCATTTTTTTAAAGAATAACACATACTTTCTTAAGTGTCTCTTCAATGGGACATGACAATTCAGCCTTCCCAAGAACAGCAAGCACCATATAAACCACATGATTGCACCTTGCATTGGATCATCGGGTCGCCACAGACCAAAGAACGCAGCGAGGATCACACTCATGTGGTGAAGCACAGAGAGGTTCACGAGCAAACAACCAAAGAGTAACTAATTGTGCTTGCACGACGATGAACGGCTACTTTCCAAATAAACTAGCAAAGGAACCGCCAAAGCTTTTTGCCGGGAGGGACCTCATCGGGAAAGGACGCCAGCAGAATGCCTAAGGTCAGTCGACAAGCCTACCTAGGGTGGTTACCTAGTTTGGTTGTCGCATCATGCGATGAAAAACGACATGGAGGCTTGAAAAGGTTAGGATAAAATGAGTAGTAGATGCAAAATAGATCAATTTGACGTAGGATTACTTAATCAGGCATGATCCTCTAATATAAACAATCTTGTAAAAAAATTACTTCCCCTTAATTGTTCAATGGCTAAACAATCTTGTTTAATCTCTTAGGCCTGGTTAATTTTTGGAGAGAATTTAACTAATATTTTCTAGGATGGTTTGAAAACTGGCTTATGTCGTTTTTTCTTGTTGCTCTGATTGAGCCTATTTTTGTGGCGATATTGGTGTTTTAAGCTACACCACCAAGTTTCAAGTCCATTTGAAATCGACCTTCCCAAGCTGAAACAAACTGGCTCACGCTGGTATGCAAATTGGCCCATTTTTTTTATGGTTTCTAAGTTTGCCTATTTTGGTCTCCGTTTGCTTTTGTGGTTGTTCCGATGTCCTCGTGTATCTGTTGGCGTGTGTAAACCATGTCTGCTCAAACTATCTCATTTCATTTCACAACTGCCATATCACGTAAAATGAAAGAAAACTTGGATAAAACCACTACTCTCAATAGCGAGTTTTATTATGTGATTTTATAGGCATTTAGTTTCATGAGATAGTTGGTATTCGTGTCAATAGATTTTCCTTCAGACTCATTTCTTCTCTCCTCTTAAATACATTGTCATGTCATCAAAAATATTTACTTTAGGGCTAAATAATGCAAATGAAACGCTTGTAACACTACCACTGAGACTGCCTTTACATTATTAACACATTATAAGCACATATTAAATGATATTAACATATTTCTATCAATATTAAGGAGTAACAAGATGAACTAAGAGCTAGATAATAGTTGCCCATAATAAATGTCATGGTGATGATTTTTTTATATATTTTTTATCTTATGCAACTCATTCTAATGCGAGCAACCAAACAAGATCTCGAACAACCTGTCTCGTGCAAACAAGCAACCAAACATCACGCTCTTGTGCATTAGGCTTGGCTATCGGGAGCTGGGCTCCTCCCATACGAGCCAGGCTGAGTTGGTACGCGAACCAAACAGACCGAACAACTCCTGGAGCGGCAGCAGAAGCCGTGCGAACGCCCTCTTCGTGTGACGAATGCGGTGGCGTCCCCTCCCTGCTACTGTTCACAGGAATTTTCTTGTTTTCTTCAGATGGTCACGGAAAAGTCGTACAGCGGAAAACGACCAGAGTGACGAGAGGGGTGACCTCTCACAAAGTAGAGCCGCAAGCACGAACCGATGGTGGTATAAATGAGAGTAGATTAGGTTTTGAATAACACATGATTACCATCAATAGAGACATACATAAAGACCATTAGGGGAGCCACTAGGGGCAGGCCCATGGGCCGTACGCTTACACTCTAACACACCCCCACAGTCGGAACTGGGAGCACCGCGAACATTAAGACTGGACCTAAACTCTGTAAACACCGATGACGGGAGCCCTTTGGTGAAGATATCAGCATACTGCGAAGAAGTAGGAACATGCAGAACACGAACTTCTCCAAGGGCAACACGCTCACGAACAAAGTGTAGATCAATCTCCACATGTTTGGTACGCTGGTGCTGAACTGGGTTGGTGGAGAGGTAAACAGCACTGATGTTGTCACAATAAACAATGGTGGCTCGGCGGAGAGGGCAGCGAAGCTCACCAAGCAACTGACGCAACCAACAAGCCTCTGCGACGCCATTGGCCACGGCGCGGTACTCAGCCTCAGCACTCGAACGGGACACTGTTGCCTGACGCTTGGAAGACCATGAAACAAGGTTGTCACCAAGGAACACAGCATATCCGGAAGTGGAGCGACGAGTGTCTGGACATCCTGCCCAATCAGCGTCAGAGTACACAGTGAGGTCAAGTGGTGCACTCCGAGAGAGGTGAAGGCCAAGCTCATGACTGCCCTGCAGGTACCGGAGGATCCGCTTCATAGCAACAAAGTGAGGCTCTCGAGGGTCATGCATGAAGAGACACACTTGCTGAACTGCGAAGGCGATATCTGGACGAGTAAAGGTGAGATACTGCAAGGCTCCAGCAATGCTACGATAATGAGTAGGATCTGCCACAGGTGTACCATCAGCCGACAACTTGGAGTGCGTCTCCACAGGCGTGCCGCAGGGCTTGCAGTCACGCATGCCCGCCCTGTCCAGAATGTCCAAGAGGTATCGTGTTGGGAGAGAAATAGACCATCACCACGACGTTCAACAGAAATACCCAAGAAGTGATGCAGTGGACCCATGTCAGTCATAGAAAATTCCTGGCGAAGAGCTGAAATGATCCGCTGAAGGAGATTCTGCGACGAAGCGGTGAGCACAATATCATCAACATATAGGAGAAGGTAAGCCACTTCACTGCCACGGTGAAAGGTGAATAGGGAAGCATCTGATTTCGATTCAACAAAGCCAATCGAAATAAGAAAAGATGCAAAACCGAGCACGCCATGCACGCGGTGCCCGCTTGAGCCCATAGAGTGACCTGTTGAGGCGGCGCATATGATCGAGGCTTGGATGAGTCAACAAAACCAAAGAAGGCTGAACACGCGATTAATCGTCTCGCCGGATGTCCATGGAGGAATGCATTCTTAACATCAAGCTGGTGCATAGGCCATGACTGAGAAAGTGCCAAGCTGAGAACCACACGAACAGTAGCCGGCTTCACAACTGGGCTGAAAGTCTCATCATAATCAATGCCGGACGCCGAGTAAAACCACGTAAAACCCAACGAGCCTTGTAGCGGTCAAGAGTGCCATCTGCAAGAAACTTGTGCCGAAAAACCCATTTTCCAGTGACAACGTTGACGCCGGGAGGTCGTGGAACCAAAGACCAGGTGTCATTGGCCTTGAGGGCATCAAACTCGGATTGCATGGCAGCCCGCCAGTGGGTGTCGACAAGCGCCAGACCGAACGGACGTTATAACGGCGAAAAGGACATCCGCGACCGAGGTTGAGGCGATCAAGCAGCTGAATGAAGCCAGACTTCCTCGAAGTACGCATGGCATGAGCATTATCCACCGGGCGGGATGGAGAGCGGGCGGTGGAGACGGTGCGCCGGGTACCATCGCGGCCGACCTGCCGGCGAGGGCAGCGGTACTGGGCGAGCGGCCGGGCGCTTATCGGCGGCGGCCTGGGACGATGAGTCCCCAGGGGCAGCAGCGCCGGCAGCAGAGGCGCCTGCAGGTGATGAGGGCGGCGGTGGAGCCGCGCAGAAGAATCGAAGAACCCGGGCGGGGGCAAGAAGCACTTGGCCCGATGGGCAAAGTGATAGTGTCATCATCGCTCAAAAAATCAAGAGTGCCAGGATCAACCGGAGATGTGGACATATCGGCGAAGGGAAAGGATGACTCATCGAACACGACATGTCGAGACACAATGATCCTATTAGAATGAAGATCGAGGCACCTATAACCCTTGTGATCCGCGGAATACCCAAGGAAAACACAAAGGGTAGAGCGGGGTGACAACTTATTAGCGGCGGTGGATGACAAGTTAGGATAACAAGCACATCCGAACACGCGAAGGTGGTCATATGAGGGAGCAGTGCCGTAGAGCGCGAGGTATGGAGTGCGGCCAGCTAGAGTTTTAGTGGGGTGACGGTTGAGAAGATATGTGGCGGTATGGAGAGTGTCAGCCCAGTAAGCGGGTGGTAGACTAGCCTGAAAGAGAAGAGAACGAACAATGTTGTTGATTGTCCGAAGAATGCGCTCGGCACGGCCGTTTTGCTGGGAAGTGTGAGGGCACGACATGCGAAGTATAGCACCGTGAGTAAGGAGGAACGTGTGGGCCGAGGAGTGGTCAAACTCGCGGCCATTGTCGCACTGAACGGCCTTGACAGAAGCACCAAACTGAGTGCGTGCATGGGCGAAAAAATTTGACAACGTCTCAAACGTCTCTGACTTTAGACGAAGAGGGAATGTCCAGGTATAATGGGTGCAATCATCCAAAATAACAAGATAATATTTATATCCCGATGCACTAATAATTGGAGATGTCCAAAGATCACAATGAATAAGATCAAAAGGTTTTGGTGCACGACTGGTGGACAAGCTGAAAGGAAGGCGTACATGACGACCTAATTGACAGGCATGACATAAAGGTTCAGTGGTGCACTTATTACATGAAATGACTTTGGAGCTAATAAGCTTGGACAAAGCTTCAGACCCTAGATGACCGAGACGACGGTGCCATAGGGTAGACGTGGCGACGGTAGCGGCGAGAGCGGTGGTGCTGGTGGTAGGTGCAACAAAGAAGGGGTAGAGATCGCCCGAACTATTGCACCTGGCGATCACGCTCCTGGTCTGAAGATCCTTCACAGAAAGACCGAACGGATCAAACTCGATGGAACAGTTATTATCAGTGGTAAAGCGGCGAACGGAAATCAAATTCTTAATAATGCCAGGAGCAACAAGAACATTAGAAAGAACAAGTGACCGATGCGGCGTGATAAAAGAGGAGGATCCGACGGATGTAACGGGAAGGGATGCCCCGTTACCGACTATGATGGACGAAGGATAGGAGAGTGGTGAGGAAGAGGATGTGAGTATACCAGCAGTGTTAGTCATGTGCGAGCCGGCCCCGAGTCGAGGTACCACTCGCTTGTAGAGGAAGGCGCGTTGAGCGACATGGTGCCGGGTTGTCGATCAAGGAGCCTTGATTCCAAGACCCACCGGATATGGGAGTCCAGGGGGGCTGGCCGAGCCGCGTGACGCCGATGGCGAAGAGGGCACGCCCCATAGCCGGCCCGGGAGCACCGAGGGGCCCCGCGGCGGCCGCAGGTAGGACCGCCGCACGTAATGGGGCCGCTGGCATTGCATGGAAGGCCGCGGGAGCTCGCCGCTGGAACCCCATGGGAGCTCGCTGGCTGAACGGTGGCGGCGAGGACGCGGGCGTGTAACGCCACCGGGACCCGTAGGGGTGCGGCCACGGCTGCAGCGTGCCGTACCACGGGTTAGGGATGGGAGCCAACGGCGGTGGAGGTCAGGCCGAGGCGCCCCCCTGTGCGACACCACGACCGCCGATTGTTCTTGTTGCGGCTACGACGGCGGTTGTTGCGCTGCCCACCACCGTTGCCACCCGAAGTTGCCACCGCCCCTTGGCCACCATTGTAGCCACCATGGCCACCGGAAGAGCCGCGCCGCGTGCACCGACGTAGCCGCCCGGGATGCCCGCCACAAGAGTAACGCCGGGGAGCACCGCCACCGGGAGCCACCGAGAGGCGAACAAGGCAGGCGGTGGATCATCACCGGCGGTGTCCTTGAGATCGATCTCTTCAAGGAGAAGAAGGGTGCGCGCCTCGTCGAACGCGTGGGAAGGGCGATGGAGCTTGAGGTGGGACATCATGTGACGGAACGTCCCGCTGAGGCCGCGGATCGGCGTCAACACGAGAGTCCGATCGCCAACGGGTCGCCCGAACTCGGCAAGGGCGCCGCCATCGCCTGCGCCGCCGGCAGTAGTCGGTGATGTTGAGGGCGCCTTGCTTGAATTGACGGAACTCGGCGGAGAGCAGAAGAGCGCGCGATTCACGCTGCCCTAAAAACTCGTTGTCGAGGCGCACCCAGCGGCGCGGGCGGTGGGATCGCTGGAGCATCACCCGCCGCCGCTGCGGTCGGGGCCGATGGTGTCAGATCCACGACAACACCCGGCAGTCCAGTTGGACCCATGCGGATCGCGTCGGATGTGCATCGTCCGAGTGGACGTGATCGGTGAGGGCGTAGCGGCCGAGTTGGACGAGGAACATCTTCTTCCATCGATCGTAGTTGTTGGCAACCCGATCGAGAGTGATGGGGATGAGGACCTTGACGTTGACGACCGCCGGGGCTTGGGCATGAACGGCGGCGTGCTTGGCTTCCAGGGCGCCGAGGGCAGCCTCGCGATCGGCGGCGGCCTTTGCCGCGGCCTCGCAGCGGCGTTCTTCCTCGCGCTGGGCATCGGCGTCGGGCGCCATGGGTGGGCGCGGGGAGGTAAGGAGGGGAGCCGGCAAGAGACTCTCGCGACGGTCTTGGGGGGCGACCGGCGAGAGGCACCACGGCGGCGGCTCCGTGATTAGCGGAAGAGGGATCGTGAGGCGTGATACCATGAGAGTAGATTAGGTTTTGAATAACACATGATTACCATCAATAGAGACATACATAAAGACCATTAGGGGAGCCACTAGGGGCAGGCCCATGGGCCGACGCTACACTCTAACAATAAATATGGACTCGATCATCCAAATTAGTGCCCAACTCGGTGTCTCCAATCTCCTCTCTACACACGTGACCTTCTACACCATCTTGCGCAAGAAATTAGCGGCCGCCGCCGCGCAGCGGGCGTTCTTCCTCGCACCGGGCATCGGCGTCGGGCGCCATGGGTGGGCGCGGGAGGTAGGAGGGGAGCCGGCGAGAGACTCTCGCGACGGTGCTGGGGGGCGACCGGCGAGAGGCACTACGGCGGCGGCTCCGTGATTAGCGGAAGAGGGATCGTAGGCGTGATACCATGAGAGTAGATTAGGTTTTGAATAACACATGATTACCATCAATAGAGACATACATAAAGACCATTAGGGGAGCCACTAGGGGCAGGCCCATGGGCCGTAGGCTTACACTCTAACAATAAATATGGACTCGATCATCCAAATTAGTGCCCAACTCAGTGTCTCCAATCTCCTCTCTACACACGTGACCTTCTACACCATCTTGCGCAAGAAATTAGCTCTTCGCTGCATAATGGAAGGAAACACAGCCGACCAATCTGTGGAAGTGTGAGCATCGATCAGATCTCTTTGGCAATACTGCAGTAGTAGTGTAGTACTATATAAGCAATGTATATTGCATAAGAACAAATTACGAGAGTGCTGTGATAGCTTTAAAACAGGCTTATCTCAGTCATGATTTTCACTCCTCAAGTATCATATGTAATTTTTGACAGGAAATTTGTGATGCTAATGTTATGTTTTCTTTGTTATTACCAGGGTCGCTGTGGTTACAGGAGGGAACAGAGGGATTGGGCTAGAAATATGCAGACAACTGGCTTCCAAAGGAGTCACTGTAGTATTGACAGCGAGGGATGAGAGGAGGGGCGCCGAAGCAGTCAGCACGCTTGGGCTATCCAACGTCGTATTTCATCAGCTGGATGTCAGCGATCCGTCGAGCGCTGCACGCTTAGCTGATTTTATCAAGGAGAAGTTTGGCAAGCTGGATATTTTGGTAGGGACTTATGATTTATTTACTTGTGTTAGTGTTAACCTTGTGATGGAGATGTGACTAGTTTCAAAAAGAAAAATGAAAATTGTGAGAGTTTTTTCAATAGTTTTGGATTCGTGTTCTGACTTAAGTTACTGGTGATTGTGGATCGATTTCTGATTTTGCAGGTCAATAATGCAGGAATTACTGGAACGTCAAGCAATGTCGGCGACCCAGAAATTTTTCGCCAAAAGGTAGGTTGACTCAGGTTTCACTTAAAGAGAATAAATGAATAGTAGCATTTTGTTATCAGAACAACAAAGTACAGCAGTAAAAGATTCAGAAAAAAAATACCATTTTGTTGTGTGGTAACAGCTCGCGGGCATGGATGATATCATGGAGAGGATCCAAACAATGAATAAGCACATCACGGAACCTTACGAGGAAGCAGAGAAGTGCTTGAGGACCAACTACCATGGGATCAAAGCTGTGACAAGAGCATTGCTTCCTCTTCTGCAGTCCTCATCCCATGGAAGGATTGTTAACTTGTCATCATACTATGGACTACTCAGGGTAAAAGGCTTATAGTTATTATCTTACATGTCATCGCTCAAAATAGAATCAAGTGCAGTATTTGTATATGCAAAAGAAAAATATGTATATGCAAAAGAAAAATAGTTCAAAGCACTTCAATTCTGCAAACCAATAACAATTCCATCCTGCCAGTTTTTCAGTGGAGATGAACTGAAAGAGGAGCTCAACAACATCGACAGCTTGTCTGAACAAAGACTGGACGAGTTGTCAGAATTGTTCCTCAAGGACTTCAAGGATGGCCGACTGGAGGCCCGAGGGTGGCCAAAGGAAGGAGGGTACATTGCGTACAAAGCGTCCAAGGCTCTCGCGAATGCCTATTCCAGGATTCTTGCGAAGGAGCACCCGTCGCTGCACATCAACTGCGTGCATCCTGGCTACGTCGAGACGGACATGATGTTCCAGGTTGGGCAGCTGACGGTCGAGGAGGGCGCACGGGGAGCTCTCATGATGGCGATGGCGCCCAAGGGAGGCGTAACTGGCGCGTTCTTGGACCTCACCGAGGTTGCGCCATTCGTCTGATATACTCTCACCATTATAGTACTGGCAGAAAAAAAAATTCAACGGACCCAAAAGAGGATACTACTGTTGCTGAATTGCTACAATTCGTTTTCATTTCCTTCGGAATTGATCTTACACCGGTGTATGTTATTGTGTACAATTGTATTTAGCAATTTGAGGTATGTAAGTAATTTTTAAATTAAAAATAAAAATAAAAGTACTAGAAGTTTGTGATGAATTTGGGGCATATGGCTAGTTATGAAAACTACTTAGATTTGCCTTCACTCTTATTTGTCTATTCTGTAAACCAGTACCCACATAGGTATTATATGTAATTTCTATGCAATTGTTATAGACATTTTTCCTTCATCCTACATGTGTTTAATTGAAATACTTCCTTATCTATTGTTCAACTTATATGGAACAGTGACTCTCATAATTGTTTGCCATAAGTATTAACACAATGTGATGTGAATTTTTATTGTCATCAAGAAAATAGTTTTCATGATTGTTAAATCATGGAAATTTTATGCTCATTGCGTGGTCTAATCAAGTATTCTAGTTTTTGCCTCTCTAATTTTATCCTTAAACTCTGTAAGTGCTTGGGAGAGAGCTGGCAAGGTAATGACAAGATTGGGGTATAGTAGCATCTATGGTTGGTTTTCCTTTTCAAATGTATGGTTGCAGATCTGAATTTTATGAGCTGATTGTCATTTGAATATTCATAGAAACTTTTTTTCTATTAATGGAGAACAGTCACAGCATCCGTGAAGATCTCCAATACATGATTAAGTTAGCTAGAATGTAACTTAGATGGTTAATACGAGAAATAACTTTACACTGCCTTTTTATATGTAAGTGTGTCCCAAATTGTATATCGGCTCAAATATAATTGTGTAAATGTTAAATTATGCAAAAAAAAAAGTGGTTGTTTTTATGAGCATCTCCAAAATAAAGCCGTAGCATTAACACGGGCACTATAATAATTTTAAAGAGATGTGAAGGAAAACTCCATTCTTTTGAAAAGCAGAACACGATAGCAATGAAGCAAAATGTTAACACCCATATTCTCATTTCATCGTCATGAATCCAGAGCCTCATAATACAGAATAAGCAATTCAACATGCACGTGTTACAATCCCGGACTGACCAAAACCAAGCTGCAGTTAGAGGCAGAACAAGGTACCATAAACAACAACATATATTTGTGACAGCTACTTACTCAATGCAGGGTTCGTATATATAGGAGATAAGACAACGGCTCTATTTTTCTTTGCGTTTATTGCTAATCTGACTGTGCGGGTGCTTCCGGCTCAGCCGCGCCTGCATCCGCTGCCGCCGCCTCCGCCGCCGCCGCAGCCTCGTTCTTCTTGGTCTGCGCTGTCTGGATGAGGTGGTTGTAGCTGCCCTTCTCCTTGAACAGCTGCGAGAAATGGATCTTGCAGTAGAGGATCCCGTTGAGCGCGGCGTAGGAGGAGGTGGTCAGGATGCAGCCCCCGTGCGAGCACTTGAAGCAGCTCTTGTGGTACGACTCGCCTTCCAACGTCATCTGAACAAGAAGATCAAGCGTGCCAACATTTGTGATTGATTTGATCAGCTAAGTGTTGTGCTGCTGTTTGCCAGAGTTACAGAGATAAACAGCATTTCTGTACCTTCTCCAATGGATACACGGTTTTCTGGCAGGCTGCGCATTTATCTTGAGTTCCAGAGAATGCAGATGATAGCTTGCTCGGAGCCTTTGCCTGCAGAGAATTTCAAATTTGGCATCGTGCATAAGTAGTCAACTATTACTGACGATGGCAGGACCAATAAAGTTTTAGAACTTGTCAGAATGGAATAATCTGTTTAGATGATTTGAGGAGCCGTACCTGGTCGTTCTTGGTTGAAGATGCTCCACCTGAGTAGCACAACGGAAGGATCAGAATGTTTGACAAGGTATTCTGTTCAGTTGTAGTAACTACCTTGATTTGTGTAACATTCAGAAGAAGACAAATCTGCCGTAAATCTAATCTCTCCTTTTTACAGTTTGAGGTACAAAACGCCCCGATTCATTGCATATTTGCATTGCATAAACAAGTTGATGCGCTCTGGATGGGTTGAGAAACATAGAAGCGCAGTATTCAGTCTCAGCATGTAGATTACCTTCGAATTTCTTGGAGAAGGTCCCTGTCTCCTTGAAGAGCTGTTCAAAGTGCGTCTTGCAGTACAGGACACCGTCCATGGAAGAGTAGCTGCTAATCTAGAGGAGAAGGCATGCAGAAACGAAAATGAGCCCACATTTCCATGATCAGGAGTTGAGCAGATGCCATTCATGCATGGATGCGTACCGAGAGGGTGCCCTTGCAGTGGGTGCACTTGAAGCATGTCTTGTGGTACGACACGCCGTCGGCGGTGAGGAGGTCGATGAAGTGGACCGTCTTGTCGCAGGTTTTGCACTTGTCCTGCGTGCCGGTGAAAGACATGGCGATCGAGCTCTGCGCTTGCAGGCCTGGCACCGACGCCCGTCTGGCTAGCCGCCGACTTTCGTGCGGGCGGTCCCCGGCCAGCACGCAACAACTGAACCGCGGACGGAGGAGAAAGACGCTCGCGATTCGATCGGGGAAGGAATTGAGGAAGCAGAGGTTGACGTCTCGGGAGAGAGACGGATGCTCTTTAAAGGACAGGGGGCGTGAGCTCGGGAGCAAAGATAGGAGGCGCGAGGGCTCTAAACCGCACGACAAATTCAGGCAAAGATTGCTTTTTAGCTTCGATTTCGATCGGGGAGCGGTGGCGGTGGCGACGCCACGCCCTCCCGTCCCGTGTGCCCGGCTTCGGCGTCTCCGCGTCTGTCCCGGCCCTTTCTCCTATTTCCCCGGGCGTGTCTGGATGGACGAAACGCTCCACGAACAGTACGTCGTGAGATGTCTCATTTCGGCTGCCACGTCGTGTTATTCACAAATGCACCCTACAGCCCAGTTTTGTTTATGGGCCTCCCGGGCTTCTTCTTCAATTTGCGAGCTCTGTCAATGCATGCCTGATGTTGTTGATGGGCTTGTGCTGTGCAGAAAATACCGGCCATGCATTCTCTCAGTCGAAAATACTCTTTTTTGAGATTAGTCGAAAATACTCTTGTGCTGTGCCACTTGTGCTTCGAAAATACTCTTGTGCTGTGCTACGGCTTTGAACCTTCAGTCCTTGATTACACCATTGATGAGATGAGATTTCTAACATCAAGTTGTGGTTAGCACGTATGGCCAACCATTTGGTGGGGGTAGATCCTCACGGAGATCATACCGGTTTCCAACATGGCCGAGCTCTTTGGACCGTGTTCTCCACCCGGCTCTCCGACACTGCCAATCCTCACTTCTCTTGCTACGGCTTGCAAGACTGCCGACTCTTTGGTGTGCGAGGACATATCAACAAACACTACAGACTCTGTCTTTGATGAGATTCCGACAATTATCAAAGCTACAGAGTTTCATAAACAGACGGATCCGTCGCAAGGATGTCTAACAAAGTTGAGATCTCTAGGTTTCAGGACAAACAAACGTTGATGCAAGTCGTCACATCTGTTGCGGATGTTGTTCTAGTGGAGGATGCATATGATATGATGATGAGAAAGCTAGCCTAGATGCACAAGTGACAGTTGAAATCCCTATCTTTCTTATCACCATCAAAGATGCCTCTACACTATCTACGATTGCTGCCTGGAAGAGCCATTAACAGAGGATCCTTTGATTGTGCCTTCTTCGCTCACAGAGGACCTATGCGTCCCCTCCTCATCACTGACCACAAGAACAGGACGTCGACGCAAGGCCCATGACAGATCATCATTTCGTCAAAGTGCTCGCCTTTGCGCAACGTGGTGTGTTAAAAGATTTGGGCATAGTAGGGAATGATGGGAAACTCAATGAGAGCGCAACTCAAGACTACACAAACCGACTACAACAACTCTTGCCACCGAACCTGCTCAAGCCATTGATGTGTTTAAAGGGTCGTGCTTTCGGACATGGTGGCTGATGTCTCCTTGCACTTAAGTTGTCTATTTTCATTGGGGGTGTCTTGTTTGTTCTTGTTGCAGCAGATCGTCGTCTTGGTAGAGTTGTCCTAGCCTTGTAGTTGTTGTTCTTCCGTTGTAAACCATTGAAAGGTTTGCTTGTTTGGCCAGTCTAGGTCTTCTTCTTTATTAATCTATACCTACTAATAAAGAGAGAAAATTTCAGTCCCACCTCCTTTTTCACCGGGCTTTTCACCTCCTTTTTCTGCCGGGCCTTTTCCGTCGTCCTGCCTTTCAGAGTCCGACCCATGTACGCTTGTAGGCTCTGTTGCCTCCCCGCTTCAAACAACCGCAACATGTCCGCCTGGGGCGCCTCCCCTCTAAATATCCGTCTCAACCCGATTCTGACAAACAAAAATAGGAGAGCGGAGCCCGCGTGCGTGGGACGCCGCGAGTCCATCAGTGATGGCAGCAGGCTTACCAGCGCTCTCACGGCCCGTCGATCGGGCGGTGGCTGTGGCCACCTCGGCCTCCGAAGGGCCAAGCACGCTGTGCTGGCGCGCAACGGCGAGCTTGCTGATGTGCGACGTACGTGCTCGCGCGTGCTACACTTGTTCTGAGTGTTCCTAGCTTGACGTCATGTCTACGCAACATACATTCGTATTCTATTGAAAAAAGTACATAAGAATACTTTACAAATACATATCCAAGGGGTGTCATAGGCTCCCAACAACAATTACCTTATTATCTTTTTTTACACATATATCGAATGGTCAAAATAAATACAATTAAATACTAAAAATACCTATTAGTGCCTATACCAACCACTATAAAAGAGCTCATTTAAGCACTTCTATATAATAAACAAATATTCCAACGCTAAGTTTTTGCTACAATTTTTATGTTAATTAGGAATATACTAAGGCAAAATTCTTAAATTTGGATAAAAAATCTAATTAAATGTAATAAAATAAGCAAGTCATTTTTGTTGAGTGAGCGTGATGCAGATCCCGTGGCAACGCACGGGCACTTTTTTTGCTAAGTATAATCTAATATAATCGGCAGCTCTCCTACCTGGCTCGTTTTTTTAAAAAGAGAGAGAGATTTAGATTTACTTGAAAGTAAATGAGACATCGCAAACAAAGACGACGCCGACAACAATCAGAGCACAATAAGGCATATCGATTAGCCTGACGAGGGCGGAAAGAGAATTTTTTCGTTCGTCGTTCTTTAATCCTCGTATATACAAGTGACAAGTCCTTTCCATGATAGATACTCCTTACCGCTCCGTAACAGGATACTGCTATTAGTGCTTATTAATACAGTAATTTATTATATACCAAGTAGTAAGAGGCATACAGCCACGTTTGCCTTGCATAGCAGTCAGCTTTGTTGTAGCCTTTCGTCTAAGTCTAATGCAAGTAACGTAACCGTAAGTAAAGCGGTTGAGTTACTTTCGCGAACCTTAGGTCGTCGTGTCCTCGTCCAAATGCAGGCAAAAGTCGTTCAATTTTTGTCGGGGAAGGGTAAAACTGAACTGTCTGGCATGGCTCGTACCTGCCACCTGGTACTTTTGTAAGGACTCAAGGTAGTAGACAAAGGTGAAAATGGTTTTATTTGACATGGACAAAGCATGACTGGAAGAGTAGTAGTATATATATTAGAGAACTGGTACGATATATCACTGCCCAGTGATTGGAAGCAGCAGACACTCATTCCATCTACTGTGTCGTGTTCAACAACAACTTGATGTTGAAATTCTGTCCGTTTCAAACATTATACTAGTATATAATGAGGGCTTTTGTTTACCGTAAACGTTCTGCGCATGATCACTAAAGTCATATCAAGTTCTAGGTAGGTTTTTTATTTATTGACTGATGAAGAATTCAAAACCATCTCATGGTTGGCCGTTCTAGTGTGTATGTGTGACGTATACAGAAGTTGGTCAAACTTCAGTAAATTTAGTGTCGTGCTTGAGACATAAATGTTAATATTAATCATTATAAACTTGATTAAACTATAGTAAATTTGACCGGCACTATTCTTATAATTACATTCTTTGAGGGAGTAGTCACGTCAGCCCTTTCAAATCTAGTAGCGAGACCATTCAGCTTCTAGTAGGCCTTGGTGGGCAAAAGTGAGGAAGTTAGAATTTGGACATCAGAAGCATGTTTTCGTTTATTTGTGGTAAATATTGTGCAATCATAGATTAACTAGGCTCGAATGGTAAATATTGTGCAATCATAGATTAACCAGGCTCGAAAAGATTCGCCTCGTGATGCAATTAGTTACTTTGTTTTTACCTATATTTACTGCTCCATTTATGTGTCCAAAATTGATGTGATGTTGATGTAATGGAGAAAGATTAAAAAAAACTTAGAAACTAAACAAGGCCAGGTGGTGTTCGTTTGTTCCCAGCGATGCAAATGAATAAACGCTCGATCGTACCGTACATTCTTCTATTATTATTACAACATCCAGCATGCATAACTGGGTGCAATTCTCTTCCTATCAACAACTCATACTCATGACTGGGTGCAGTTTTTTTTTTTTTTTTTTTTTTTGACAACTATGACTGGGTGCAGTTGGAAAGTCCGAGTCATACTGCAGGCGGTAAGCGTCACATGCAGTTGTTTAACTTGCCTTGCCTACCCAGTGTCGACGAGCGATAGGCTAGCAGGGGTGTACCCAGCCGCCCAGTTACTGTGTTAATTATTACTTTTTGTGTGTGTGTGTGTGTTTGCCCAGTTACTGTGGCGCGGAAAACTTTTTGTTTGCCAGCCGTTCCATCAATTCCTTGAGTCGGTGCCGGTCAAAATTATTTAAATTTAACTAATTTTACAGAAAACAAATGAACACATTTTGGGAAAATATATTCTACGATAAATCCCTTTAATGTTTTGGAAAATTTTGGTCTAGGACACTTCACTTTAACGTATACTCTAGAAATTTTTTTTATTCAAGGACAGAGGGAGTGGTTATAGATAAACTGTCTAGGGGAAAGCGAGATGGAATCCTCTGAATGTGACATCGAACGAGATCATGGGAGAATTGTTTATTTGGCCCTGAAAAAAGAAAACTCTACCTACTTGTGGGAGTGTTTAGGTGGTATGTAAATGAATAAGCGCTCGGTCGTATGTACGTTCTCCTACCATTAGAACATTCAGCATGCATGACTGCAGTTTATGGGAGTGTTTAGGTGGACACGTATACTGCAGTTGGATCCAAAGTCCGAGTGGTCTTGAGGCTGTCAGCGTCACATGCAGTTGTTTTACTTACCTACCCAGCCGTCCTGTTCCGGTGCTAATTATTTATAGACAAACTGCCTAGCTAGGGGAAAGCGAGATATGGACTCCTGTGAATCCTGACATCCAACAAGTTCATCTGTCGGTTGTCTGTTGTGTCATACTAGTAGGCTGGCGCGCCTTTGCGCGCCCAACTGTAAGCAGGTCTTGGATGTTGTATGTGGAAGGTAAAATGGCCATAGATATGCCCGGTGCATATATATATACACGCTGAAACAACAGCAGAAAAGTTTGAATTAGAGTTGTGTACTGAATATATTGTCCGATTTGGCAAAGGTCCAAAGGTCCGTCAGGTACAATATATTGTCCGATTTGCCAGCAGTAGAAAAGCGCGCTCTTGCGCGTGGATTGGGAGTGAGGAGCACACACGCAAATGTTTAAGTAGCAAGCATCTGGAACACCCATAAATATTGGGCCAAAACACTTCAATGAGGTCTATGCAATTCCTTTTTTTTTTTTTTTTCTACTTTAGCTGTATCCAAAAACACTAAAAGGCACTAAAAAAACAGAAGCTGCAATGTCCATTCTTTTCATAGGCAAAACATTTCTTTAAAATAGTAATGGTACATGACATATACAAATATTTAGAATAACCAGCTCTGGAACCACAAATTCATCGGGTCTTTGTAGCATAGCTAAGGAGCCATCGAGAGCCTTTGCAGCTGGTTGATTAAGAACCAGCCTACAGCCTGTACAGCTAGTGATGGCAGAGGCAGGCAGGAGGCCGCATTCGGGGTTAGCTTAGATGGTGTGTGATCAATACCCAACTGCCATCCTTGTCTGATGAAGAATGAGCCTGCAGGCTGCAGCTGGTGATGGTTGACGAACTTGCTTATCTGCTTGGAGGCTGAAACCACTGCAAGCTAACAGTAACTAAAGATAAAGAAAGAAATAATTATGTACAAACCACAATGTCATTTTGATACTTGATTTATATTTATGTAACCCAGACAAAACAAAGGTTATAGATACTTGATTGTTTTTATGTTGTCTCAGACTATAGTGTAGGTTTCACTTGTTTCAGCACGTGGCAAATGTTCAGGCAACCAAACAAAAATGGAATTTATCGACTGAAAGCTAGTTAATTACTGGTATGTTTACGGATGACACTACTTTGGTACAAACTTCAGTCGAGTGGTTGCTATTTAATAAATTATTCAATTGTTGTATCAACTGAAAATTATGATAAAATCATAAACTCCTCCTGGTGGTTCGTATAATAGCATGGGCCAGACATGACTGCTATTTATTTAAAAACTAATCGAACAACCTTACTACTGCGCGTTTGGAACTGCTTGCTATTTGAACCAAGAACAAGACCAAATCTAACCTGGCTTGTTTTCTAAAACCACTGTTGGATTGGATCTGGGAGCCAACCAGCCAGCCTTGCAGGCTACACAGATATGTGAGGAAGCCATATAAGCTCTGTATACAGTAGCAAGGATGTTTTTTCATGAAATTATTATGAAACCTCATAAAAAAAACACAGCAAAATCACCGAATAGGCTGGACCTTTATTTTTTTCTTTAATCTGCATGCTCTGCATGCTTCACCCCTGTTCTGTAGTCCCACTAAAATAGAGGGATATCCAAAGACGACAACCACTAAGTTTACTAACCAATTCTAGAATTGCAAGACAAGATCTGGGCATCCATACATAAGACAAATCTGCAGTATAAGGAGCAACTTAAATATAACAACATCCTAGATGAAAGGAATGGGCAAATCTATCATATGAAGAGATCGTACCTTCATAGCAACTTTTGTAGCACCTAACAAAGATGTAGCAGAAAATGGAAGATTAGATGATAAATCATAAGCTAATTGGAATAAAGAAAATCAGAGTCAGATTCCTTAAGCAAAATTATTAGTGAATCGCAATAGACTCTTCATTATATGGATTACCTAAAAAGAATCATACAGGGATAATGAAGACCTAACTTCGGCCATAGCCTTGTAAGGTAAAGTGGCTGAACTATTTCTCAGACGGAGGCTAAAAAAACACTACACTGAAAACTCCGTCAGATGATAGACAATTGACAAATAACATAAAAAAGGGAACCTTTACAAATTTTAGAGGCCTCAGAAACATGACCATGATCCTAGAGTATCAAGGCAAGAAAACAGATGGAACATGAGTTGTATATATAACCGCCCAGAACTTTCCAAAATAAAGAATCCTCCACAGGAGTCATATATCTGTCCAGAACTTTGAAAAGGAGGAATGTGGCTATGTATATCAGAGGTCACATGAAAGGTAATGTCTCAAAAGGATGACATGGCTAAATAAATTCAAGAATTATGGATAACTGCATGAAGAGAAAATACTTTTCGTAGCTGTAAGCTGAAATAGTTGTTCACATTTACGCCCAGCACAAACCTAGATGACGACCTTGCTATACCCATATATTTGACACTAAATAAGGAGAAACTAATATGTTGGATCAGATGGTGATATATTAACTATATGTACTGTAGAAAACCTGAAGACTCCTTTGCCAAAGTAAATTCCATTAATGGTTTGGATTGATTAAGGTAAAAGAAATCAAAGCAAAAGAGATGCCTCAGCCATTATTCTAAGGCCCTGCCTAGAGGAGGCTACATGATTCGGAGATATACAGCCTTAAAGTCTGCTGTGACAGTGATGATAATTTTGGAATTCTAACTCAGGTTCAGAGCAACTTGTGATATTAAGTATAGCATGGTTACATATAATTTAAATAGTGGTTCCATATTCTCTATTCCTGACGTGTTGTCATTCTGAATAGATACACAATTTGCTTAGCATTTTAGATTGGTGGCTACCTGTGTGCCTGCACCATTGTAGTGTCATAGCATGAGGGAGGGTATGTGTACTTGCAGATCTAAGTTTGGTACTGCAGAAAGTATTTTAAATTTAAATAATGGGAAAGGAGAGCAGTATTTCAATCCTAATTAAGAAATCAGTATGCTCAAAATAAGGAGTTAACTTACCCATTGAAATGAAAAAAGGAGCTTATTTCCAATGGAGCTGCCAGCATCCCATAACTAATAATTTTATTTACCAAAAGGTAGCATAGAGCTGCCAGCATCCCATAACAGAAAAGAATGAACAGCTGGACAAAAAAAAAAAAAAAAAAAAACTGTGTTAAACAATACTACTTACATATTGGCTGAAAAGTACAACAGAGGTGGACTCCTTAAACGCGCTTTCAATTCCCTTTGAAACTGCTGAAAACTTGAGAGAGAGAGTTAAGCAACACATACTAAATTACTCAAATCGTCAATGACAGATAACAACGGGAACTTGTAAAACATATGCAATACATGTCAGGGATCTTCAAAGATAATAAGAAATTGAATAGAGATGGCTAATCAGTATAGTGACAGTAATTAAAGGTTATTGAATAAAGATTTGTTGACGAAGGCTAAACTAATAATCAGAAAAAGGCAGGATGGAGGTCGAAATTCATTAGTCTAGATAGAGATAAAATGATATGAGAATAAAAATAGAGCATCGCTCTCTTTCTAGAGACTCATTTTTTCCAGTTCAAATAAGAAACTCTTGGAAGGAGCACACATGCATGGTGCAGTACCTCTTAAATTCACAAGACAACTCTAAAATCCACAAGACAATATGAATGCTCTACCTAATCACGATTTATGGAAAACTGCAATTGGCCTATTATCTAACTTCAAACTCCTTTCATTTTCATTTTTCATTCATTTTGTCCCTTGTTTAAATATAATTGCATCAGCCTAAGTGTATGTGCTTCACTTACAGAATCCAACTTGTGCACAAATGCTTTGTCTTTTCAGCATGTGACACAAGGCCAACTAAAATAGAAGTATAAAATAAAATAGTATGAGTAAGCAACAATTCAGTGGAGTTTTCTCAAAATCCCCTGATAGGAATCCATTTGTTTGGTAATACTATATACAGTCGGAGGCACTCTCACATTTACAAACTATTTTTCAATGAATCTAGAGATTACCTGATCCTCAATATCACGTTCTTTAGAAAATGACAAGTCCATCAATATTGCCCCTTGCCATTGTATACCTATACAAATTGCTTTTATAAATTAGCTACTTTACCCTGGCCTAGAAAATACAACAGACTAATTATGGAACTCTTAGGTAGCTACAGTCATCCAACTACAAAATTGAAAATGTTGAGGCTATTACCTTATCAAAGGCAGCCTTGAAACTGAAATGGGAGTGTTCTGGGTTTTTTTTTTGCAAGGACACTATGATCATGCACCTCATAAAACCCGAAGAAGGAAAAATGTGATAAGAAAAAACGATTCTTCTTAAGGAACAAAAGAACTACATAGCAGTAACCAACCATCAAACCTATATAATGTTGATTTGTAACAAAGCTGAGCCTGCTGTACATCTGAGCCCTGCATTATAGAAAAACAAAATCTTGAATTTAAAGTATAGGAAACGCCGTGTATATGCTCGCTGCAAATTATATCTTTTAGGAACCAGCACACTGTAAACATATGTACATTTCCCTATAGCTATATGGTTGTCTGAATATTATAATCATAGGAGAATATAGATCAAAGCACAAGGCCACAGACTGCTAGGCGCAAGTTGTAAAATGCAGTGACACAAAAAGATGCATAGAAGCTCGATCTCATTTGATTATGAATTAGAAAAAAGGTACTGACCGCATCTGTCATAGACAAGGCAACTCAATTTGGAAGTAGATAAAGCAGCAGAGTTCAGATACAAATGGAATCCATGAAGGGTTCTCATTTTTGGAGATGCAAACCATTATAATACTCGTGTATGGATCACTGAACTGTAGACCTGAATAGGGGCATAAAACAAAGGATTAGTGTTATGTCCTATTATCATATAAAGCCACCTTACCGAACTTGACAAAGGAACTATTTTGTAATACCAGCAGTTTTATGACCACACATGTTAGTTTAACAATGTATCATCCAAATGATTTATCCTATCTCTACTTTTACAAAAGACACTTGCTGAAAGCAACCAATAGGAAGGTATATACATCTAAAAAACTGAACCTAACCAGAGTGTTTTTTTGCCCGCACAATGGAAGCACACTATGATCATGCACCTGATAGTTCTATATCTGTATGATTCTTGAAATCTTAATGATGCTATGGTAAACGCTTAAATGCTTTGGTCTCCCAAATAGTAAGTATAATTACCTCACAAGCACTGTCTTATGGTCAGATTGCTACGCCGATAGACCTCCAGCAATGACATACTACCATTGAAACTAACAACACACATATCTTCCTGTGATTTCTGTGCAAATTAATTAGTGTACCCAACATCAATTTC
Source organism: Hyparrhenia diplandra (assembly GCA_015847255.1). Classification (NCBI taxonomy): domain Eukaryota; kingdom Viridiplantae; phylum Streptophyta; class Magnoliopsida; order Poales; family Poaceae; genus Hyparrhenia; species Hyparrhenia diplandra. Next base: position 146,538 of record JADLZK010011490.1, read on the forward strand.
TTTTAGGATCCTGACTATCCATAGCACCAGAAAAGAAATACTCCTGCAAATTTGATACAGCAAATCAAAATTTAATCTCTTGCATGAAACTTAAGCTTATCAGACATATTTAATATATGCAGTCAAAAGATAACACATATATATGAAATCTAATCTCAACTAACAAAAAAAAGAATGGAACCTGACAATTTGATGCAGGAACAAAGAAATCACAGGATCAGCACCTACTGGAATGGAACTTGAACCCATCAAAATAAAATGCAAAGTCACGGCCCAAACCATGATCCGATCAATCGGGTACCTGAACCTACCACTGTTATCGCCGGCGAGCATCTCAACATGGGATCAAGTCACCGGAGGCGAGTTTGGTGTCGGGCTGACGGAACCTGCAGCAGCTAGGGTTTACTGTAGAGCAGAGCAGAGGGAGGAGAGAGGAGGCGCTGGTAAGCAACCACGCCGGCGTGGTGAGGGGGGAGGGCGGCCGTAGCCACGCCGCCCTACTCACGTATGGTGGCTGCCGTGGCCATCGCTGCAGCAGGAGACGGATCGAGCGGAGAGAGAGAGAGGGAGGGAGAGGAGGGCACGCCGGGGGAGGAGGAGGAGGAGGAGGCGGAGGAGGGCGGCGCTGGGGGAGGAGAGGGGAGGAGGAGGAGGAGGAGGAGGAGGAGGAAGGCGGGGGAGGAGGGGTGCCGCCACCGCGTCGCCGTCGCCGCTCGTGTCCGCGCGTGGGAGAGGCGTCGGGAGGAGGGAGCCGTTTTTTTTCACGGTGAAGAGTTGGACTTTTTTTTTTTTTTTTTTTTAGTGGGAGAGCGGTATATATTTGGTGGCGAGAGGTGGGGGTCTTTTTGGAAAAGTTACAGTCGGGCGGTTAACTGTAAAAGTAGCACGAATTCGGAATTTTCTCTTCTACGTATGTAGGAAGTCAGTAAATATGCGGGGTAAAACGTAAAAAAGTAAAACTAAATTACTGTTACATTAGGATCTTTAGGGGCCACAATACTATTTTCGAGAAACAGAAGGACCTCTTCAAAAAAAAAAAATCCGGACCAATCAAATTAAAGGGGACGACGTGGATAGCCTCCCTTGGGCTCGAAAAACTTTGGTCCATACGGTTTTTTAATACATGAGTACTACATTCCTCTAGTTGATGTAGATTTTTACACTTGCGTTTTTTTCAGTAATCACGTTTCTTTTCTTTTCTTTTTCTTTTCTTTTTTTTTGGTGCGTTTTGTAGCTACCGGTATCCTTGTTATCAGTACTATCTATCCGGTAGTGTCGTCATTGGCACACAGTATGCGATCGTTTGATGCACTGCCATTTTCATGAAGTTGTTCAGTAACTTCAGAAACTTGGATGCTTCAAGACCAGCAACACAACGACTATATACGGGGAGGGAGCAGGTAGCAACGCAATACAACAAGTCAGATGGAAGAAGCAAAGTGCCACCCTAATAGATATGGGTCATGAGAGCTTCAAGGCGCGATCGTCCATTCAAACAGGAGTTGCTGAGTTTGGAGGCAATGCTGCTCCAGCAGACTGCCGATCGATGAATGCAGTGCAGATATCGTCGCCAATAATTGATGGTTTGAGCACGTAGCAGGAACGGAAGCTAATTGGAACGAACCGAGGTTCTTCTTTAGTCTCAATGATGAGTGTGCTTAGACCGTACGTACTACCTCGGTGAGCTAGACAGCACGCAACTGCCTCTGGAGTTCGTGTCTCGTTTTACTTGTGCTTCCGATTGCTTGAGACCACCAATCATCGGCTACAGTCGTCAAGAACTGAACCGGCTACGTACGTACTGAGGTTTGCCTGTTGCTGCATCTTCAGGCGAGGCCAACTGCACCACAATTATCTGTATCTACAGTTCTGCATCAGTTGGCGCTTAATTGGCACTATGGTCAAAGCGGTAGGATACAGGACCGGATAGATGATGAGCAGCTTTCTTTCCTCCTGTCGAAGAAATCATTCCATCTACAGCTGCTTCCTAATGCGTGCTGTACTACAAATTAACAAGGCACTACTAAATCCATCTATTTCTCTAGAGTTTAAATTCCTAAACAAAAAGGCTCGAAAAACTCGGAAACCATTTCCCTACTGCATTTGGTAGAAAATTGTTTTTTTAGAAAAACAATTGTGGCCAAGCTTTGCCTATGATTTTTGTAGTCCCCACAGGAAAACGTGCATGCTAGCATAGTGACATGAAGTGTGACCAAGCTTTTTAGTGTTGTGGTTTTTCCTTTTGTGTGCCGTGTAGGGCCCTTCTCTTGCTTGCTAAAGGCTGGTGTTCCATGCCGCTCAACTTGCTTTCATTGTATTATGCATCAGTACTTAATTTATTTGTGGTACTAAGTTTCAGCCTGAGAAAATATCACTTCTGAATTCTCTGTTTTTCTCTGATCAAAATCTAAATACTTTTGGTGGTCCAAATTTTGTATACCTGTGTTTCCCAAAAAAAAAAAAATGGATATACACAGACAAACACGGGGAGGTGGTCCGAAATTTTCCCACAAGAAGATACCATCACTACTGGAAACTCACATTCTGGGGTACAGAGGTGGCAAGTTTGAAGAATTCCTGAGGCTTAAACACACGTGGTTTTGGGGGTCTGCATCCGAATGAACACCACTGAATACCACACCATGTTTGTATTTAAATTTGCGTATGAACACCACTGAATACCACACCATCATCGATCAGGGTTAGGCAAGGACTTGTTGAAAGCAACAAATGTATGTATTTAAATTGTGAGAAACAGTGTATACACACCTGTAGCTGTATGTATTAAGAATATATATATGTAGACCAATAATCTTGCATTTGCATCGTCTAATTATAATCAATTACTAGTTGTCAGCTTGCATTTGAAGAAATGACATTATTTTCTCCCCATGCTCATGACATGCATGCATGTAGTTAATCTGCACAGTCAGAGTCATGAGCAACGCAACAGTACCTTGTCCACAAGCTTATATATCTAAGTTTACTATAGTTTAGTCACTGATCAGCAAATGGTCCAGCCGTCGGCTTCATAATTTGTCGTCTTACGCGAGAGGTTCTTCTACTACACTATTGCTCATGAGAGGCATGCAGCAGTTAATTTTAAGAAATACTACTAGTTATTTATTAATCAAAGAGAGACACCTAATCCGCGAGCTTATTGTTAAAACTACAGTTGAAGCCCACTCAGCAGATCCAACAACTTCACGATTCGTCGCTTTCCCTTCCAATTTATATTTATATAATAAAACATATCCAATCAATGATCCCTAGGTGTTGATCTCAACATACGACAGTAGTATTATTCCGCTGTGTCCTTGTTCGATTTGCAACACGCATGCTGCATTTGCAACTTTATTTATTTGTTCTTCGTGTGTGGTCATGATATATAGCATGTTTGGCTCCGTCTGTATATGTACGTAAATACGGGAAAATAGCTCAGATCCTCTTTTTGCAGCCGACAATGGCCGAAAGAAAATTTGTTCCATAAGAGTGGCATTTGTGGTCTCTAGACTAGATTAATATACACTACACTTCACATGTCCATTTACATATCCCACTGTATAGGCGTTGTATATACACTGTCAAAATTCAGTGAATGATTGAGTTTGCGTCTGCATATTTATGTATATGTATATATATCTAGCTTGAGTATGAGTATATATTTCGGTAGTTCTACGCGGGCGCTATCAACTGGACGATCTTTGGTCATTAACTTGTTTGATTGATACGGACGCTATACCTTATATCTACGTCGTCAAGAAGGCTACCTTGGCCACTAGTTTCCTGCCAACGCCGGATCCGTGGAACGAATTCTGCATGCTGGAGTTCGAGTGTCTGTTTCAGAAGCTGTTGCAACTGAACCTCCCCAGTTGACCATGCACTCTTGAATACCTAAGACGTACATGCATTTTCCTTTTGCGAGCTAGGATTTGTATAAGACTTGCATGTCTCACTTCATTCGTTGATGATCCACCATCAACATTTCAAAATCCGATGTTCAAAAAAAAAAAACATTTCAAAATCCGCACACAGATTTGGTCACATATTCAGGTTTGTTTAGACTGCAGGATAAGATACGGATCGATTTAGGTCGATTTCAATTTTGTGCACTTGAGACATGACGAATTGACGATTGAGGTAACATTGATAGGGTGTTTGGTTTGTGATGAGTTAATTCATTATCTTTTCACTCCTTTTTTTTTTTTTTTTTTGGTTTACCATTGTACGTATGAGGAATGAAGTCGACCGAATTTGGTGAGTGGATTCATGAACACCATCTAATCTAAAAGAGTCGAGTGATTCCTCAAATCAAACACTCTAAGTTATTTTGTTGACGAAAATCAGGGTCCATTTGATTGTTTTGCCGGTTTGCCACTGCACTGCAATGCACTGGCAATTCAACACCCTCAAGTGTCTATGACAACTCATCACCCTCAAACTTGTGTTATGATTTTATACCCAAAAAAAACAAAAAATTATTCTAGGAGCGGTTAAATTAATTAATCAACTACTTCTAAAAATTGATATTTTTAGGAGCAGTTGACTTATTAATAAAACCGTTCTAAAATTTTGATTTCTAGGGATGGCTTTAGAACCACCCCCTGAAACTACCTCGATCGGTCAAATTGACCGTATCTAAAAAAGAATCTTTTCTACACATTGAGGCTCGCCATCCTACCCTTCCATGAGCGACAAGACAACTGAACATACTCTCTATATATTAACTACTACCTCCATTCCAAATTATAAGACTTTCTGGTTTTTATGGATACATTCTCTTTACTTGTATCTAGACATAGTGTATAACTAGATGCATAATAAAGGAAATGCATCCGGAAAGCTAGAAAGTCTTATAATTTGGAATGGATGAAATATATAATTGTTGCTCGTAGGTTGTATCAATGACGATGGTGCTCAGTCCACGGGCGGTGTGAGTGGGGAAGATCTCAAGGACCAGTTCGAAGCTGGTCGTTGAGGCAGCACAGCCCATCGCCGGGAAGCAGGCCCGTCCCCTGCCGCAGTTCGCGAGGTCACCGGTAACATCGCGGAACGAGGCGCGAGGTTTTTGCGTGCTCATGCAAGGCGCCGGGCGGCGGAGGCAGGGGCCGCGACGGACGATGCGCAGAAGCATCCCTGCCTAATCTCACATACGTCTCCTCCGGAAGCGGCGCAAGTCTAGGGCCGGCTTGTGTTGCGCTTTACGGGAGATACTCGGATGTGGGGCCAATGAGAGCGAATAGCTAGGTGCCAGCGAAGGGCCCGACAGCTGGGCCTCACCACCAGCATGTCACTTGCTGCCAGGTTGGAGTGCCACTTTGGCAAAACCGGTTTCCAAAACCACCTGTGGGTTAATTGGACGGAATGTAGAACTTTAAGGTGTTGGTTAGACGGTTTCAAAGTTCAGGGTGTAAGTGGCCACAGCCTCAAAGGTGAGAGGGTAATGTAGATTTTTTCCTAGCAGGAGCCAGGTGAGACATAATGGAGAAGGCAAAGGAGCGGGCACGTAGATGGAGATCTGAATAGATGCCCAGTATGTGACGATTGTTGCTTCCTCTCGATTCTCTAATGGCCAGGAAATCACGATAGGTTTAGGATGCAAATTTCTGTCATCAGATAATAACTAGCGTGGGTCTTGTCCTGTTTACTCATAGAAAAAGGAAGCTCGAACTTTTGCACAGATGTACTGCACACAACCAACCTTAGGCCTTGTTTAGATGTCAGAAAAAATTTAAAAAAACACGGTTGGAACTCCCCAGAGCAATAATCGTAACACGTTTCGTTTGTTTGTGGTAAATATTATCTTATCATGGGGTAACTAGGCTTAAAAGAATCGTCTCAAGAATGTACATCTAAACTGTGTAGTTAGTTATTTTTTATACCTATATTTCATACTCGTAACATATGTCTTTTAGTGTATTTAATGTGATGTAATGAAGAGAGAGTGAAAAAACTTGAAAGTTAGGTTAGAAATTTTAGCCATCTAAACAAAGTATTAGAAGTGGCGATTGAGAAATGATGATAAGGAAGCTTCTCATTGAACCATTTGCTGCAACTTGCTTCCCTAGCTAGGAGTACTAGTTATAGGCTTATAGCTGTCTGTACCAACATCTTTCAAACAGTGTAACGATCGAACTCTTTTGTGTGCAGTTAGCCAGTTACTATTTTTAGCTCAAAAAAAAACGAAAAACGGTTAGCCCCATTACTACCTGAGTCCCGACTCCGAGAGGCCACTTTGCATGCCACACCGTAAACTGGCAATCATGCATGCAGTGATTGTGTGAACTTCTGTAGAGTGGGATGGGCTTTTTGCTTCCCGGAGCAATCATGCACTAGTTGCGGCTACTGTAGCCGTGTATAGGAGTGTGTTGTTAGCAGTCTCGATAGTGGAAGGTAGTGGTCATATATATAAACTAGGAGGGACTCTCCACCGCGTTGCCGCTGGTAAGGCAAAAATATATATAAGAGAGAATTAGTGGACACCTCACAATTCATGTGGTTGTAGCAAAAATCTATGTCATGCTGTAAAAATAATAATTATTTTCCAAGCTCATAGCAAGGGTTTCATATATCTAATGTAAACATAAATTGATGAAATCGAAATATGAATATGAATCTTAGAGAGAAAAAAAGGAACCCCTGAAAAACATATTATAAAAGGAAACTTCGATTTTATGTGCCATACCAAAGAACAGACTTTTAGTTTTGTTGGTGCTAGCTTGGGATAATAACGTATCCTTGAGTAGAATTTGACATATCCGATTGAGACAAATGTTTGTATTTTCTATCATCCAAATTTGTAGATACGGAAATGAGGATAGTACTATCCGTACCTTGTCCGGAAATGACATTCGATTGCTTAATGAAACTGATTTGCCTGAAACTCAAGCCGATGATGAATCCCAGCCTACAAATCGAAATGTATTGGCAGATATGTAAGAAATATCTCAAATCAAGACATCGTATAGGAAGGAAAACAGAAATTGTCCATTCCGTTTAAAATTTTAAAATCTAGAGAGGGCTATATTTGAAAGTCACAATAGAAATCACCACATACTACCTTAGGAGTCAATGGTACAGATTTTCTTGTCAACACAGGAATCAATAGTAATAGTTTTCTTGTGAATAGATAATCCATCTATATTTCAAAGTCTTGCATAAGATCTTTTTTATGTAATGCTTAAAAGGACAGTGACCAGCAGAAGTTAATTTGACATGGACATGGTTTCGGCAGTATATATATCATATCATGTTTGGGAAACAACAGCCCCTTTTATATAAAGCAAACATGAATCTTCTATAGCTATAGCGATAAAAGGAAATTAGCAGAAGGTATGCCTATTATTAAATGGAACACAATAGCAATGGACAAAGGTTTATGTTTTTGAGAGGAACCTGATTTGAAGAGGGAAAATCTCAATGATTCTGCATCAACCGTGAAGAATCAAGACAAGTGGCTCAATCAAGCAGTATACACCTTTGTCCGATGAAGCCCCGCTAAAAATTTGAGACCATTTGCAAATTAATGTGCATCGTAAATCATTTGGAATTGCATCACAGGAGAATAGGATTCTACCTCTCGCCTGCTTATTTGGGTATAGGAATTTCAGAAGTAATAGGTATGGAGTGTAACTTATAATTCCTATAAGCCATGTAATTAATTAGGAATTTATGCATAATAAATCACAACATAGTGGAGGGCTGCGTTGGCCATTGATGGGATCTTTAAAATATTTATTTGGTGTCAATGATACTGGTGAAGAGGAAGAGGAATTGTAAGGTATGATGGTGCGAGAAACCGCTACTACTACCCTCCTATGAATCGTTACATCTATCATGTCGGTCAAACCACAAACAAATCAGCAATCTCCCTTTCATGATTTCATCCGCCTCTGTTGTCTTGCGAAGTTGTGGTGATTCCGCGGCACCTAGAACGCCCCGGTTAGCTTCTTGGCATCACAACATCCTCTCGATCACATCCTTGTTCTGAGCACACAAATTTTGGTGCATTCTTGGCTTCTTGAGGTGCATAGCACCGTGGCTTCAGAGTCAGATTTAGGAGGTGAACTAACTCTTTCCACGAAGTCGGTCACATATAATGCACACCAAGGTTGTGTCACAAACCTAGTACACACACCTCATATTCGGATCTGCGAATCTATGATGCTTGTAGAATATTCAGATTTGTCTCACTTAATGAAGCTGCGATGCCTCTAAAGTTGCTAGATTTGCTAGTTCCGAAATTTCCTTGAATTTTCCATCCCTCGCCGATTGATTGTCAAAAATAGTATCGATAAGACCACCTGCAGATGTCCTAGCTTCCATGTACCTCTTGATTGAACCCGACAAATACAATCCCACCAGATTGGAATGGTTCATACATCGTTTCATACAATAACCGCTTTGGAGGTTCTCGAAAAAAGCCGGAAATAATTCATTGTGTTAACAGATTCGAAGCTTAGATATTGCCTTCAATGTTCTTGCACATTTGGCCGCTTAAGATTTCAAGACATTTTATCTTGAACAAAATAACAGGGAAGTTATATATGTAGGCATCATTGACATACGCATTACACTAAAACAAAGCCGCTTACCGATTTTAATTCCTTGAGAAGCAACCATTGGTATGTGAGGAAATGGTTTCTTCAGAGTCGACATGTACACCTCTCCACCCATCACCGAAACCGGAGAACGGTTAGGATTCTTCAGTGTAGGAACGTGGTGGGCCGGTGAAGGTTGGTAGGGATCGCTGGGGGAGGTGGTCAATTGCGCGACGGCAATGGGCGCAATGAGGTCCAAGGTTGAGGATGGCGGAGCAGCAAATGGAGGGATGGCATGGGAAGTGGAGATTAATTCAGAGGTGGGGGTAAACGAACCTTTGAGCTCGCCCGAGGTCGACATCGCTAGCGAGATCGGCCCGGCGCCGCAATGATTCTGCCTAACGGCACCGCCGTAGTTGCAGAGTGAGGGTCGGGCCGCCATGAGTTGCCTAACCGCTGCGGTGTCAATCTCGGCGTGAGCCTGATGATGAGGAACAGCGGCGGGCGCTCGTGAGCATGGGGCGGTCGATGAGGAAGAGCGGCACACCGCTGCGTGTCCTCGCGGATGGCCAGCCTCACGCCGCCCCCGCCTGGTCATGGCGCGCGACGCCCGGCCAGCGCCGGTTGGTTGCCGAGCAGCGCCACCATCTTGCACCCACCGCCGCCACCGGGTGCGCAGACGGCAGAAGCCGACTGGCAGGCAGGAGCCTCTCGACGGCGCCGGCGTGGCGGAAGCGGCCGGAGCACGCGCAAGCAGCGGACAAGGAAGGGCCGCACCGGGGCCGCATCTTCCCCGGCGGGCACATTTCCCCGCGAGGCTACTGGGCGGGCCAGTCCCCCATGGCTGCGCCCTCTTCTCTCCCGGGTCTCGCTGGAGCTCCACCCTCTCCCCGCCTCTCTGGTGAAGCCGCCGCCCACTCCCTGCTCCCACCCCTCCTCGACCGCGAGGGGGCGGCGCGGGCGGGCCGATCGGGGGTCTTGTGCATCTCCCGTGAACCGAGGGGAAGAGCGGCCTATGAGGTCGTGGGACAAGGAAACGACTCCGCAAGCTGGTGTAGAAGAGCATGGAAGGGGAGGAGGCGGGCGGAAAAGAGGTGCGGAAGAGCAAGGGAAGGAGGCGGGCGGTGGTTGGTCATCACATCGCGGTGGAGAAGGCGAACAGAGGAGGAGGCGGCGTGACGTCGAAACAGCCGCCGCAGCCAGACGCCTGGGGAAGAAACGCCGGGCGACGGAATTTTTACTTTCGTCCGTGAGGGGAGACTCCACCACCGAGAAGGGGAACGCCAGGCACCTCGGCGCCTTCAAATCGGGCGCGGTAATCTAAACGGACTCCACCGAGAAGACGAACGGCCAGGAGACGGCGGGACGGGAAGGCGGGGAAGACCGGTTCAGCTTTTATCGACTTGTAGGACCCACTGATGACGTGGCTTCACAAGAAGCCGAGAACTCCTAAGTGGGGGTTTTCCATATAGAAGGTTTAGATATTAAAGTGATATAGTACTATAATATATAAACCGCTTAATTTAATTCTCGCATGTGGAGGTACTAATAACATAGCTGTGGCTTTGGATATATAGGGCGTGTTTGATTTCACGGCCCCGGCGAGCCCGGTTCATGGGCTTTGGTTGTGGTCGGCTAGAGCCCGGCTCTCACCATACAAGTCTGTTGTTTGATTGTAATTTCTCCGCAGCCGCCGAGTACATTTTGTGTTTGATATGGGCCAGGCCGGGCTTGGGTGACCTTAGAATTGCTGTTCGGTGGCCTTACCACCCTTTCCCCTTCTAGAACCCACCCGCGACATCCCCTTCGAGAATCCAGGCAAGGACGCCGGCCGACGGCTTCTTCCACCGGGCGCCGAACGGAGGTGAAGGACCACCGCCGCCGCCCCCTGGGTTCAGGTGCGGGGAGCTCCGCCCCGCCACCGGGCCGCGGAGCAGCGTGGCCTGGGGAGCTCCGCCCCAGGCCGCCGCCGCGCCGCCGTGGGCACGGGCGCTCCGTCGGCCACCGCCGCCACCAGCGCCGGGCCTTGGAGCCACTCTGCCGCCACCGCCGCGGGGCGATAGGCAGTGCGCGGGGAGCTCCGCCTCGCCACCGCCGCAGCGCAGCAGGCGGCGGGGAGCTCCGCCCGACCATCGCCGCCGCATGCGCCGCAGATCCGTGGGCGCTCTCCATCCCCCGGTCGTCAAGCGAGATGTCGCGTGGACTCGCAAGGTGGAGGGAAGAAGGAGGTGAGCCGTGGGAGTAACGGAAGACAAGCACAGCGCTGAACGAGCCCGCCTTCCAGAAATGCAGGGAGGGAGCGTGCGTGCGCAGCCGTGAGAAGAAGAATTTGCATCGCGGGGAGCCAGTTCGGAACAAATACCACGGATATCAAACACGAGAATCTATATCTCGGGAGGGAGGCCGGGGTTTTTGGCCCATATCAAACACGCCCATATACTGCGCCAGTGATAGTTTGGAACATGTTACGTAGTTGACATGTGTCACTGGTGAGACTGAGTTGTTGTTTTTTTCTCCTTTGGTTTGCGCAGATAAGATACAGTTGGACAACTGCTGTCAGACTGTAGTATACTTTCAACCATGTCATGAGCACGTACTGGAAATGTCCGCGTGGTGGCGATATACGACGTTCGACGTGCTACGTACTGCTAGTCTGCTACTGTAGTGTACATTGGGTGGAGCATGCACGGGAATCTTCCTCGGAAAGCGTTACGCACTAGAAAACGAAGAAGGGCGTTGTTGCGCGTTCCATCAAGTAGAAAAATCCAATGCATGGGCGGGGCCCTGCGTTTTTTCCCGGCCGGTAAACCGCGGTAAACCGCGGTTACCGTTAAAACCGTCCGTCCGGTTACCGACCGGCCGGTATAAAAAAGCCAAATTCAAAATGTAAAATTTGAAAAAAAAATCGTTGAAAAAATTCTGTAAAATAGTTCGTGATTTATAGAAGCCAATGGTATAAAAATTTATCAAATTGGAGTTGGTTTGGTATAAAAAAATTTCAAATCTAAGTTTGAAAAAAAGAAAAAGAAAAATACACAGTAGGCCCATTAAGGCCCATTAAATCATGAAGGTCGAAAAACATACTAAACACACTCAAATTTAAGTAATTTTGACATCATTGGATTCTACAAATCATGAAGTATTTTTAGGAATTTTTTTAGCATTTTATAAAAAAATTACATTTTGAATTTTGAAAAAACCGCTCAAACCGCTCAAACCGCCAGTAAACCGCTCAAACCGGGCGGTATAAATTCCAAAACCGCCCGGTTTATCGAATTTTTACCGTTAAGCCTGCTAAGTTTGAATTCAGTTGAATTCAAATTTCAAACCGTCCGAGAACCGGACGGTTTTATCGTAACCGACCGGTTTAATCAAAACCGGAGGCCGGCGGTTTCATATGACCGGTCGGTAAAAAAAAACACAGGCGGGGGCCACGCTGCCTGCTGCGCGCTGACAGTGCATCCCTATACATCATCACCATGGCTGGCACGACCTCTCCATTTTTTTTCCACAAGCACGATGTCGCCGACGAGCACGATGCGTAGTATTATAGAGTTTATTTACGATCTCACACGGCGGTCACAGCATATATGCATGGCCGTGCAGCGGTACAGGTCAGTCATCTCAAACTTTCATGGCCACGCCCATGCATGCATATATTGTTACGTCACGGCTCGATCGCACTAGTTCACTTTATGAAAAGTGAACCTAAAAAGTGATACAAAGTATCCGGCCACATCAAATCTTTTTGACGTATAAATTAAGTATTAAATAAAGTTAAACAAAAAACTAATTACACGGTTTGACCGAAAAGTGCGAGACTAATCTTTTTGAGTCTAGTTAGTCTATGGTTAGACAATAATTAACAAATACTAATGAAAACTGCTACGAAAGAGATCTAACTCAAAATATTTCGCCAGAAATTTAAACACACCCGATCTTTTGAGCCCAGTTAGTCTATGCACCGCGCGCACGTCTTTACAACTGCCCCCTTTATTAGCCCGATCGACGGGAAAATATATTGTATAGCATAAACATATCTCCGCTGATCTTCGTAGTACACTTGGGTGGCATATGCAATTGGGACACTTGGAAGAGACCAGGGCTTTAGTTTGTCGCGTGTAATCCCAGGCGAAGATGAAAATAATCCCTAGAGTTGAATCTCATCAGAATACTGATGATGATAGGCTAGCCCTGATTGATGACCAGAACAAATAATGAAAGTTATTGACCTTCGATAGCAATGTATGGTTTTATTGGTCATCGCCGATCATGTCAAAAGGGATTATCAATATATGTGTACACATGTATACTAGTTTACAAACATTTCATAACTGATTCGTGCTGCACTTTTGTATTTGATTGACCAGCTGGGTAGCCAATTAGCCATGCGGCCGCGGATGGGCGGCGGCCACGTACACGGCATCCGGATTTGTTTGGACCGACCCCAGCCCAGACGGCCAGAGACCTGCGCCGGACAGCGCGAGCAGATAAGCCCTTTTCCTAACTCCTGACAGCCAGGCCGAGACCCAGACAAATTGAAACATCACACACGCAAGCGGACCGCGCCAGCGAGTTTGGTTTGGTGACACCACCGGCTGGGAAACGGCCGGACGCCGCCGCGCCGCGCCGAGTTGGTGTGTGTGTGTGTGCGCGACCCTTGGGCTTGGCCAGCCACCGCCTGGGCTATCTAGCTAGCTAGCTAGCTGGAGTCGGAGCGCTGCCGCTGCGGCCCATCGATCGGTCTCCCCACCACACTACGTTCCCATGCGTGCATTGACCAGTCGCCCGCCCGCGCGTCGGTGACACGCCCGGGGGCGCGGCACACACGGGCAGGAGAAGAAAAGAGCACAGCACCCAGCCGGGCATCCGCGTGCGTGCGGACGGCGGAAAACGCTGGAAACCCCCGTGATCTCGTGGACGCTTCGCGCTCGCGCTCCGCTTTGATTTGGGCAGGTGGTGCGTGCGAACACGTACCGGTCGGCGTACGGCTCCGCCCGTCCCGTGCTGGCGTCGGCGGTTCCGCTTGCCCCCACCTAAACACGGACCGGGCGCCGAGGACTTCGGCCACCGCCGCTCAATGGGGTGGAGCGCACCAGCGTGGTACATGCCGCGGCCAGCGAATGGACTGGAAGGAGAGGTGGGCGCGCGACGTGCCGAGCCCAACGGTCCGATCTATTTGAAGCCGAGTTTAATTTCATCCACGGCCAGCGGCGAGATTACCTGTCAAGCAACAGCAAAAGCGTTGAAAATTCAGAGGACGTAACCCCAGGCGTGGCTGCAATTCGCGCCTTCTTTTGGACTTGGTGCTCGCCCGCGTTGAATGCAGGGCAAAGGACTGAAATCCGTGTGCTCTGTGACAGTGTGTGACTTGAGTGAATCCTGCACTCCTGGATAGGCTGTGTTCCAGCTCCTCTGCTGTACACACACATTCTTGGCTTCTATTTGAAGCAAGTCTCTTTCTGCCGTAAAGAAAAGAGGCACAAGCAAAGGCGGATAAACAATCCTTCTCTTTTTTTTTTTTTTTTTTTTAACATAGAGACCCCCTCCCGCTGCGCAGCACACAATGCACACTTTAGGAGCAATTGCGGGGCAAAATGCAAAAGGCGTCAAGAACAATCTAATGCTACACAGTAGAGCCTCACAGGTGTCTCGCTGATGATTCTGCTGCGGTGGACGCTGATTTTACCGTTTGATAATAACGAGTAGTAGGTGCCAGTAATGCTGAAAGTGACCCACGTAGCGTAGTAGTATGGATCGGAGAAAAAAATTGCCCAGGAAAGTAACGGCCTCTCTCGGGTCGTCGTCGTCGTCGTCGTCATCGTCACAGCCTCACGCTCTCCCGGCCGGGGCGCGTCTCCAGTTGCTTGGCCACGTCGATGGTCAGTACAGTTTCCAGCGCTATTGATGAGTGTAGTAGCGGCACTGTGCTTTCTTGTTCTGCACTTCAGGCCAAGGCCATTAAGGTCACAGCTTTGCCTGGGTGAAATCGCGGTTCACTTGGGCAATTGACCCTGCTCTCCTCTGCTCTGCTCGCCTCGCGTGCCACTCACCTCCAGCGCCGTGACTAATTCCAAGGCTTTGCCTTTAATCTCACGCTGAATTAAGGCTCACACACTGCCTCGCTGTGAATGAATACTGAACAACCCCAGATGCAGAATTTCAGAACGCTAATTAAGTCATTTTAAATGTGCTAAGAAATTCTCGATGTTTTTCCATGATGCAACAAATAAGCAAGTAGCGCGAGGAAATTTTTGGTGTGATGACAGTGCCTTTTTGTTTATTTCTCTCTCAGGCAAAAAGAAAAACGGGGAGAGAGAGAGCACGGGGGCTTCCCTTCTGGCACCGTTTTTGCCTATAAAAAGTCCTACCAACTGCGCGTCCTGTTGAGACCCGCAGAGAGCGCTCGTGTAGCCGAAGCCGCCCTCTCCTGTAGCTGATCTCCCTCTGGCTGGCCCTTCCTCTCTGCTCTTCCCCTGCTCTGCTCGGCGAGCTCGCGGCATTCTCCGGCAATGGGGTGCAAGGCGTGCGACAAGCCCAAGCCCAACTACCGCAAAGGGCCTGTGGTCGCCGGAGGAGGACCAGAAGCTCCGAGACTACATCCTCCTCCACGGCCACGGCTGCTGGAGCGCGCTCCCCGCCAAAGCTGGTAAGACCGACGATTCGCCGCCGTCGCCGCGTGTGTCTGCATTCGTGTCGAGTGTGGGAGGAGCGGAATTCAGGTGGTTCGGGTGCATTGCGTCCGGAATTCAGAACCCGAGCAGGGCAAATTGCCAATTGGGCGAGAACAGAGCCGGGTTATGAAGGAATTCTTCTCTTAAAATGATGATGAATCATCATTAAGGAGAGCTCCCTCCTGCTGTTTTTTTTTCTTCTAATAGTATATAAATCAATTCCTCTGGTCGCCGGCTCACTCCCGAGTCCTGACTGGCCCTTTCTTTTCTTTTAATTATTTATGATATGAAAACGAAAAGGAAAGCTCTGCCTTTTACGTTTACTTTAATTCATCTGATCAACATAAACAAATGTGCATTAAACGTTGGTCTGAGAAAATTCTGAGGAATAATTCGATCTGTCCGTGGCGTCGGCATGCAGGGCTGCACCGGAACGGCAAGAGCTGCAGGCTGCGGTGGATCAACTACCTTCGGCCGGGGCTCAAGCACGGCATGTTCTCCCCGGAGGAGGAGGAGACGGTGATGAGCCTCCACGCCACGCTCGGCAACAAGTAAGCAGCACCATCCCCCGCCCTCCGCGCACTGATGCTTGACACCGTCGCAAATGATTGAGACGACACACGGTTCTCCACGTTGCCCTGCCTGCCCTCTCGCTACTGCTATGCTACTGCTGCTATGCTACGTAGCCGCTGCTATCCCTATCCGTGCATTTGTCCCTGTCCACGCTCCGCTCCGCTCCGGTGCTCGGCAGGCAGCGCCGAGCTGGCGGCCGCTTCTGGAACACGCAGAAACGATCGGACACGGGGGTTCTCTTCTTCTCTATTATCGAAAGGGAAACCGGTGACGATGGCCGCCGAGACCTTTTCCGTAGTGGAGTCGTCGATGCTGACGTGCACGACGCTGCACATTCGAATTTCGGAGGAGATTTTTTCAGCCCCGCTCTCTCCGAGTGCACGTTGCGATGATGATTACACGGATTTTCTTTGGCGCAATATGTATAAATTACTGGATGGGAAAAAGGTGTGGACGGGACCTGCTTTTAGGCCTTGTTTAGATGGCAAATATTTGGAACCGAATGTCACATCGCATTAATCGTCCACGTTTCGTTTGTTAGTGATAAATATCATCCTACCATGGAAAGAATCCAGCCAAAAGAATCGCCTCGTAATGTACATCTAAAACTGTGTAATTAGTTATTTTTTTATCTACATTTAATACTCCAAACATACGCTTTTGATGTATTTAATATGATGTGATGGAAAGAAAGTGAAAAAAAGGTTAGAAATTTTAGCAATCTAGACAAGGCCCTAGTGGCGCAACAGGGACAAGTTGGGCCGGCCGGCTAAATAATGAAGAACTTAGTAGAAACGCTAAATGCCACACAGTAGACTAGGAGGAGTTGCGTCCGGCAGCAAGTTATCTCAAGCCCATTTTATTTGCCATCTCTCTTTTATTTTTAGTGGCTCCATGTTTCTCTACAGTAGTAGAGTATCATTCGTGTGGGGGCGTTGTACAGGGAATCGGGTTAGCAACAACATCGTCCTTTCAATATGTAGCACAAGCAACGGACGGACGATGATAACATGCCGTCGACTACTTGGACCAATCCGTGTTGCCCTGCGATCGATCGATCGAGTTTTAATGACAACAGCTGCTTTGACAAATCCCAACTGGCACGTAGCGCGGCTAGCTAGTTGGCTCACGAGAAGATGAGATTCTTTATTAGGGGAGGGCCTCGCAATTATATATGCCCTTGCCCACCAAACAAACAAATCATAGGCCCGGCCCGCGGGCCCACGACGTGAATAGACTACGTACACGCTTGTCACTTTCAACCTAGTGACACATTTTTCTTTAGCCATCGGTACGGGGAAAAGGCCCCAGGAAACAAACCTCAGCTGGCTCGTAGTCGTACTAATGCAAAAGGTTTGGGTTTCCACTAACCCCCACCGACAGAAATGGGTGGTGAAGTGAACCGCAAGGCTGCTCGTGTGCGTGTCCGTGCGTCGTGACGTGCATGCGACACTTTTTTGCCCCACGAGTCCACCAATGCAACGCAACGCAGCTGGTTTATTGACTGACGCCGATCGATTTTGCAGGTGGTCTAGGATCGCACGGCACTTGCCTGGCAGGACCGACAACGAGGTCAAGAACTACTGGAACTCGTACCTCAAGAAGAGGGTGGAGGGCAAGGAGGGACGGCCGAGCACGCCTGCGCCGGCGGCGTCCGATGATTCAGACGACTCGCACTGTGTCAAGCCCGGGGACGGCGATGGCACGGCGCCGGCGGACTCCGGCGGCTCGTCGGAGCCGCGCGAGTCGTCGTCGGCCGACTCGAGCTGTCTGACGGACCCGCACGCCGCCTGCAGGCCCGTGGCGCCGCCGCCCAAGGTCATGTTCGCGGACTGGCTGGACATGGACCTGGACATGGCCGACTACATGGGTGGTGGTGGTGGTGGCCCGCCGCTGGCCACCGCAGCAGCACCTGGTCTGGTGGGCGCTGCTGCTGCGGGCACGGGCGATCGCGATCAGGTGATGAGCCAGGGGTCCGTGCAGCAGCAGCAGGTGGATGGGCCATCCGGTGTCCATGTGTCGTCCCTGCTGCACGGGTTCGGTGACAGCGGCGCAAGCTGCTGGGAGTTCCAGGAGCACTTCGACGACGGCATCGATCAGATGCAGACGGCCGGCTTCTGCGACCTGCTCTCCATGAGCGACTACTTCGGCCTCAACTAGGCCTACCTGGTTCTGGTTGGTGATCGATGGCTGGTTGGTGAAAGGATCTGCGTTTTTATTTCAAGTTTGTTATTAGAAGTTTCGATGAAAGGCTTGCTTGTGATTGTAAATTATTGTCGTGTACTACGTATAGATATATAGAGGAATTTAAAAGCAGATTATATATAAAGGTCAAGGAACCTACCGTGTAAAATGTTGTCGTGTTTGTTGCGGTTCGCTTTGGAGAGTACAGCATGCAGCACCGACGGAAGGAAAGAAAGAATCTAACCCCTTCTAAACCTTCTATATTTAAACCCCCACAGGGGAGTTCTCTCGACACGCAGGGCGGCCCACGTAAAGATCCACGTTGGCATCCCTTCTCCAGAAAAAAAAAAATTACTCGGCGTCCTCTTCCACTTCCTGCGCGGCGGCCTGTTCCCCTTCCTCTGAATCAGTCCTCCTTCAATGCGCCGCCTCCACCACCGCCAAGACCCCATCCGAACCCACCGAGTCCTCCGGTGCCGCCGTTCTGCCTCCACCACTACGAAGACGAAGCTAAACCATCGAATTGCCTGTTTATTTAAACAACTCGCCTACCTCCTCCATCATGCTCATTGACACCGACGACAGGAGGGAGAAGGGGTAGCCGCTGGGGAACGACGGAGCAGCGGCGGAGGTGCCCGCCGCTGGGGAAGCCCCACAGCCCATGCGCCCTCCGGCGCCGGGGCGGCGCTAGCCAGCAAATCCGCCGCTGCCCAGGGGCGAGGCCAGCAAATCCGCTGCCGGCGGAGATGGATGAGAGAGAGAGGCGCCGGCGAGCAGAGAGGGCCGCCGCAGCTCCTCACGCCAGATCAAGCCGGACCTTCGCGGGAGCCCGTCCTCCGTCCAGCCTCCTCCCGCCTTCTTCTAGGAGCGACGCTGCAGTGCCGGCTGTGTGGCGTGGCGTGGACTGGAGATCCAAGCTCCCCAGCGTGGATCAGGGCGCCACCATCCGTCCTTGATTTCAACTTGGATTCACCTCGCCTTTTCGAGCGAGTAGGGTCAGCGCTCGAGAAAAGATCAAATCTTTCCTTTTCTTTCTCTCCATTTCCTTCAGTTTGTTGCGGATTGTGCGCTGGCCTGCGAATTTCTGTTGAGGAACGAGTGGATATGTGCGGCGGACGGGCAATAGAAGAAACGAGTGGACAGCAACGCTCTAGAGGCTCCGTTGATCCCTTGATTTTTTGTTGGGATGCCAGGACAGGTACCGGTCCTTCTAGGAGCATCCGTCGATCGATTTGTTTTTCGTTTTTTTTTTTTTTCCTTAGACCGACACGAACTGGCTCTAACTGTCACGTTAGCCTATAGTGCTATACTAGGGCCTATATTGACACATTTTATGAGAAAAAAATTTGAACACCAGATGCAACGTGTGTTTCATGTTTTCACAATTCATGCCAAATATAATGATGTGCCCTGCATGAGCTTATGTAAAAAACGATGTCATTGTCATTTTGTACCAGATACGATGATTCTTTGATTTCTACGAAATGTTCAAAACATCACGACAACTTATATATGATCATAAAATTAACATAAATGAGCTTATATATGATCACAAAATTAACATAAATGTAAAAAACATGACCATATTCTCATGACTTTTCATTGCATTTGTATTCACTTAACACGAAAGTCCAAAGAACGCTACGAGGAATTCGATTTCATTCAAAATTCTAATAAAAAGCTCATATAACAATTTTATGCACACTATGTACATATGAGGAAACATGGAAGTAGCCGAAGTTCCATGATCCTTTCTTATTACCCGTCATTGCCCAATAAATCCTCAATGCTATGAAAAAATATTGTAATCAAGAAATAATTGTAATTACAATCCTTACTGATTACAAAAAAAAAACTCAACTAAAAATAATTTCTTCTTATAACAACGCTACAGTAGTGTCCCCTCAAGAAGAACGCCACGGAGAGTCCTCCTAGTTATTAGTATAGGAATAGAAAATACTAAGAGAGTTGCACGCTTGCAGCTAGCTATTGGGCTGCGCAGCCTGTGTTTTGTAAATTCGAAAATGAGACATCATCTTTTTTGTTATTTCCTTCTTTTTTCCAACTGAGATGATGGGAGCTCATTCATTGTGGCAATCATCTTCTTTAGCACTGTAGTATCAAATGGAACCATCTACGCAAATCTTTCACTTTCAGGGACCCGCTTTGAGGAGACTACCTTTTTTCTCTCCATCGTCGGCGCCGGGTTTATTTAAGGCACCAATCTTATGTTGTGTGTATGTATGTAGGAGTAACTAGCAAATGTGGGGTGTTATAATAGAACCTATATTGCTCGTTGTGTACCAACTGAAACAGTTTGTGGCATAGCCAAGGCCTCGATGACAACCGTTCTCGTCATAGGCGGACCCAAAAACCTGATAAGCCCGGGCAACAGAGCCCGTGCATTAAGGGCCCCCATAAAAGATGAGCCGGGTCTTGGATCCGCCTATGCTTTTTCATGCTAATTTCTCTTTTGCAGGGATGATTGATTGTCACCCAGTGTCACAACCACGGCTCAAGCTGTCGTGGTCTGTGTCGATGGACACCAAACACATCCTGGCTAATACTTCCAACCATGCAGAAAACTTGATGTTTTAGATTAACAGGTATTAAAAGTTTTAAAAATTGGGTACATAAGAGCTTGAGTTTGGGTTAGTACATGTATTTATGCATTTCTTTTAACGAGGACTTAATCCTTAATTAGCATAGTTTATTTTTTTTTAAAGATCAGACAAGTCGACTTTGATTGATAATAAGAAGGAAGAAGCATACAACATTGGTAGCGTGAGAAAGCGCTGACCCCCCAACCCACCCTAATTTGAATTGGAGGCTTAGGTACAAAGTCGATTACTCACATACTAATGAAAACAAATAGCGACCTAAAAGTGAAAAGAGATGTTATGGAGCACTAAATAAAAGTAGTAGTTTGTGCGGAACACTAACAATGTCTTGAAAGTTTTAAAACTATCGTGTTTTTTAGTAAGGAAGTAGCTTACTACTACATACTTCCTCCGGGATGGTATTAAGAAGTCGTTTGGGGACAAATGTAACACGGTCTCCAAAACACAATTTTGACCTCTTATTATTATAAAAATATTTATGGAGATGTGATATATGTATACTTTTATCAAAAGTATTTTTAAGACAAATTTACTCATATAATTTTTACATTTACAAACTCAACAACTTAAAGTTATTGATGATTTATATTCACGATGTTTGACCCAAAACCTTGTCCAAAAACGACTTCTAATACCATTCCGGAGGGAGTATTCACAAAAAGAATGCAATATTAGCCTTTTCATGAGTCAAACAATTTAATTTTTTTTCTCAAAATTTTATAAAAATATACTACTAACATTCATAGAATAAAAATAAATATTACTAAATAAATTATGAAATGTACTTTTACATTAAACTTTATCAAAAAGATATTATTATTACTATTTATTATAAATTTGGTTAAATTTAAACTGTTTTGACCGCTACAAATTTTTTGTAGTTGCATATTTGTAGATTGGAAAAGTATATAGCAAAAAGTAAAGCAAACTTTAAAGGCCAAAACGGTCACTTTATATTAACCAATGAGATTGGGCATCTCAAGGCCTACAGTGCAGAACTAAGGGCCCTGTTTGGATTGGAGGTTTTTCATGGGAATTTTGGAGGTTTACAATCCTATAGGAAAAAGCACGTGAGTGCGTTTGGAACACGAGGATTCGTAGTTTCCTTCCGGCGGAACGCAACGAGCTACGTATGTTTCACGGAAAAAAACCATCCACTTTCGGAGCTCTTGTTTCTTTTTCCTTCGCACTTGCCCGAGGAAAAACACACGAGAAGAGAGAAACGCATGTGCACGTCATGTGGATCTGGACGACGCTTGCGCCGAATCCGCCCTAGCCTCCCATGCCCGGCCACCATGCCACAGCTCGCACCGGGGCGTCGCCCGCTGCCCCGCCCTCACTACGCTTGGCCGCTCCGTCCCTAAGCGGCGCCGCCGCCGCCCCGATTCATGGCCTCCCATCTGCTGCCGCCGCTTTTGTGCTCCAAGTACGCTGCTGCTCATGGCCTCCCAAGCGGCGCCGCCAAGCCCGCTCATGGCCGCCCACAATGGCCTCACCCCGAGCAAGACGCAGAAGAATGAGTGGATGAGAACGACGACTGTGTTTGGCGGGGAGGAACGAGTGGATGAAAACGAGTGTGTTTGGTCCCCACCGAAACATACGTGTGCAAATGCAATACGCATAGATAGGTCCAGTTCATGGACCAATGGCCCCACATGCAAATTATGCAACTAATCTACCCTTATTAACCACTCATAGTGACTTTTTATCCTTTATTGTTTTGTGATTCTCGGTTATCAATTCCCGCAATCCAAACACCTCAAAGTATTTATTCATGCATTTTGAAATCCTCGTAGTTTTTCACTTTTCGCTTCTACTCTATTCCTCGCTTTTTTTTCCTACTCTTTTTGTATTCCTATGTTCCAAAATGTTTCTAAGGAAGTTTCCAGGGGCCATCATCGTAATTGCTTCTCCATTTATCCTAACCCACCGTTGCCCTAAGGTTTCGACGATCCGGCGACGCTACCCTTCCGTCGCTCCTCCCCAACCCACGAACCCCGCCGGAAGGGCAAAAGGGGTTCGAAATCGGTCCTGATCCAGGAGCCAATCTTCTAGACTCCACCTCCCAAATCCTTTTTCCCGATCCGATCTGCAAGTCCTCCTTCGATCCTGCATCCTCCACCCGATTCCTGAGAAGATCTGAATCCTCCTCGCGGCCATGGATCCACGCGCCAGGTATCCTCCGGGCATGGGCAACGGCCGCGGTGGGAACCCCTAACTACTACGGCCGCGGCCCACCGCCGCAACAGCCGCGTCAGCACCACCAGCAGCAGCAGACATCGGGGGCGCATCACCACCAGCAGTACGCGCAGAGGCAGCACCAGCAGCTGCAGCAGCACGGCTACAATCACCATCAGCAACAGCAGCAGAACCACAGTCACCAGCAGCAACAGCAGCAGTGGCTGCGGCGGGAACCAGATTGCCCGCGAGGCCGCGGGCGCAGCCGTGTCCAGCGAGGCCGAAGGCCCTGGCGCCATCCACGGCCGCCGATGGCGTCGATTCGAGGTAAGATGACCTGAACCTAGGGCTTTGGTGATAGCGTCGTGTTACCGTCGTTCTTGGTGCGTTTTAATACGTAGTTTAAGCACTAGGGGCCGGGCTTTGTTTCCCCTGGCAAAATTGAACCAAATGCAGCTTGAGGCTTGCTATCTGTGCGCAAACCCTGGTGATTGGTGTCTCGTATCGGTAATTTTTGTGGTTTATTGATAACCAAAGATGTCTTCCGAATTCTGATTCCAGATAAGTTGGGGCTGCTAAGACTAGGGTTTGCTGCATTTTAATTTCGTAACTAAACTATGTGACTAGTTACATTCTGTACTATTAGCAGCTAGTAACGTTTTCCAGTTGTTTGATTGGTTTATTATAGATAGCGATGTGATTATTAGCAGCCACTCTTGCGGAGATAGTTATACAGGAACTATGCTTTTCTATGTGCAGTTCGCAAGATTGGAAGGCCCAATTGAAGCTGCCGCCTCCAGATACACGCTACAGGACAGAAGTAAGTTAAGACATTTCAAGCCCCTACCTATTGCAATTTTAGAATGTTATTATAAATTCTTGCCCTCTCCCAACTGCCAAGTTACAGGTCACTTTAGCTTTGTCCTAACTCAAAACTTCTCTCACTTTGACACAGTTAATTGGAAACTATATTTACATCCACAGGTTCAAATAAATGCAGTATCAACGCATATTCCATGCAAAATTTGATGAAACTAATTTGATATTGTAGACATTTGTGATTTTTCTTTGAACTTGGTCAAAGTTGCACAAGTTTTACTTAGGACAAAGCTAAAGCAACCAGAGGGAGTGTCACCCTAAACTTAGAAACAGTTGTTTTCATCTGCACTTTGCCCTGTTATCTCATTGTTATTCTAGGAAAGAAACTTGATGCTGGGCTCAGTTTTTGATTGTTCCATTAAGATTCGTTGCAGGACTTGTCTTTATCCATTGTAGTCTGTTGTATTAAAAGTTCAGTGTAGTTTTTAAATCCTTTCATCACACAGTCACAGTGGAATGTAATTCTTATCACAGGAAATTTCTGAGGGACCTAAATTTTATAAGTGTTCTTTTACAGCCAAGAGTCATCTTCAAACGCCCCCAAATTTGTGTAATTTTTTACATGGTTGATGGTATCTATTTGTGTAGTTCTAGGATCAACTTTGATCATCCTATCTAATGATATCAAGGGAATATATTTCACTAGGCAACTGTATATTGGCACTGTCTAGACAATTAGCTGGCAAAGTTGGACTAATACATGTTGTGCTGCCCAGCTTTCTACCCATGATTTTCTGAAGTTTCTTTGCACATCACATATTTACATTTCTTTTTGGTCCAAAAGGGAAAAAAGTTTTGAACAGCTATGATTCGATTTTATGTGTTATTTTTTCTCTTCTCTTTACCAGTTTCAAGTTTGGTCTTATCTGGAGCCTTATGTTGTTGCTACTCTTCATTCATGATTTATTATATTTTTTCCCCTTTCCCTTTAAATATCTTTCAGGATGTTACAGCCACCAAGGGAAATGAGTTTGAAGACTATTTTTCTCAAGCGTGAACTCCTAATGGGTATATATGAGAAGGGATTTGAAAGACCCTCTCCTATCCAAGAGGAAAGCATTCCTATTGCTTTAACTGGTAGTGACATTCTTGCAAGAGCCAAGAATGGAACTGGCAAGACTGCTGCATTTTGTATTCCTGCACTGGAAAAGATTGATCTAGAAAAAATGCTATTCAAGGTCTGTTCTAGA
Organism: Hyparrhenia diplandra; assembly: GCA_015847255.1. Lineage (NCBI taxonomy): Eukaryota > Viridiplantae > Streptophyta > Magnoliopsida > Poales > Poaceae > Hyparrhenia > Hyparrhenia diplandra. Next base: position 171,377 of record JADLZK010011490.1, read on the forward strand.
CTCTGGAACTTTATTTGATATCCAGCGAATTTGAAAGATTCTAAGATGATTTAAACTTTGATCTATTCCATAGTGGCAGTGGTCTTATTTTATTTTTCATTACTCATGTTCCTTTTTTTGTGTGCATGATTGTTCTTTGAAATCTAGATGTAATTTTGATTGCATATTTCATGAAAATGCTCTAATATGGTTTCTTTATGGGTTGCAGTTGTTATATTGGTTCCCACAAGGGAATTGGCTCTACAAACATCACAAGTTTGCAAGGAGCTTGGTAAGCATTTGAAGATCCAAGTTATGGTCACTACTGGTGGAACCAGCTTGAAGGATGATATTGTTCGGTCTGTACAAACCTGTGCACTTACTTGTTGGAACACCTGGGCGTATTTTGGATCTTACAAAGAAAGGTGTTTGCATTTTGAAGGACTGTTCAATGCTTATTATGGATGAGGTAATTTATTTCAGGCTTTATCTGAGTGCTTTCATATTGCTACCTCATGCAAATGGCCAGTTTTATCACTCTTGTGCTGCATTTTATTCAGCAATGTATCTTGGCACTTATTTGTAACCTTAATTAATGCCTAAGAGAATCCCGTCATAAGGAGAGTTCTTTCCAAGTTGTTTATTCAATGTTTTTTTCATTAACAACCAAGTAACCAACGCTTGTGACCACCGCTGCCAAGTTTATCTATAAGTCAATGAACGTCTGTGTTATAGTTGCACCCTAAATAGATCACCTAGTGGTTGATTCTTCCTGCACCTATATGACAGCATAGAATGGGAGATTTTCTTATTTTGACAGTCAAAAGGTTTAGCGTTGGTTGCAAGATGGTGGTGCACTTTCTTGAAACCATGCTGTGCATGGCGTTGTCACTTGGACTCTGTTAAATTAGTTACATAATAAGATTTGTAATATAAGAGTGAACAGAGTGGTTAGAATGATCCTGAAAGATCATATCTAGGCTTTCACGAGTCCCTTTAAAACTTTCAGTTTGAAGTTATGCATCATAGGGAAAAAAAAATAGTACCTAGTTAATAGAAACATGTCAGTAGACTATTATGCATCATTTAAGTTGCCATTGAACTGTTCTTTTTCTCGAGTAATATTTTTTTTGAATTATTTTATTATTGTAATTTTGGTCCTTCATTCTTGCCCTTTCCACAAAATAATCAGATATCTCTTCCTTTCCAGGCAGACAAAGCTTCTCTCTCCTGAGTTTCAACCTTCCATAGAACAGTTGATTCGCTACCTCCCTGCTAGTCGACAGATTTTGATGTTTTCAGCGACATTCCCTGTGACTGTTAAGGAGTTCAAGGACAAATATCTGCCTAAACCTTATGTGATCAACCTTATGGACGAACTTACACTGAAGGGAATTACACAATTCTATGCTTTTGTTGAAGAAAGACAGAAAGTTCACTGTCTCAACACCCTCTTTTCCAAGGTTTTGCTGATGAACACCTCTATCATTTTGCTTCCCACCTAGCCATAACATGCAGATCATTCACTTGTTGATTGTTTGGTACAGCTTCAAATCAACCAGTCAATAATTTTCTGTAACTCTGTAAATCGTGTCGAACTATTGGCGAAGAAGATCACAGAGCTTGGCTATTCTTGCTTCTATATTCATGCAAAGATGCTACAGGACCATCGTAATAGAGTTTTCCATGATTTCCGTAATGGAGCGTGCAGGAACCTTGTTTGTACTGGTATGCTATTGATTTCCTTATGGACTCACTCTTTTCACACATTTTTTTTTCTTATGTACAATGTTCGTAGTTCAATCATGCAATGGAGTCACTCTTTCACTAGCGATTTTTATGATGCTCCATAGTTCAGAATGCACACTAACAAGGAAGTATTCTGTATAACTGTATAAACAAAAATAATGTGAAATAACTGTCCATAACCTACTGAGTGATGTGATTCAATCAGTTTCCTTCTCCAAAGCATTGTAATTCAGGGTAGAGAGGGGAAACATACCCTGACTGTGACTATGCTCTTGGTTCCTCACTGTACAAGGCTATGGAGAAGCATAGTGAAATGGAGGACATGCAAATTGGCTAGTCAAACATTTTTCTACTTATTTAGTTCATGTGGTGAAAGCTGAAATGATGAAGATGATATAAATCCATCGATGACAATCAATTATGTTTCTGCCATCTTTTTCTATTAATTTGTTGCTGGAATGGTATTGTGTAAGATTATGAATGTAATGTTTCTGTTAAACGAAATGTGAAGGAGCCTTAAGCTTTTGGACTTAGTAGAATGCAGGTAGTTTGTTTTACTGCTTGTTTCTGTTTTCTAACCAACTCTGCACCTTTTGTTTTGCAGATCTTTTTACAAGGGGAATAGATATTCAAGCTGTGAATGTTGTTATCAATTTTGATTTCCCCAAGAACTCTGAAACATATCTCCACAGGGTAGGATTGATTTAACTGTTCCTTTTATTTGTTTTCATTTCATAATCTAAAATTTAAGTGTGAGATACTATGATGCATGACTGACATATTTTAGCAGTTTTAACTTTTAAGCACTTTTGAAATAGCAAAAAAAGCCCTTTGTCTTGGTTACAGGTTATCCTTAGTGATATTTAGGAGTTGAATCTGTCTGTTGCACTCTACTTGTGGCATCCATCTCTGGCAATTTTGACGCCCTTTTTTTATCTTGGCAGGTTGGTAGATCTGGGAGATTTGGTCACCTTGGTCTGGCCGTTAATTTGATCACCTATGAGGATCGGTTTAACTTGTAAGCAGATTTTCCCAATGCAACTTTGTTGACCTTTTCTATTACCCACATTGTTCTTACTGAATACCCTTTCTGGGAACAGGTATAGGATTGAACAAGAGCTTGGGACTGAAATAAAACCAATTCCTCCTCAGATAGACCAGGCTATATATTGCCAATAATCTGACAGTTTTCATCTTCATTCATTTCTCCGCGAACAATAAGGAGTCAACTTTTGTAAATACCAGCTCATCAGGTAAATATTTTCTTTAGTTCTTTTTGTGGTCTGTTGTCTCTGCATGATCCATTAACATCTGCTACTCGGTTCTTTAAAAGCATAACTTAACAATGTCCTAAAAAATGCTGTTTCAACTGATCCTTTTGCATGCTTCATAGAATGATTTACTGGTTTTGTTGCCAGAACTTAAAATTGCTGAAACTCTTTGATGTACTTTAGATTGAGTTGTGCCCTTTATTGTTATCATTTTTTTTTTTTTTGGTTTCATAGAAGTACATGTGCAAGTATGAATTAAGTGGTTTTTAACTGCCGGCTAAGGATGTTTCAACCTGCGGTTGACTGTAACATGTTACTAGTTTATCTACCTTTTGTCCACAAGACATAATACTCGGTAACTGTGTTCTGACCATTTTATCCAGATCACCAAGGAGCCATTAACCTTATTTAGCCGCTTTACAGATTTAATACCTTATCATTTGCATAGGGGCATAGTTGAGTGTAGATTGTTATAGTAGATTATTTATTCATGAACTTCAATGGTTCAAGTCTAAATTCAAGATTTAAAATTCATAAACATAGTTTCACAGAAATGTTCCATTGCTGGGAGCCTGGAGGTATCTGGAAACCTTGGCATCCATTTGTCTTTTAACATGCAAGATTTCTATCGGTGTTTATTTAGTGTGTATAAGCGCGTGGGAAGAGCCAGTATGTGAATAGTGCTGACACTCTTGTTATGTGTGCAGGTTTTATGGTGTTGATCTCGTTTGGTGCATCAGAGACAATTCTATGTTGGTGGATTACCTGAGATGAGGCACCCAACTTTTCTGATTACCTTGTCATGCTGACACTATTATGGCTATATGAGGGCAAATGCCCTGCCGCATTAGGCACAAAGTAGTCTATATTGCTAGGTGGCCCTATTCCTAGACCGTCTTGCTTTTAGTTTCTTTGTAGTTCTCTTAATTTTTCGTCTGTTGTGTCGTTAGCTGTTTCACACAGGACATTTTAACCCTGTTGCTGGTTCTGGTCGTGTGGTCTGTGGGCTCTGCACACTTTCAGCCCAAGTCGAACTTGGGGATTTTTGCCCCAGATGGGTTATTGGGTGACAAGTCGTCCATTGCACTTGAGGTTTGTGGAGTCTGAACGGTAGTGAAGTGGTTAAGTTTGCCAATAATCGGTGGTAAGCTGCATTATGCTGTGCTGCCCTTGCAGCCATGTATGTTTTCTTGGTGCCATGGCCACCATTTAGATTCTGTCCGGTGAATGTAATGCTTGGATAAAACGTTTGTCTGGTTTGTGCTGAACTGTGTTCGGCACAAGCAACCTGTCCAGGTTATGGGTCAGAACTGTTTACCTGTTTCTTTCACAATAACAAACTTTGCAGCTCGTTTTGAGCTCTTAATTTATCGTGATATCCTGAGGTGCCCCAGTTTTGGTTTGGTATATCTTTGAAACAAGCACAACTTATTTCTATTACTCCTATATAATATGGCCGCATCGTTGCCCCGCACCCCTTTGTTTATGTGGTGTTTTTCTGCGCCTCAACACTGAATGCCTTTTAATTAACAGGGATGTTTGTCAGTTGGAACGAAAATGATTAACTTGAGTCGCGTACATCATCGTTTCATCAAATGTGTCGTGTCCTTCGAATTTTGGCTCACCGTTGTGCTGATATTGGTTCTAGTTGAATTTCTCTTATCCATGCAGGTATATGCTGGCAAGAAATCACAACCCGTTATTAAACATAATCATAAACGTAGAATCATATAGTTTTTTTTGGATTGTATCTACATATATTAGTAAAAAATCACCTTCCCCTACCTGGGCAAGCCTTCTTTAGCCATGGCTTCGCTTTGGCACGGTGAGCTGGGGTAAGGGCAAACAGCAAAGGTGGGGTTAGACATGCTAGCCTTTCCTCATTTCTTGCAATCTCTTTTTATGGAATGTTTTCTGCCTCCCAAGCATATACGAGGACGGACAGCCAGAGGTGAAATCCAAAGGAAGCACCAAACTATGCTTGGCCAATTACCATAGGGGACGACTCTGAGCACATCACGACGGCTATAGTTCTCGGTTCCATTAAATACGCGAAATCTCATCGGGAAAGCTTGTTGCATGACTGAACTTGGCAGCACTGGCTTGTTCTCCCTCCTGGACCATCTATCCTTTTGAGAGAAGAAAATCATTATCCACGCTACAGTGCCTATACAGTGCATAATTGGCACGTCCTGCGCACACAAATACTCCTATACGTACTCGTGCAAGGAGTAGCAGGAGCCGGGAGCGGGGCCTGCTGCTGTCTGCTGAGGGCCCCGAGCCCCCGGACACCACCCGTCCCGTCCGGCTGTATTATCATGATGGTGATGCCCCCTCGCCTCGCCACCCTGCGCCGCGCCTCTGCAGTTGCAGCAGGCAGCAACAGCAGCGCCGCAGTGAGACAGGAACTCTCTGAACTCCGCATGCCCTTGCTCAAAATCCGAGCTCCTCATTGAAGGCCACACCATCCATGCCGAGTCATCGTCGCTCCTCAGCCTGCGCCGGCCGATTCCGTCGCCGTTACGCCGGTCCCCAACTCACCGTTCCTGTGGTGTGGTCGTGTCATCGTTTGGACGTGTGACGCGGGCGTCTCTGCTACGCCCACCCACAGGTTATGCCTTGTAGACTTTTTCTAAGCTTAAAGTTACTGGTATTATGAACACAAACAATGCATTTGGCATGGTTTGTAAAATATAACAATGCTGATTTATTTTGGAAAAAAATCAGATTTGACCACGTGCTTATCATGTACATGTGAGTTTATAAGCCAATGATCTGTAGCACATTCCATTTAGGTTTCTGATATGAAATTAGTATTCTGCTCCACCAACTTTCTCTCTTACAGGATTAATATTTGTTCAGTCTTGCAGTATGTGTGGTTAAAATTTAGTCTAGTGTAACAGGATTAAATCTGTACTTAGAAAATGATGTGGTTTCAGAAAGTTATTTTATTCAAAATTTCAAATAGCCTAGTTTAGGACTCATTGGGAAATATCTGAATTCACTTATTTTGCCTGTCGTTTATTCTGGTACAGGTAACTGAGTATGTGAAAGAGAGGATTTTAGCTCTAAGAGCGGCAAACCCAGGGCAGTATGACAACATATCTGTTGTCCGCACGAACTCGATGAAATATATTCCAAATTATTTCAGGAAGGCACAGCTCACCAGGATGTTCTTCCTGTTCCCTGATCCTCACTTCAAGGAGAAGAACCACCGAAGGAGGGTTATCAGCATGCAGTTGTTAGATGAGTATGCTTACATGATGGAGGGGAGGTATGATAAGGCACGTCGATGTCGAGGCTTTATAAGCCATGCCCAACTCAAAGCATAATCCTACTTGGAAGAAAGAGAAGAGGGGGAAGACAAGCAGCTTGGCGACGCAGCTGCCGCCGGGCTGCAGCGCAAGAATCCATGCGCCAGAGCCCATTTAGCGCCGAGCTTGTCGATTAGGGTGGCAGGTTGTGGTCCTTTCTGGATTCTATGTGCATAGCATGGCCCCTATTGTGTTCTTGTCCTATCTTTTGCAAGCAGCAACACAAGTAGCTACAAAGATTGTGTTAGTGTTGATCACCTGGTTCAAATGCGATCAAGAGAATTAAATACCAGTCCACTTTGGTAGAGCCAACCTAACAGCCAAGCTATTGTATCACTTGTCTCTTATGCTGTGTTGAAATGATGTGGACTTGGCTAATAGCCAAGCTTATTGGCCTTGCTCTGATGGAAGTGGGAGGAATCATATATACCATCACTGATGTCGAGGAACTTGGCGAGTGGATGCGGTCATGTCTGGAGAAACATCCATTATTTGAAACTGTTCCCGAAGAAGAGATTAAAGCTGACCCAGTTTTCAAATTACTGTCTACTGCCACTGAAGAAAGCCAGAAGGTCGCTAGAAATGGAGGACAAACTTTCCATGCCATCTTCAGGCGTATCTCCTTACAAGAAGAATTAGTTACTTAGGTTATTAGCTAGTAGTGTACTTTCTGAGATTGTGTTACATGTCTGTCATTTATACATTTTTTAGCAGTTCTTGTTCTAGGTGTACTTGATACTGAATATTGAAATGTTGCTTTGCAAGGTTGTGCAGACCCAGTTATTTGAGTTTACCAAAATAATATTCCTTTGTTTTAGCTACCCGTACGGATGGTTGCAGAAAACTGACATTGATGTGCAAACCTGTTCCTAACTGCATAGAGCCATAGATACCAGGATTATTTCCCTCTCACTGTGTATGCAGCTCAGTCTGAGCTCCAAATACACGAATAGAAAATTGTTATAAGTTGCCGCTATCTTCGCTTGGCTCGTAGGTGAGGGTCATCATGAGGCGAGAGGATCAAGTGTCAGCACACCATTCAAAGATCAACGACAAGTAGGTGAGGGTTATCATGAAGTGGAGAGGATCAAGCGCCAGCACACCATTCAGATGATTTAGGGCCCGGTCTAGTTCTTTAATGACCATTTTATTAGGGTACTGATCGATGTCAGTTATATCTCTGTATCACACTGTATAATGAGATGCAATCATGTTGAACAAAACAACTCAAATTTGAGTCATGTCGAACCGTATATGTATATCCATAAGGTTCGTTTTTTGAGTCATGTCGAATAGACTACAGAGCATGGACAGAATTCCAATGGCACAATTATAGAGCAATTAATCTGTCAGATCACTTGGAGTTGACGGTCAAGAGAAACTGTCTGATGACCAGCACCGATAATTCCTTTCTTGTGCTTCTTTAAGCTGCATCTGGATCCTTCCTCGTAAGCTATGCATGGCCGGTACGAGGCTGCATTGGCGAACTTTTGGCCTTTCTTTCCCTCAAATTTGTGGCAGAGCGAAATCACACTCCTCTATTTGCTGGAATAAGCTTGACAAGCCTTGCAAGATCATATGACTTGAAATCCCTTCCAAAGCATAAGCTTAGATCCAGTGCAGTCCTCCCATCCTGCAATGTGTTCACAAAGAAACCACAATATTTCAGACATAACGATAACACAAAGTATTCATTCAAGTAGCTCGAAGGACAAGTTGTAGCAGGAAGAGCGGAGAGCTATCCTATTGACATCATCATATCAGAAGACAGAAGCCATGCAACTTGTTTTGTGAAACATCAGAAAATGTAAGGCAGCAATGATCATGGTAAAATAAGGTCCATATTGCTCATCAGCAAAGATATATGAAACAATACCTTGGTTCTTCTTGTCTTATCCGCACCATTGACGAGCAAGACCTTGACTATATCTCTATTTCTACTCTGTATGGCTAAATGGAGTGGTGTCCATCCATCCTGCATGAAAGGAAATATTATGTAAGAGAACATTCACTGTCTTTGAAGATGAGAGGAAAATTGGTACACATTTGACTTACATTATCAGCAGCATTGACATCAACCTTATACTTAATCAGTAACTTCACGGTTTGCAGGGCACCAGCTTGAACAGCATAATGTAATGGTGTGGCTCCATCCTGCACATCAGCAGACTTAATTCAAGGGCCAACATAGAGGAAAAACACTATCGTTCCCAACAGATGAAAACCAATGTGACAACAGCTCAAGAGTTTCTTGAACTGAATTTCACTCTTTCTGAAACCATAGACAACAAGGAATTATTCAAGGTACCCTCTTACCCTATCTCTAACATGGGGATTTGCCCCTTTTCGTAGGAGATGGCTAATGACAGCCTCCTTTTTTCCTATGACCGCCTTGTGAAGAGAGGTGAAGCCATCCTGTAACAGCAACACTTACGTAGTTAAGTCTGCCTTACCAGGTGGGGTTTCTCAGATACGAAAGAACAAAACGAAAATCACAAACACGTAACTTACTCTATCAAGTAAGTTCATGTCAACACCACTGTCCAGAAGCTTGTCCATGAGGGGTATCTGCAGTGCCAACGCGTAGCTATGAAGTGGATGCCACTTCGGCTACACCAAACAATGCATAAGGAATTAGATTCAGCATCCAATGTTTCAGAGAGGCAGCTAAACCAATGCATTCATTTGATGCCTGACAGATTAGTATGTCTCCAATTTTCAGCAGCAAATCGAGAAATGCATCATCATACACAAAAAAGAAAGATGGTTCCTAGAAATTAAGACAGCTGGAGGAGCTTAACTGATGATATTCTAGTGACGTCAGGGGTCTCGTGCTGATCCAAGATAGCCTTTTCTTCAGGCGTCAGGAGAAGCTCGATTTCTAGGCAAACCAAACACAAAAGAAAATCAGTGGTAGATTCAAATCTAGTAGAGCACAAAGAAGTGAATTTGTGTGGATAAATCGACCGACACCTCTCCGGAGTTCCTGTTCTTGTTGCCGCGCCGCCTCGAGCCTGGAGGACGGCGACGAAGATGGGAAACGCGAGGCCCACCTTTGCTCCGGGCCATCATCCTCGTAGTCACTCCCGGAGCCATTGTCTGGCTCCTCCCAGAAGACGTCGCCGTCGACAGAGGCGGCGCGCGGTAGGGCATGATGCCCGCGCACAGCAGCCGCGGAAGCGGCCGGCAGAGTGGCGGTGGAGGGCGGCCAGCAACGGCGGCGCGGAGGGGAATCGCAAATGAGACGGCGCCTGCAGTGCTGGGTGGTGACGCGGTTGCCGCCCATGGGAGCATCTCGAGCGGCAGCTGAAACCCCGAGTTTCCCGTCGGGGGTCTGGGGCTCTGGGCACCGGCGGCGGATTTTGGTCGAGCGGCGCCGCGTCGCTGAGCTGCTGCCGCGTCGTCTGACAGAGTGACGGAAGGAGACGACGACAGACATCCCTGGCAAAGGGAAAAATGGGCCGGCCCAAAATGATGTGTTAAGGGAATTGAATGATTCAAAGGAGTCCTAAACCAAGATAAAACCGCATTGAAAACCACTTCAAGACGATTCCAATGGTTTTGATAGTTAGCTAGAGGTAAGATTGGAAACCTCGCATCCAACCTGTAATCTGATTAGCAAAGTTATGGTGAAAGGGTTTAAGTACAAAACACCTTGGACGTTGGATTCAGATCTTATAGTCTTGATTGGAGTTTTTATAATTGGCACCTAAACCTGGTTTTGTATAGGATACGTTGTCAGGTAAGATTTTTTTTTTTTTTTTTTTTTTTGGTCATGGCAGATTGGCAGTGATAGTTTTGAAGGTAAAAGGGAAACTTTTTGCTCGCTAATTTCGCCACTCCTGTGATCGTATATCGTCTCCAATTGATTAATTAATAGTGACACTGGCACACTCTAAATATCCATCACAAAATTACCATCACCGGCCTCTACTACACGAATGAATAATGCTACATGTCCGCCGCGCGCGCTTCTTGAGGTCCCTGTCCCTGTCCCTGGCAGCGGCGGCGACAGCTCTGCTGGCCGCCCTGCCGCCGGCGTGCCGCGGGCCCATCCGGCGCCGGAGCGCGAACCGGAGGTGTCCGGTGTCCTTGAACCGGCGGCGCTCCGACTCGACGACGTCGCACTCGGGGAACGCGGCGGGGTACCGCAGCGTGTCGTAGCAGTAAGAGTAGACCATGTTCCGCCTCCCGGAACCTGCGCATGGCCTGCTGCTTCTCCACCGTCATAACAGCCACGTCCAACGCCCTGAGCCTCCACATCGGCGGCGCACCGCCCCGCCACCATCTCTGCCGCTGTCGCCGTCTGCTGGATGGGTCCGTCGACGCGGCAGCCGAGGAGGGCCATGTCGGTGGAGGACGCGACAAAAGGGCCATCCCGGTAGTTGATACGTACACGACGGAACGCCAAAACTCAGCCACGTCAGAATCCACGTAGCCAAAGCGCTCTGCCTGTGTGTTAATGATTGAATGTGGCACGAATCTTGAAACATAAATCAACGGCGTCGGTCAGCATGGGTACCAGCCCACGTGGGTACCGAAACCTTTGCCAAGATCATATCTAGGATTCCTCATTAGCTAGAATAGTGACATAGCAATTGTGTGACTTAGAGATTATAGAACTAGATGGACACTCCGCGCGTTGCTGCGGGTATTCCATTTGTAAACTTAGTGCTTTAAGTAAACACAATGACTATATGGATATGTAATGGTATGTTCTATTAAAATTCAATAAAATTTATTTACTAACTCTGTAAATAATTATAGAATTACACAACAAATTAGTACTAAGCACTAAATAACATTATAAGTTAAAATTCAAAGATTAAATTAGAAATTTGCATAATTGCAATATAAATAAATATAATCAAAATATAGACAAAGTAATAGAGCGTGCGGTGGAACAGTTTTGTTACTTCTTGGGCAGAACGTCAGGTGTCGGAGACGCAATACCAGTCGGCTCGGCTGTATGTACTCCCTCCGTCTTTATAATAATAATAACATCTATGGTTTAAAAAAAACTCAAAGGCTTCATACATCTGAACCCAAGCACCCAAGCAGTGCAGATGGTTGCAGATGGTAATGACTGTACGAAGCAGCACGAATAAAAAAATTCTGAAGCTCCTGTCCTCCACACGTTTGAAGGACGACCAAGTGGAAATAAAAAAAACAGAACAGATCTCCACCAGGAAGCCTCCAGACACACGCCCATGGCAGCAGGCGGCAGAAGTTGGCTTCGTGGGGGACTCGAGCAGAGCGACTGCGCATGGCGGCAGGAGGACAATGCTCGTGGGGCCCGCGACGAATGCCAACGGCTTCCAGCAGGTGCGCATCGCCGCCATGGCCGTATCCGCTCGCCGCCGCGGTCTCGCCGTCGCGGTTCCTCCGAGCTTCATGGTCGGTGCTTCAAATTGACTCCGTGAAGATCACATCAAGGCGCTGCACTTTCCCCTTCCCGGTGCTGGCAGCGGCGGGGGAGGAGGGCCATCGGGCGGCGCGATGTCCGCTCACCCCGCGGGAGGCTCGCCGCCGCAAATGGAGCCACCCGGGGGAGGGCGGAGAGTCGCACTCTGTCGGGAACAGCGGGGGTGGCCGCGACGCGTGTGGAGCCGGCTGCGTCGGGGGGGCGCTGGGCAAAAGCGCCGCCGGGGGAGGGCCTGCGCCGGGCGCGTCGGGAGGAGCACACGGCCAACAGCGCTGCGTCGGGGAGGGCTTCAGCGCCGCCGAGGAGGGCCTCTCGCACCGGGCACGTCGGGAGGAGGAGCGCGATGCCCAACAGCTCCGCGTCGGGGAGGGGGCGCGCCGCCCGGGGGGAGGACCTCTGCGCCGCCACGTCGGGGACGGGTGCTCGCGCAAACATCGCCGCATCGGGAGGACCTCCGCGACCGCCAGCTGGGTTGCGCCGCCGGGAAGGGCCTCCACACTGTTTTGGGCCATATAAATAGGCATGAAAACATAGGGCTGTAATTACGATGGAGAAGGGGAAAGGCGAGGGCATGCAACGGACATTGATGGAGCCGCAGAGGGATTGATTCGGTGGCAAGCGTGGGCTGCTGTGAAGAAGAAGAGGAAAGCGGCGCGCGATGGCTTGCGGTGGGAAGGCGAATAGATTCACGGAGGAAGACCCGGGGCAAGGGGGGAATTTTTATTTATAGAGTGGGTTTGGGGTAGGCGCTGAGGTGGCATAGCTGCATGTCAAGAGAATTCCTGAGTGGGGGTTTCCCATATAGAAGGTTTAGATATATCTAGAATTGTCACTAGTTGGCTTGCAAGACACTAGAGCTAGCGCAAACTGCATTTACGCCATTTGCTATACTAATCGGTTTGTTAAGTTGAGTTTGTAGAAAATTTTTATAGGCTATTCACCCCCTCTAGCCATCTAGGACCTTACACACTAACTGGTTGAAGGTTCTCGCATATACCATCACCAGTCGCTCCCGCTATAATTTTAGGAACCATCCACTCCTCACTCACCATCCCCAAGAACTTGTTATGACCATCGATGTTGAAATCCCTTTGAATGGAGACCTCACCAGCATCGAGGCACTCCCATCTCCAAGGATCCTTGCCACCCACATGCCTTTTTCACTGCTCCCAGAGTCCATAGGCATGCATGGTTGTCGAATTATATACATCTGTCGAGATCCTAAGGATGCATTCGTGTCAAGGTGGCACTATTCAAATGAGGTATTTAGACGAAAAAACGACGACATTGATGTTGCATTCAACAAATTTTGTGAGGGCATTTCTCCCTTTGGGCCTTTCTGGGATCACTGTCTCGATTGGAAAGAGAGCATCACAAAGCCTAATAGAGTTCTTTTCCTAAAGTACGAAGATATGATGCTAGAGCCGGTAAAGTTTGTCAAGACACTTGCATCTTTCCTCGGTGCCCCATTCACCCATGAAGAAGAAGATGCCGGGATTGTGGAGGAGGTGGTTAGGCTATGTAGCTTCAAAATGCTTAGTAGATTGAACAATAGCGAAACTGATGTTGTTCAAAGGGGTCAATTTGTTGCTAAAAAATCAGCATACTTTAGGAGAGGTAAGGTGGGAGACTGGGTGAATCACATTAGTGATGAGATGGGTAGGAAGTTGGATTGCATTCTGGAAGAGAAACTCAAAGGTTCTGGCCTTGTCTTTTGATGTAATCTTATATGCCATCTCTCTCTCCGGTTGTTGTATCCACATCAATTTGTGAACATGAATAAATAAACAGTCATCTATTCTGGGTTTTGTATACAAGTTCACAGAAATAGCTAAAGTAATCTCATTGTGATAATGTAATTCTTTTGTCCCAACAACTTCGTTCCATGATTGCCAATTCTGGGGCTATTTGCTACTCTAACCCTAGTGGAGTTGATTTGACATCGACCGCTTCTCGACTTGCGGAGCCCACTTTACGGTGGATGGGAAGAGGAGAAGAATAGAGCTGATGGGTGGGGGCCACCGGGTCGTACGAGGTGGAGAGAGGAGGCGATAGAAGGGCAACCGAGGTCATTTCTCGTGACCGAGCCCACACATTAGGCCTCTAAACGGCTGAAACCAATGGCGAAAGCGAGATGGTATGGCGTGGGCGAAAAAGTTCTCAAACGGGGATATTTATGATAGATTCATCTTTTGGATGACTTGAACGAGATTGCGATCTTTTTTAATGGCTCACACGTAAAAGTATAGTTTACGTACCTAGACATTACGTTTTTAGTTAGAGTACCCGAAGTTACATAAGTATAGTACAAATTACCTAGCAAGAACATTTTTAGTTGGAGTATCTATCTATAAAATAAAACAATGCAATTTACTTTTTTTTTCCCTCATCACCAACGTCTCTTTCTATGGCTCTAAAGCCGGTTTAATGGTCATCCAAACGTAGTCTTGTCTAGTTATTAGCCAAGGACGCGACAGCTACATTTCGTCTACCTGGTCACTCTATCCCGTCAGGGCCAAAGATGAACCCCTCACCGGCGATCTAGCCTGAGTCCGGGATTCTCATCGCCGGTGTCCCTCACGGCCCCGGTGCCGTCTCCCTTCCCTCCCTCCTCCCGTGATCCTTCATCGGTGATTACCGACAACCAATCCATGGGAGATGCCTACCGCCGTTGTGGCTACGTCAATCAAGAAGGCTTTGCGAAGGATCACGGCCAAGGATCCCCTCCCGCCGTCTCGATTGTGATGCGGTGAGATCAAGGATCATCAGGGAAGGCGTCTTTCCTTTCACCACGATGATGCCACCACCTGTGTCCGGCAAGTTTTGGGATTCCGATTCAGAGACCGAGTGTGAATTTCTCGGAGAAGCTGATTCCCTCGCCAGAAATTTTGAAGGCAAGGTGCAAGCAAATCACAGCGCCGCCGGTATTCATTCAGTGGCTAAGGTTGGATTGGCATCGCAAGCAGGGCGGGCAAAGCAGCACTCCGTCGTGTCAGCCTCGCCAGTGCATCCACGGCCGGGCAAACCACCTTGGAAGTCCCTCTGGAAGGGCCCTCTACCGAAGCCACGGATCACGCCGCCGGTGAAACTCGGAGATCTTTTTCCGACGATGAAAATTCAGCGGGCTCGGGTTCCTGATCCGGTGTCTTCGGGAAATCAAATTTTGAAACAGGTGGACCGGAGGATTGGATCCCAAGCCGTGGACTCGGTCGAACGACCCTTTTCCTAAGTTGGGTTCGGCCAAGTCGGGCCGGGCACTAACCACATCCGAGATCTCACGTTCCTTCTCAACTGAGAACTCTCACCCGACACACACCGGCAATCCTAGGCGCCGCCTAGTCAAGGTGCCGCCGGATCTCTTCTCACCGAAGCTGACGTATCGCGCCGTCCTCATGGTCTGGTGGTCGGGGCCGTCGATTCGTCGTAGGAGCCAATATGTGGCTGGCCGTGGGTGGTGGAGACCAAAGCTTGGCGGCGAACCGTGATGGTCTCGTCGCGCGCCGGTCGCGCCGATCGGGACACGCCGTTGTCGACCCGCGGGTGGTCGCGCGGGCTGGAGGTTGGTCGTGGTCGAGGAGATCCCTGATGGTGGTCGAGGGCATGGAGGCACCGATGGTGATCATGGAACGGCAGCAGCTCGGGGCGCGGTGCTGGCTGCCGCTGGCGGCCGTGGGTATCTTTGGCCGGGGCGTGGCCGACCCGGGCAAGGCACAAGAGGGTGGCGATGCTGCAACCACGGATGCCACGGGCGGGTGCCGTGTCCAACGTTGTCGCAGCAGCCGATCGTGGAGCGGTTGCGGCTACTGCGCCCCTTACCGATGAGGTGGGCGAGCAAAAAGAGGAAGAAACCCGGGAACTTGGAATGTGTTATTTGCATGTTGGATCACTACACAAACCAGTGTCCGTTGTTGCATGGACCAAAACCCACGGTTGCCATCGTTGTGGTGCAGGTGAAGATGGTATGGGTTTTTCCAAATTCAAACCGCCAACTTCAATGACATTATTTCTTTTTCTCGAGAAGTCAATTGCGGCACAAGTTCTGTCCAATCAGGGGAAGTTCCTCGCTTGTTTCTGCTGTCCGAAGTTGCAAGGATCATTCCATTGCGTTGGCGTGGGAAGTGCGGGTGAGGTGAGAGGTCAGTCCTATATTGTTCCTTTCCCGAGCAAGGAGGAGTTAGATCGCATGGTAGCTATTCAAACGATTTACGACAAAGAATAAGGAAGGTACCCTCTTGTTTAAAGAGTTTGTGGATGATGTCAAGCCAATTAAAGTCTTTGGACAAAGTCCGGGTGACGATCACAAATGTACCTCGCCCACTCCGTTCTTTCCTTCGGTTTGTGGGGCTGTTAGCACGATGATTGGTGCAACCCAAAAGGTGGATATGTATCACCTTCGGCAGACTGGGGAGATCCGAATTTTGGTGGCGGTAGTTGATTTGAATAAAATCCCACCATTTGGAGATGTGTGTGTCAAGGGGGAACTTTTTCGCCTGTATTTCACGCGATGAAGAAGAAGAACCCTTTTTTATCCCCGATGATGATGATCTTCCGGGAAATGATGATAAAGACCTTGATGGTGATCGGAGATGGAAGAAGCGGATGATGATGATACTCCTAAACTTCCGAGAGAAGGGCGTTCTTCTTCGACTCTTGGTGGCACTCTACCATCGCCGAAAGTGGTGGGACCGCCAATGAAAAGGCCACCATGGATAGTGACACTTTTTTGATGAAGTAAACAATTTTTTGGCCGACAAGAAGATGGGACATTCTCCTTTTTTCGAGAACGAGATGGCTACGTATAATGTCCTCGTTAGCACCTCCGGTGAAACCTCATCCTTTGTTGATTGATTATCCTTGCACGGGGTGTCCACCATCGCTCTCCTACAACTTATCGCCGACCGAGATCTTTGTTGTCCGGGCACGCAGCCTTTGCCTCGACCGTTGGTGTTGTTGGGGTCGAGGTGGGTGTTGAGAAGTTGGAACCGTTGGAGGACGAGCACGAGGCGCCTGGCGGGTGATGCCGGGTGGTTCTTCCTTCACATACCCTTATGCCGATGACATGATTGATGTTTCGAAGTTGCAATCTACGCGGCTCGGCGGGTGGCCTCTTATGTTAATGACGATATGCAGCAGCCTCCTACCATAGAGAGTCCTGTTGCTAAGGCACCTAGGGGCGGTGATGATGTCAAAGATCGCCAGCGAAAGTGCGTTTTTTAGGCACTGATGGCCTGATGTCGGTTGTGGAGATCAGGAAGGTACGGTAGTTGCCGCAGTCCTCGACGTTGCCAAGGTGGTCCTCCCCGCCACTATGGATCTTGGTGGCGGCGTTGAGGCACAAATGGATGGTGTTAACATCCAAGGTCGGGGTGCCGCTATGGTCATGGAGCAGCGGGCGATACACGTTCTCGCCGTGAATGGAGTCTTGGAGCGGCAACCGGTGTTCTCTACGGCATTTGTTCAGGGGGCGAACAGCGGCCGCGCCGACCACACGCGGCTTTGGAGGGACCGCCTCGGCCGCCGTTAACGGCGGGAGTTGCCATCGCCGAGGGATACCGGTGCCCCACTGCTGCTGCGACCCTGCCCGGTCTTGGTGGACAGGTGGTGGGCGAGCTTGGTGGGACGTTTCGGCAACCGCGCGCGGGTGGAGGTGGAGGCTGCCGTCGCCCCGGCTAGTTCTGCGGCTGTTGCCGTGGAGTTGGCCGTCGCCGGAGCCTGACCACGACACTCTCCAAAGACTCCGTCTCTTCATTGGTGGTGGGAGCGGTGGCTCCTACAACTCAACTTCGCCGAGCCGGAGGAATGCGCGTTGAAGGCGGACGAGCACACCCTATGCAAGACGAACGAATGGCGATGAAAAGAACCTCGAATCTTCGGGTAACTCTTTCGCTAGCTTTTCGGATTCTCGTTATTATTTCAAAACTTGGTAGGGTAGGCATCGATCTAAATTCATCGATGTCGTTGCTATTAAAAATCTAGAGGTTAATAGATTAGTTCTTTTTCGCTAATTCAAAGAAATCAAAACCTAGATATACTAATTTTAATAGTGATGATGAAAAGGATGAACGCTTTGAATGCGATTCTCGACCACATTTGTGGGAATTTCAATGAAAACTCTCTGGTAGCGGAGAATGATCATATTATAGATCTATCTCCCATCAGGCGTAGGAAAAAATATAATAAGACCAAGTCTCCTAAAAAGCCAAAGACTCCTTCCAAAATTGTTTTAAAATGAAAGGAGTATTCTGGAATAGCAGAGGTCTTGCTGACTTGGCTAAACAATGATTTCAGCGAGAACTAGTTAGAGAGGAGCAGATAAATTTTATTGCCCTCTCTGAGACTGGTCGGGACGATTTCCCGGATCATGTCCTCAAAAATCTTTGTGGAGGGCGTGACTTTCTTTGGCATGCTATGGCTCCCCATGGTAGGTCCGGGGGTATTTTACTCGGTGCCGACTTGTCAATTTTTGACATTAGAGCCATTGACGAAGGGGATTTCTATGTGAAATTCACTTTGCGATATAAAACAAATGACTTTAAATTTGTCCTCTATTCTATTTATGGACCAAAGACAACATCAAAACAAGAGTGCTTTTTAGCAGAAATGGCTAATACATGCTCCAAAGAAACTCTCTCTTATATTATAGGTGGGGATTTTAATATAATGCGAAGCCCTGACGATAAAAGCAGCGGGGATTTTGACCCTAAATGGCCGAACCTATTTAATGCGGTCATTGAATCTCTGGATCTCAGAGAAATTGCTATGTCAGGCCGCCAATATACTTGGGCCGGACCCGGGGATGACCCAACTTTTGAAAAGCTTGATCGAATCTTAGTTAGTACGGATTGGGAGCTTCAATTTCCTCTAACCGATGTGGAACCGAGAGATCGGAATATCTCCGACCACACTCCCCTGGTTATTAGCACGGGTGCTTCTACCCACCGCACCCGTGATTAGACCCTTTAGATTTGAAAGGGGATGGTTAATAAGGGAAGGGTTTTATGAAATGGTTGCAAATGTTTGGCAATCAAACTTCGGATCCAACCCTTTAGAGCGATGGCAAGCTAAAATCCGCAAACTAAGACAAGATCTTAGAGGGTGGGGCTGCAAAATACTTTGCAGAACCTATAAGAAAGAAAAGAAGACCCTTTTAGAACTCTTACACGATTTAGATAAAAAAAGTCGAGACTGATTGTCTATATGACCAAGAGATCAATCTCAAGCAATACTTAAAAGGGCGTTTAGTTTCTCTTTTGAGAGAAGAGGAACTAAAATGGTATGAGAGAGCCAAAGTGAAATCCTTATTAGAAGGGATGCAAACACCAGGTTCTTTCACTTAGTGGCCAATGGGAAACAGAAAAATAACATATTTTTAGACTTGAAGATAATCAAGGTGTTGTTATTGGTGATGACTGTCTCAAAAGCCACATTACAAACTATTATAAAAATCTGCTCGGTCTTGCCGAGCAAACCGAATAACCTTGATGGAAGATCATATTATAGATATTCCACAGGTGACCCAAGAGGAGAATGATATTCTTATTGCTGACTTCATCGAATCACGAAGTGAGGGAAGCCATTTTCCAAATGGAACACAATAAAGCTCCAGGACTCGATGGTTTTTCCGCCGAATTCTATCGTGGTTTTTTGGGAGGTGATTAAGGACGATCTTTTGTCCATCTTTCGTGAATTCCATAATGAGAGTCTTGATCTTTTTAGTCTCAATTTTGGAATAATCTCCCTAATCCCTAAAACCCAAAACGCTACTACTATTCAAGCAATATCGACCAATTTGTGTCCTTAATGTTAGTTTCAAAATATTCACAAAAGTAGGAACTAACAGATCGAATAAAGTAGCAAAGAGATGGTGAGTCCGACCAGGGCGGCTTTCATGCCAGGGAGAAACATCATGGAAGGAGTAGTTATTCTACACTAAACTATCCATGAATTACATACTAAGAAAAGGAATGGCATCATTCTCAAAATTAATTTTAAAAAGCCTATGACAAGGTCAAATGGTCCTTCCTACAACAATCTCTACGCTTTGAAAGGGTTCTCCCCAAATGGTGTAGATGGGTTCAAAATATGGTCACGGGAGGTAGTGTAGGGGTTAAAGTCAATGATGACATAGGCCCCTACTTCCGGACCAAACGTGGCCTTAGACAAGGAGATCCTATGTCACCTATTTTGTTTAACATCGTTCTTCGATATGCTAGCTCTTCTCATCAATAGAGCAAAAGCCGATGGACAAATAGGAGGGATTATCCCACACCTAATTGATGATGGTTTATCCATTTTACAATATGTGGATGATACCATTATCTTTTTAGACCACGACCCGCAGCAAGCAAAAAATCAAACTCTTGCTCAAGGCGTCTTTGAACAATTATCGGGCCTAAAGATTAATTTTCACAAAAGTGAAATCTTCTGTTATGGTCTTTGCCAAAGAGATGGAACATTATTATACAACACTCTTTGATTGTAATATCTGAGGGGTTTATCCTTTCGGATATTTAGGAATCCCTATGCACCATAGACAACTCCTAAATTCGAATGGAGAAAAGTAGAAGAACGTTTTGAACAAAAAACTTTTTGTTGGAAAGCAAGATACCTATCCTATGGGGACGACTTGTTTTGTTAAACTCGTCTTGAGTAGTCTCCCTATGTTCATGATGTCCTTCTTTGAGATTCCAAAAGGAGTCCTCAAGAATCTTGATAAGTTCGGATCAAGATTCTTCCCGGCAAGGGTCAACAGGAAACATAAATATAGACTCACTAAGTGGGACATCCTTTGTTGCCCTAAGGATCAAGGTGGTATTGGAATTATAGATTTATATCTACAAAACAAATGTTTACTAGCCAAATGGATTGTCAATCTTATAAACACCGATGGTACATGGCGTCCTTACTAAGGAATAAATATTTAAATTCCAAGACCCTAACCCAAGTATCACCCAAACCCAATGACTCTCATTTTCAAGAGGCCTCATGCATATTAAAGATGAGGTGCTTGATAAAGGTTGTTTCCTAATTAAAGATGGAACCAATACAAGGTTCGGGAAGATACTTGGTTAGGTGATAAGCCCCTCAAACTTAGATACCCGAGCTTATTTAATATAGCAAGGGATCGACATGCAACGGTTTCGAAAGTTTTGTCCTCTAACCCTCCAAATATTTTATTTAGGAGATCTTTAGTGGATCACAATCTTTTCCGAAAGTGGCTAATCTCGGTAGCACGGGTTTCTAATGTGGCACCGGTGGATGGTAAAGATTATTTTAAATGGCCTTTATCCAGTGCGGAATTTTTTACGTCCGGTCTATGTATCCGGATGCTATAGATACAAATCCACCGCTCCAACATAAGAGAAACTGGAAATGGAAAATACCTCTAAAAATTAAAATTTTCCTCCGGGTTTATCCAAAGAGGTGTCATTTTGACAAAGGATAACCTTGCTAGGAAAAATTGGAAAGGGAGTCGAGAAATGCGAAAGTGTTGAAATATGAATGAAACTATCCAACACCTCTTTTTTGATTGAGCCTTTTTTTTCATACATACCATTATAAAATGTCGTGTTCTCATGGGTACCCCTAAAAAATTCCGGTTTTCACAGCTAACATCGTCATTTCAAAAGTCTTTTCGTCGCGTGCCATTCCGCCATTTGGGCGTGAGAATTGCGCCGTTTGGAGCTCGACACGTGGCCCAAAGATCGCAAAAAGACATGGTTGCCCTCCTCTTCTTTCTCCTCCCTTGTTACGTCAACGGAGCCTCCCCGGCAATTCGTCAAACGGTGGTGGGCGGGCGAGGTGAACTCAATGTCGCGGGCGTGGAGGATGTCGAGACGCAGTACAACCCCGGGCCGGGCGAGGCTCGCCGACGCCGCGGTCAAACCTAGCGACCGACCGCACTTGCGAACACGACGGCTGGCCGACGCAGTCGGCGATCTTCGCTCGCGGGCTCGCTCACGCGCGAGCCGATGCGCGCGGCGGCGTTCAAGGCGCCGCATGGGCTGCACACGGACGCCGGACGCCAGCGGGCGAGCTGCGGGCGCGAAGCGGCCGCTGCGGCGCACGGGTCACGGTCACCACGGGCGAAGGGACGGCGCCGCCACGCGGTTACGCGTATGTCGCGCGTCATCGGAGCCGGAGACATCATTCGCCGTAGAGTGGCGCACGGGAGGGGCAGCGGAGCAACAGGCCCATGTGCTCGCCACGCCGCACTCGGAGGCAACAAATCCTATCTAGCTAGCTCCGAATATCGAACGCCCATGTGCTCGGGCCGCCACGTCACTTTGCTTCGCCCATGTGCTCCGAGATCACAAGACGCCAGCAGAATAGCGTAATGAGCCGGTGGTGGTGATAGACACGCAGGAGAGGCTGGGGCAGCGTCGACTACAGGCTCCCTGTGCGCCGCCATCGGAAGTCCGTGGACGACGGAGGTCGGCCGCGCGCCGCCACCCGGCGGCGTGGGGATCGGCTTCAGGGCGTAGATGCTGACGAGTCGGCCGGTGGGCGGAGATCAAAAGTATCCCGTTTGGCGGCAGCGCCACTTGTGACGGTGGGCGAGGTGGATGCGCCTCGGGGCCAGCGGCGTGGCGGGCGAGGCGGCGTGGGCACGCCGGCGGCGGACGGGTTCGCGCCGGCGCTGGGCGTATGGCGCGCCCGCCCGGCGATGATTTGCGGGAGCAAAGACGGCGGGTTTAACCGTGAGGATGACCGTTGAGGGGGTCGTCGAGCACGGTGGATGCGACGCGGGACTTGTCGACGCCGGTGTCCAGCAACACTTCGTCGCCAGCCGAGGTCGTACTTCGCAGCGCATCTTTGCGGCGGTGTGGTGGTGCTAGCGGGAGAGCGACGAGAGGTCGGCGCCGGTGAGCTTGCTGGTCGGGGAGTTCCTTGGCCTTGAAGGCGCGTCGTCGAGCCCCGACGAGGTTGGCGACGAGGGAGCACATGGCGCCGTTGGTGAGGATGAGGACAAAGTGACCGAAGCTCGGGCCGTTGATCTCGCCGCACACCTTGGTCTCGAGAGGTAGCCGTTGTACGCGGTGCTGAGCGCGCCGCCCGGGATGGCCGTGATGTTGTGGGCGGGAGGCAGAGGACTAGGAGGATTAGGTGGTGGTCTTCTATGACATGTGGGGCCAGGTGGGGTGGGTCTCTGTTGTGGCGACCACTGCCGCCGAGGGAATGAAGACGAGGGCAATCGGGTCATTTTCCAAGGCGGACCCGCCTGTCAGAGCCCAAACGGAGGAAAATAAACAATGGCCGGACGGAATGGCATGCACGAAAGACTTTGAAATGACGATGTTATCCGTGAAAAGCGGAATTTTTAGGGGTATCCATGAGAACACGACATTTTATAATGGTATCCATGAAAAGGCTCTTTTTGATTGCCCTTTGCTAAGATGATTTGGAGGATTATTTTCACGCTACTAACCTTACCCAACTGTTTCTATTAACCATATGTTTGGTACCGGCTTCATAATCAACATAAGCAGACTAAGACACACGATTTGGGTTGGTGTAACGACTTTATTCGGGCCATCCGGAGATGTCGTAATGACACGATTTTTAAAAAATAAAATCTAATTCTATTATGCGAGGTTATCTTCGGGGGCTTATTGGATGCGCACGGGCCCGATTTGCGGCGTCTTTGAGCAAGCAAAGGGCGCCCTCGTTACATTAAGCAAACAATTGGAGATAGTTGCTCTAGAAATCTCAATAGAGGGTGGAAGCATATTTTCCGTTTGCTTTAGTTCCAATGTCTATTTCCCGGATACTTTGGCTTGCACTGCGTTTCATTTCTTCCAAACTCTGTAATAATTGGCTGTGTACATCCCGGATGTAGAGGCCGGATTTTATTATCCATTATCTAAAAAAAAACAATATATAATTTGAGTCGTGTCTATTTTCAATGCTATAAGGTTGATTTCGGTATTGTATTTGATTCAGTTTCATAACCCCGTCCTTTTTTAGTTTTATTCTCACTAGCAAACATGCCCGTGCGTTGCAATGGGATAAAAAACTATCAAATGTTCGACCTATTCGCTTTATCTTGTTGCACAACTGCTGCGACCCGCGATAACTTAATTTGTACAGGTCCTAATTTGTTGTTGTGATTGTTTGCCGCAGCAATCGTAAATGGATGGATTCGTCAATGGAAACAAGATCACAATGTTACATCTATTTTGTCTATAAAATTAAAAGCTATATACTTTATTTTTATAATGATCATGGTATCTATATATAAATTAATATTGGTCACAATATGATAATGTCATATGAATCCTATATGAATTAAAATACAACCTTGATAGATTTTCTTTCATTGTATGGCACAAAATATTTACTCAAAAATAAACCATAATTTTAGTTTTCATACTATCCATTTGTTGTTAAATATCAAGTTCCGTGACTTTCCTTTAGTAGCCATAAAAATGTAATTTAATATCTTATTAAAGCTCGCAAGGTGTCGTCATGTCTCAATTTCCACATGTCAGCCCTTGTTGAAAGTTGCACTGATTGCACTGGTATGTGTGAATGAAAAACATTTGATTGATTAGATTTAGATTTGAGAACGTCAAGATTTTGTTTAAGATTTTATTTGATTGGTTTGGCTATCACAAGTCGATGTACTCCCTCCGTTTCACAATACTTGCAATTCTTTGATTTCATATAAACTATGTTTTGTTTTGCCGTCTTATTCAAATTTTTTATGTAAATTATAAAACAAACAAAACGTCATTACAATATCTTTAGTGATGTAATAAGTCATAACAAAAATGGTAATATTTATTAAAAAAAGTTGAATAAGGCGAGAGGTCAAAACACGATTTATATGAGTCAAAAGAATTGCAAGTATTGTGGAACGGAGGGAGTACTTATAACTGGTTTGATTAGACTTGAGAACGTCAAGTTATTTGAGCGGTACAAGGAGTAAATGTGCCAGCGCAGCCGAAGGGGACAGGGATGGCAGGCTCACTACAGGAACCCTAAACCTTAAACCCTAAACCCTCGGGGTGTTCATTCTTGCTACAGGAACCCAAAAAGTCTACTGATTTCCCGTCACATCAAATCTCTTAACGCATTTTTGAAGCATTAAATGTAGGTAAATAAAAAAACTAATTGCGCGATTTGATTGAAAAGTGTGAGGCGAATCTTTTTAAGCCTAGTTACTCATGGTTGGACCATAATTACCAAAATACAAACGAAAAGTCTTCTGATGGCCCTACCCAAAAATATTTCACCAACTAAACACCCCCGAGTCGATTTCCTCCTAGAACGGACTCCTGGTACGAGGCAACAGACTCCTGTACAAGGCAACGGAGCGGACACCAGAAGCTGAGACCTATTGGAGGGGACAGCGGTGGCACGGTACAGTGGCACGGAACGGACTCACGCGCCAATAGGTTGCGCGTGCGCGTCTAGGAGTCCTACACGGACAAGGCACCCTGGCGGACAGAAAATTTGGCAGATTGGTAGAAATTTTCGTGTTTTATTATTAGGTATAGATATAGATTCACATCGGAGAGCAATTTGTTATGTAATTGGATCCGATGTTTTTAGGTAGATAGAATATTAGGATATTTGGATATATTAGTATATAAAAAATTGTGAAAACACATTTTTTAACCAAAATCTCACTATCTCAGAGATTCATTCATGTAAATATTCATTATTCCAAGAGACCGGATTAAAACCCTTGCCACCGGACGGGAATCACGGGATTAAACCCTAGCCACCGGCGCTTCCGCGAATCCATTACCTTTCCCCGATTCCGCATGCCGCTCTGCTGCTCCCCACCTCCGCTGCCGCGGCGGCATGTCCCGGCGCCGCCCGCAGTGGGGGCCTCCTGCGCCGCTCGCGCCCAGTCCCCGGCGTCGTGGTGAGCTCCTGACCCCACCTCCCCCCCTTCCCCATTCTTATTTGCTCTGTTCCGGCAATAATCACTCGCCACCTGGATATCCGGACTCACCGGTGAATTTTACGGCGACACGGTCGGCGTTCGGAGCTCGGGAATCATCTATGCTTGCATCACTACTTTTTGCAAGGGCTGGTTGAAAGCTTTTTCGATGCTTGTTAGGAGTATGTTAGCTTCTGTTTACATTAGAGAGCACCCATCTCGCACCTGCAAGTAAATGGAAGTTGCTGATAGTAATCATGCCAAAGCCTGCACAATTTTTTTTTATTGAACTTCTGCTTGCTTGTATAAGCTAAAATGGTCTTCATGCATGCAGAGGTGTAAAAAGATTGATTCTCTGAGGGCAATCAATGGAGCACTGCCTTGCATTCCGGTGTCCGACAGGTCGCTATTGACTCCTGTAAACTTGCGGTTTTTCGGGATCCAAACATGAGGAATGACACGAGGCTGCGCATCTTTTCAGGCACAGCCAATCCTTCCCTTTCCCAGGTCAGTTGAGTCTAGCATGGAGAAATGTTCTTCTCTCCAATCTTTATTCTTGCCCTGCGTCGAGTTTATTGGAGGCGACCAATTAAACAGTACTAACCAGCTACCACCTTACAGCACTCAGCATGTTAACTTTTTTTTTATATTATTTTTTTATTTTGGAATAGTGAGTGGTATAAAAGGTGGATTGAAATGAAGGATAATTTGGACCAATTAAACAGTACTAACCAGCGACCACCTTAGAGTACTCAGTACACTATCTTCTTTTGAGTTTGGAATAATGATTGGTATAAAAGGTGGATTGAAATTAAGGATAAGTTGAACCTCAATAGATTTTTACTTCTGAATGGCAAAAGAATAATAAACTTGAAATGTGTTATCTCGTTCATCCCTAATTTTTTATGGTGTCCTATATTCCCATGAACAGGAAATAGCAAGTTACTTGGGGCTAGAACTTGGGAAGATTAACATAAAGAGGTTCTGCTGATGGTGAAATATATGTTCAGTTGCAAGAAAGTGTACGGGGCTGTGATGTTTTCCTTGTGCAACCGTCGTGCCCTCCAGCAAATGAAAATCTTATGGAACTTCTGATCATGATTGATGCCTGTAGGAGAGCATCTGCTAAGAATATTACTGCAGTTATCCCTTATTTTGGTTATGCAAGGGCTGACAGAAAGGTAATGTTGCTTTAGTGCAGCTTCTCAAATTGTTTTAATGGCTTCATTCTTTTTATTATGGAAAAAACTCCTTTTCACATGCTTGTACCGCTTCACATTTATCAGTCTTTAGCCGTAGAAGGTGCATAGGTAAAATGTCAACAGTTTTGTTATTTTAAAAGTGCTTGGAACAAGCAAATTTCCGATCACAAGCATCGATTGAAGTGGTTGGATTTCATCCAAGGGCCTAGGATGGCTACAAGAAGATTTCAAGCACTTGGCAACTTTGGAATATATGATATTTAGACTGTTTTGCTTGTGAATGCTTTTCAATATCCATAAACAAGAGGAATTGAAGTCAATGCTCGATGACATTACAAATTCTGTTATTCCTTTTGATTCTATCATCCTAACATCTATCAAATCAAAAGACATTGCTGAGCGTGACAAAAAGTATGTTTCCTTGCCAGTTTTAGTACTAATAAAAGCACCTTTTCCTTTTTTTTCAGTCTCAGGGCGGGAATCTATAGCTGCAAAGCTTGTAGCTAATATGATTACGAAGCTGGTGCTAACCGTGTCCTTGTTTGTGATCTTCATTCCAGTCAAGCAATGGGATACTTTGACATCCCAGTAGATCATGTTTATGGCCAGGTATATGTACTTAAATCTACCAATTCCTTTAAGACTTAGTGTTTATGATGGTATTAATTCTTCTTACAATTATTCTCTATTTTTCCTGTTTGGTCTGTGAAGCCTGTTATTCTTGATTATCTCGCCAGCAAGACAATATGTTCAAATGACTTGGTGGTTGTATCTCCTGATGTTGGAGGTGTTGCCAGGGCACGTGCTTTTGCCAAAAGCTGTCAGATGCACCTCTAGCTATTGTAGATAAAAGAAGGCAAGGACATAATGTCGCTGAGGCAAGTATTATTGTACTATGTTATTTGCTTAAACAGTGTAGCTGGCGAATGGATATATGTAGAATAAAATATCAACCGTAACTCAAATATTAGCTTCTCCTTGATAACTCTACTATTATGAACTTCTGATTTGGATGTACAGAAGAAAATCTTAACATGGTACTCTGAACTTGATTGGATAAGTCCATGTTTAGCCCAACTTTTGTGTTTGTCTAATTGTAACCCTCAACTCTAATAATGTCTAAGCACAGTATCTCAACTATCAAACCCATTTGGTTTTGAGTTACCCTCAAGCCCTTTTTGGTTGGTATTTGGATGGTTTGGTGGCAAGTTGCTGTTTTTTTCTGGCCAAGAATCTAGGACATTATGTGGCAGGGTCCTCATAGGTCATTCCTTACCTCCACTTCTCCCCTCTCGTCTCACGTGTTTCCAGATCTTCATTGGTAGCGGCACTGTGGCAGGAAGAGAGCACAATGCTCGTGACCATAGGAACCTGCAAAGCTGAAAGGGAGCACGGTGCCCTGTGCCCATGCAGATCTCTTCTCCCCTCACGATTTGATCCAAGCAGAAAGTCGGCAGCCAGCCTGACACCTGGCTATCCTCTACACATCTCTCGCTTGTTCTCTGCTTGCCTTGGCACCTCTTTGTATGTCTTCTTCTGTTCCAGCATGAGAAGGGAATAATTTGCTGGTTCTTGCTTTACATTAAAAAAAATATGTCACCTGACTTATTGAATTGTGCTTGCATTTCGTTGGGAGTTGAGAAGCAGTAGGCTGTTCCTTTGGATGGGGCAAGCAACCAGAGGGCTGAGACAGTAGACTAGGTGGGTGCATCTGCTCTGGAGGCTGGAGCATCAATGCAGACCTGCACCACCGCCACTGCCACTGTTATGACGGGCCAAGTGTACAAGAGGAGGGGAACGCGAAGTGGCTAGAGCACAACAGCAGCGCAGCGAATGGCGGTCAGGCCGGGCGTGCTAGCCCGGCCAGGCGGTCCGCAAGGCAGGGATTCAGTTATCGGATCCTAGGATTTAGGATCTTCATTTATTTTATTTATCATTTCAATTATCAATTGTAATTCCTAGATATTTGGAGACGTTTGTTAGGAAGAGGGTATAAGTACCCGAACAAATTATTTTATAAAGTTTAGCCGGAGATTGAGTTTAATCTCTCTTGCTCCTGGCCCGGTTACTATTCATCGTCATCCTGTTTTCATCATCCGTGTTCGTCATCTGCGTCGAGCACGGCGCCGCCCACCAACTCGCCGGGGATCAAGCCCCGCCACCCACCAGCCACGAGTACCCACTACGCAACCTAGGTAGCCACATCAACCTGGTATCGGATTCCATGGCGACCTCGGGCACCTCCGGCTCCCACCGTTCGGCCACCACCACCTCCGTCTCGTCCGCCGCCGTGGTTGCATCGAACCGGGCACCACCCTACCGATCGTCCACGTCGGGCGGTCCGCCGTCGGGCTACACCACCATCTCCAACGGCGCCCTAAATCGCCTCACCTCCGCCATCTACGGTCTCCAGCGGCAAGTCGGCTCGTTCTCCACTAGATTGGAGGCGGTCGAAGGGTGCGTTCCTGTCATGATGCCAGGCTCCATTCCCTTTGGGTTACCCGGCTTCGGCGGCGTGCCGGCCCTGCCGGCGAGTGGGCCTGTCATCTCGGAGATAATGACGGCGCCGCCGGCCTCGACACCGGGCACCGTCTCCATCGGCATCGGCGTCCATCCGGCCCGTCGGTGGCGATGGGGGTGCCGATCACGCAGGTCTGTTTCCCTCACTCGCCGTCGCCCATCCCGTCGTACTCACGGATCATCTTGCTGTCCGTGCCCATGCCCACCGGTGGCATGACCTCGTCGTTCCACGGCTCCCGTGCCACACGTCAGGAGGGTTTCCAAGTGCCCGTTTCCACAAGCCGACGTTCCCCGCGTTTGACCGCAAAGAGGATCCGTTGGGGGTGGCTGAATCGGTGTGACCGATTTTTCGAGCGCGGCCTGACACGCCACCGGCCGATCGCGTCGGTTGGCCTCCCTACCACCCGACCGGAGTGGCGCGGTGGTGCCGTCATGGAAGCGATCCCATGGGGTTCAGATTGGGCCGCGTTAGGCTACTTTGTCAACAACGC
Source organism: Hyparrhenia diplandra (assembly GCA_015847255.1). Lineage (NCBI taxonomy): Eukaryota > Viridiplantae > Streptophyta > Magnoliopsida > Poales > Poaceae > Hyparrhenia > Hyparrhenia diplandra. Next base: position 201,222 of record JADLZK010011490.1, read on the forward strand.
CGGGCCTGCCCTCGCCCTCAACCATCTCTCCGACTTGGCTCGACTACCGTTCACCTCTACGGTGGGCGCCTACATGGAGGCGTTCAGCGCCGCTGGCTCACGCCGGGCCCTGGCGCCCCCTCTTCACCGGTGGGTTGCGGACAACATCAAAATCGACGTCGAGTTACGACCCTCGGGATCTTCAAAGGGCCATGCATCCGCCCGCGTGCATACGCAGCGGCGCAACGTGCCTCTCTCGTGCCGGCTCTACCCGCGCCACCGCTCGCTCCGCCCACGGAGGCCGTTCAACGCCGCCGCTCCTACGGCACTCAGCATCGCGGGCGCGGCGGCCCGCGGCCACAAACCCCGGGCAAGGCCACCTAAGTTGCCAAGCGGCTCACGCCGAACAGATGGTCGAACGTCGTCGGGTAAGGGCTTTGCTACAATTGTGACGAGCCCTACGTCCGAGGGCACAAGTGTGCCCGATTGTTTTACGGGAGGTGACCGACACATCGTGGAAGAGCCGGCCGAGGAGAGCCAGATGATCGAGATCACAAGACTCCGTAAGGGGCCGACTGTGCTCAACCCCTGGTGTCGCTCCATGCCATCGCGGGCATTCGGACGGAAGACACTATGCAAGTGTATGTGCAGACGGAGGCCGCCCAAAAGCGCTGCTAGACACCGGCTCCACTCACAATTTCCCGAGCAATGAGGTGGTCCGCGCTCTTAACATCAACACGTTCCGTGTCCGGCGCGGTGTCATTGTGGCCAACGGTGATCAGCGTCAAGCGCCAAGGCCCTTTCGGGGACCTAGAGATCCGTGACACGATGAAGTCTTTCTTGATGGATGGCTACTCGATTCCGCCGACACATATGATATGATCTTGGGAGTTACCTTCCTGCGCCCGGCTTGGCCCAATCTATGGGACTTTGACGGCCTCCGCATGGCCTTCTGGCGTGGCAAAGACTGGCGTGTGTATTGGTGCGGCGTGGGCTCAACGCGCTACGACGCCCGATCCCCACGCGCCGCTCCTACGCCATGCGCACCACCGAGCCGGAGCTACTTTCGACAAGGCTGCGGGCTTTGTCCTTCTCGGATGTCTTCGAGGCGCCCCCAAGGTTTACCCCCCCCGCCCTCGCGAGTGTGACCATAGATTCACCTCGTTACCTAACACCGCACCGCGTGGCCGCACGCCCGTGCTCGGTACCCCTACCGCGTAAAGATGAGCTCGAACAACAAAGTGCGCCGAGATGCCGCACCAAGGTGTCATCCGACCGAGCACGTCGGCCTTCTCTCGCACCCGTGCCGCTTTCGTGAGGAAGCCCGATGAGTCATGGCGCTTTTTGCGTTGATTATCGCACTCTCAATCGTAAGAAGCGGTGAAGGACAAGTTCCCTATACCCGTTGTCGGTGAGCTTCCGGACGAGCTCAAGGGCGCTCAATTCTTCACAAAACTTGATCTCAAGTGAGGGGTACCATCGGGTTCGGATGAATGAGGCGGACATCGAGAAGACCGCATTGTAACGCATGAGGGCCACCGAAGTTTCGTGATGCCATTCGACTCTAACGCCGCGGCAACATTCCAAAGCTTGATGAACACGATTAGCCGACCGTTCCTTCGTAAGTTTGTCTTGGTCTTTTTGACGACATACTCATATACAAATCCCCGTGGTCGGCTCATCCGCAACACCTCAACGCCGTGCTCACGGGGCGCTCGGGAGCATCGGCCCTACGCCTCAAAGCGCTCAAAGTGTGCTCGCGCCGCCCGGTGGCTTGGGGCCACGTCATATCGGCGGCAGGCGTGGCCATGACGGCGACAAGATCCAAGCGGTGAGCACTGGCCTCAACCGACGACGGTGTGCGGCCTCCGCTGGTTCCTTGGACTCGCGGGTACTACCGCCGCTTCATCAAGGATTATGGGGCCATCGCGGCGCCCTCGACAGCCCCCCTGCGGAAGGATGCGTTCATCCGACGGAAGAGGCCACCGGCGTTCCAAGCACTCTCGCAAAAGCACTTTATCGGCCGGTCCTCCGTGATGCCCGACTCCCGACACCGTTCCGTGGTGGAATGCGGACAGCGTCCGGTCGGGCTTTTGTGCGATCTTTCGCATCAAGGCGGCGCGCCAGCGTTCTTCAAGAAACCATTCGCGGCGGCCACTGAAACTGGCGGCATATGAACGCGAGTTGATCGGGCTCGTACAAGCGGTGCGACACCGGGAGAGCTTACGTGCGGGGACGCCATATTTCACCGTAAGAACCGATCATTATGCACTTAAATTTCTTCTTGACCGAGGTCGCTCACTGATCCCACAACATCGGTGGGTAAGCGCTGTTCGCTACACCTTCACCATCGATCACCGGCCCGGCAAAGCTCAACGTCGTCGCCCGGCCAATAATGTCACTGACGACATCGCCGACCAGCCCCAGCTCCACGTGTTGCCGGGTCCTTCGTTCCGCCTCACGACGACCTCAGGGCGGAGTACCAGACGACGACGACCTCCCGCTTTCCGTGACTCGGTGGTCACCGGCGTGGTGCGCCGCGGGCGGTGCACGCTGGATCGGTACTACGGGGCTCAGCGTGTCTACATCCCAGCGTCGCCGACGCACACCTACACCGGTCCGGACTATTCACGACGCCGGGCACGAGGGGGTGTACGTAAGACGCTACATCGGCTCGGCGGGACTTCGTCGACCATGATCGCCGCCTCGCTTAGCGAGCTCGTGGGGGCTTGTGCTGTCTGCCAACGTAACAAGACGGATCACTTGCACCCCGCGGGCCTCCTGCAGCCGTTGGAGCTACCTACCCAGATTTGGTCCGACATTTCCATGGATTTCATAGAAGGCCTTCCACGCGTCAATGGCAAAAGCGTGATCCTCACGGTGGTCGACCGCCTGTCCAAGCGGCGCACTTCTTGCCGCCATCATCCATACACGGCGGCCACCGCTGTTAAGAAGAGCTTCTTCGATGGAGTCGTGCGCCTGCATGGCTTCCCCACGTCCATGGTGTCGGACAGGGACCCGGTGTTCACCGGCAACCTGTGGAGGGACCTGTTCACGAATGCGGGCATCAAGCAGAAGCTGAGTACCGCGTTCCACCCGCAAACCGACGGCCAGTCGGAGGTGGTGAATCGTACCATCGCAATGTACTTGCGGTGCATCACCGGGGACCGTCCTCGCTCATGGTTGGAGCGCTTGGCCTGGGCGGAGTATTGTTATAACACATCGTTCCACTCAGCGCTGAAGACGACGCCGTTCGAGGTGGTGTATGGCCGGGCACCGCCACCGCTCCTACCATACACGCCCGGCTCCGCCAAGACTGATGCAGTGGACACGCTTCTCCGAGATCGGGATGCATTTCTCTCGAGGTTCGTGACCGTTTGTTGCAGGCGCAGGAGTGCGCCAAGCGGTACTACGACGCCCACCATCGTCAGCTCGAGTTTGCCGTTGATGATTGGGTCCTCCTCCGATCCTCCATCGCCCAGCCCAATCACTGGTGCCGGGGCGTCGCACCAAGCTTAGCCCGCGCTTCGCAGGTCCGTTCCAGGTGGTGGAACGCGTGGGCACGGTGGCATACAGACTCCTCTTGCCGGCTGGGGCGCGTATCCATGACGTCTTCCATGTCGGCGTGCTGAAGCCGTTCCGGGGGACACCTCCATCGACAGTGCCACCACTTCCTCCCCTTCATAATGGCAGACTACTACTGGAGCCGGAACAAGCACTACGCAGTCAGCTGCGCCGTGGTGCGTGGCACGTTCTCATCCGTTGGAAGGACATGCCGGAGACAGATGCCACCTGGGAGTGCGTTGAAGACTTTCGTGAGCTCTTTCCCTCGTTTCAGCTCGAGGACGAGCTGTTCGTCGAGGGGGGGAGAGATGTTATGACGGGCCAAGTGTACAAGAGGAGGGGAACGCGAAGTGGCTAGAGCACAACAGCAGCGCAGCGAATGGCGGTCAGGCCGGGCGTGCTAGCCGGCCAGGCCGGTCTGGCAAGGCAGGGATTCAGTTATCAGATCCTAGGATTTAGGATCTTCATTTATTTTATTTATCATTTCAATTATCAATTGTAATTCCTAGATATTTGGAGACGTTTGTTAGGAAGAGGGTATAAGTACCGAACAAATTATTTTATAAAGTTTAGCCAGAGATTGAGTTTAATCTCTCTTGCTCCTGGCCCGGTTACTATTCATCGTCATCCTGTTTTCATCCCGTGTTCGTCACTGCGTCGAGCACGGCGCCGCCACCAACTCGCCGGGGGATCAAGCCCCGGCCACCCACCAGCCACGAGTACCCACTACGCAACCTAGGTAGCCACATCAGCCACAGACACCACTTGGCCCATGCCCGCTCTCCAGTCACTACTGCATCCCAGATGCAGAAGCTCTATGGGCCACATCATCCTAACCGTTGTTCGAACACTTTGGTCATGTCGTTCACACATAAGCTTTGTTGAGGTGAGAGGGCTTCAGGTCAGCAACGAGACATATGCTGCCTTGTAGATGGAGTGACTAGATTCCCCTTTGCACTTCGGTAAGTCAGTTGTCACGAGGGCCGCTGCCACCGCGTGCTGTCCTGGCCTGAAAGGGAAGGGAGAGGTAGAAGAAGGGTGGAGGATGACAATGACATGTGGGACATGAAAACCACTCACATGACACAAAGGCCCTGTTTCCCCAAACTGTTTATCTCCAGAGACAGGATAATCCTCACCGAACAGAAATCGCGTTTCTGGGGAGATTCTAGGAGTGTCTACCAAATGTTTCAGGGATTCGAAGACAACCAAAAATGTTCCTTGGATTGTACCAGAAACTTGAAAACCCTTTTCAGAATTACTGTCTCTAGAAACCTTTCTTGGAGAAACCGCACCCCTGCAATTGGGGTCAGAAAACTGCTTTGAAGGGGCTCAGTGTAAATTGAGGCAGTTTTAGTAATTAAGTTGCTCTATCTAGACAGTATTGGAGATGAGGGTCAACACTAGGCAAACAAAAAGAAGTTTTTTAGAGATTGAACAGAAGAGTTTTTTAGGGATATCAAACTGAAGAGTCGAGGGGCAAAAAAAAGGACTAGTTCCTACTCTGAATATATTACTTCCTATTCAATCTGCATCAATTGTATAACACATTTGAAGATGTGCCTATCTCACCACAAGGTGCATGTCTGTTTTATTGCCATGCTCATCCCAGTTCTTAGAATGAGCATTTATATCTTGTCATGTGCGTTTATTATAGGTAATGAATCTTATTGGAGATGTGAGAGGAAAAGTGGCTGTTATGATGGATGATATGATCGACACAGCAGGTACGTTATCCCTTAGAAAACAATTCTTAGACTGGACATTTTTTTCCCTCTTAATGGGCAGTTAGGCCATGAGTTTATGCTTAATTAACAACTCAGCAGCCTTGAGGGCCTTGAGGCTAATTGCCATGCAGTAACTAGTCAAGGATTAGCTGTGCCATCTGTCATAGAAGAAATGAAGAACTTAATGAATGGAATTTGTGCTATAATTTAAACTTTTAATCCTGATTTGTGCCACATTCCTGCATCACTGTTCAAGAAATTTGTTCATGACATTGCATACTAAACTAGTTACCTGAGATACTTTGCTTTGGGATATCATTATCCTCATGGAACGATCAAACACAAATAGGTACTATTGCCAAAGGAGCTGAGCTACTGCATCAGGAAGGAGCTCGAGAAGTATATGCTTGCTGTACACATGCTGTATTTAGGTATGCTTTAATTCTTGAAACTAACATAAGTAAGTTCTGTTTTCTTTCCGTGGCCATACATTGTAGCGACCTAGTTTTTATGCTAGTATAACTATACGTTACCTTTTCAGCCCACCTGCCATCGAAAGATTATCAAGTGGATTGTTTCAAGAAGTAATCATCACAAATACTATCCCTCTAAAGGAGGAGAAGACTTTTCCGCAGCTGACCATTCTTTCAGTTGCTAACCTCTTAGGCGAAACAATCTGGCGTGTTCACGATGATTGCTCGGTAAATTCAGACTTCTAAGTTTCTAACTTAACAAAAAAATACTACTCTGTATACCAGATCCAGTGGTTGCAATTGATTCCTCACTATCATTATGCAACCCTGATGATACTATTCCTCAATCAACTGTATTCCCCTTTTCTGGTGCAAAATCTTTATATAATTCTCTAAATCTGTTCAGGTTGGTCATGAGCCATACTCCAGCTTGGATATTGACTGATGCTTAAGGCACATGCTGTGCTCTTCATGCCTAGGTGAGAACGGCTTTTTAGTGGTGGTGGCTAGTCTCCACACGACATACCACGAGAAACAGCTATTTCTCTACAAGCTGTATAATAGGCAATAGTTGATGCCATTGTGGGCAACATTTCAGCAGTGGTATATTTTCCATCTGTGACATGTTCACCATTGCTGAAGCTGTTTTTCTTTATGCAGGAACAGTGGCAGCTTGCAACCTTTTCTTTCATTTCTTTAGCCTTAGTTTTTGTCTGTGTGTAATAAGCATTGTTTTGTGGAATTCTGTTAGCAAGGAACCTCAGCCTTTTATTTGAGTGACAGTACATAAGATGATATTATAGATTGTAGTGCAGCGTTTCAGCTATCCTCAATCAGCTTATATTTAAGAGTAATATTGTGTGTGGAGAAAACCCGGCCTCACGCTATCCACGTCGTTCGAAATTTTTTCGCCCTTGGATCGTCAATCCGGCCGGTCTTTGCTGCTCTTCGGGCTGAAATATATACCCGTTCCCCGCGTCTCGGCAAAAAAAAAAAAATCTCACCCTCTCTCTGTCCTCTCCCTCCTCTCGAGTCCCTCTCGGCGAGGGGAGGGCGGCGCCGAGCCGGCGCTCGGCCCGCCGCCCAGCTCCCGCCCCCCTCTCCCCCTCCTCTCTCCTCCTCTCTCTCTCTCTCTCTCCCCCCGGCGCTGGCGTCGACGGAGGCGGCGGCGGCCTCACCCAAACCCTAGATCGACCCGCCGGCGCCCATGCCGCCGCGGCTGGGCAATGGTCGGTGGCTGCCGGCCGGTCGCCGGAGTTGAGTTGCTCTCTCTCTCTCTCTCTCTCTCTCTTTGCTCTCCCTCTTCCTCGCCCGGCCCTTTCGGCGCCCCCGGCCGCGCCCGTGAGGCCGCCGGCCCGGGCGGGTCGCCGAGGCGCCGGCCCCCACGCGGCGGTGCCCTGCAAGTGCCGGCCGGCTAGGACTTCGACACGAGTAACCCCAGTGAAGGCAACCTCTCTCTCCCTCGCTTCTCCTCTCCTTCTTTCGCCGACCTTCCACGGGTCGATCCATGGCCTCCACCCACCGCATCCGGGGCCTCCATGGCCGGATCCGTTCGTTCCCCACCGGATCCGTTCGTTCCCCCCACCGAACTGTTTGGTTCGCCCCGATCTTGAGAGAGCGGGCAAGTAATCCATATTCGGTTTCTTTGTTTTTATGCTCGATTTGTTGAACTATTATCTTGGTATTAAATTTTAATGTCCCCTTCCATGAAAGCATTGCATCACAATGGAGTTTAAACATTGGCTTCTTGTACCGGATTGCCTTGACCAAGCCTTTGCATCGGTCGAGTCATGCAATACGCACATGCCTAAGCAACTCCTTGCTTGACCGGGTTGATGGCTTGGGCTGCATGTGTCACATGATTCTATGGCTACCGTGGATTTAGAATCTTCGAAGGTATGTTTGGTTGTGATGATCGGTTTGGCGGAATCTGTTGAGCTTGAGTGCACGGTCGATGATGACTTCAGTTTGAGAGGAGGGGGAGCCTTTGGAGTTGGTTCTCGTTATTGGTGTTTCTTGGGAGTGTCATAAAAACATGTGAAACATCCACCTCTAAGCAACTCCTTTAGCCTTCATTTGGGTTGATGGCTTAGGGTGGATGGCTTGCATGCTTCCATGGATGCTTTGGTCTTGGTTTTTGTCGTTGTTTTGGGCTTTAGAAAGTCATTGCCACCGATGACTCTTATCTAGGGAAGGAATAACAAAGGAGCATCGCCCGAGGCCAAGTGATGATTCCATCTTAGGAATTGAAAACACATAAATTTCTCACACATGTGCATACAAATTTGTATGGTGATAAAAAGTTCTTCCAATTATGTACCAGTTATGCTTCTTCTTCCAAGTATGGTTTCTTGATTCGCGTTATGTGTACATAATACAACAAGTATCATAAGTGGTCTTAACCAGTTAATTTGAATCAATAAAAGCATAGCAGATGATTCCTGTCTGCTGATTTTCTTATTGTGGATTTCTCTCGCTCCATGAATGTGAATCAGTAAGCATCATAACTCTGGGGTTCTAAATGGGATGGAGTATATACTAAAATAAAGCACATGTTCATAACTGCCGGGGAGTGCAATTGGGCTTAGCACCGAACTAGATGTGAATCTCTTTGTTTGTGATCGATTGCATTTGGGAATAACCATGCATCTTCGGTTTTTTGATACATGGAGGACCAATTGGAATTCAAACATTTTGTATACAGACTGTGAAGCACCTGGGAATTGTTTTTTTGTCACAGCAGGTTTGTTCATTATAACGCAAATAAGCACCTGGTAAGGGTTGATGCTACATGTGCTGGTGATTTGTCGTGGCTATGTATTTTCTTTCGAATTTAGTTTGGATATGTAGGCTTAAGAACTGCAGGACACTCTGTGTGGATCCTTAATTCTATATTAATTTAGTTAACGGTTCAGTTTTTATGACCGTAGGTAGGATTTATCTTTTTTTCCATGCTGAGTGTTTTTCCTGCCAATGTGAGCTTTTTCTCCATATTTAGTTCTCCTGACCCCTTGTCCTTCTTTTTGTCTCACAGGACAGCAAGATATGAACAACAGTTTCATATGGACGGAGACCAATTATATATTTCATCACGTTTGTCCATGTCAGGTCTGTTCTACACTGCATACACATGATTGGATCTCTGTTTAGCTCTCTTCTCCCACTCCCGTATTCCTTAGCAGTGTTAAAAGTTTTGTAGGTTTATAAGAGTGAATGAGGGAACAAATGAATAAAAGATATCCTTTTCTGATTTTTGCATCACCTTTTAGACTATAACTCTCAGTTTGTGTGCTAAAGTTGAAAAGAATTTGTGTGTTGCTCCCAGAGTTTGATATCAGGAAAGGGATAGAGTTTATATGCTCCTCACAATATTGAAGTCCTTTTAAAATGGTTTAACTGTATCTTATCTGGTGTTAATTCAGGGATTCATGTGCGTAGGTGATTGCAAAGGCCTTTTCTTCTTACTTTAGCTCCATGAGCAGTATCTGAAAGGTATCATATTTATTCTTTTATTACAATTGAACATGCATCAGGGCTTAATGATGATAGCAGTTCAAATGCGATTGAATTGTCCCCTGGGCAAAGTGATGCAATATAAGAGTATTATCTGTACAGAAAGCTTCAATTATCTTCCAATACAATCCATTTGTTAGATTATCTTTTAATTATCCAAGAGGAAAAAACATAATTGCATTAATTAGCGAAGGAAAGCTTCCTGAAACTACTAGTTAAGTACTCAATAATCTTGCCTTAGTTCTGAATGAAACATTAAATAAGCAATCATGTTTAAACGCCAAACTTTCTGAATCAGTATCTAATCCATGTTAATTCTTAAAACTTGGATTGTTAAATGACAAGAAACTGGTGAGATGTTTGTAATACTCTGGCATTGTACAATGCTTGATTGCCTCTATTCTATTACAATGCTCGACTCTAGTTATAAACCCTGTTTCGCTAGGCATCGACTAGGTGTTGACTAGGCGCGCCTAATCGTGAATTGAAGGTCAGTGCCTCGCCTATGGGGGTAGGTGGACCCCTAGGCGGTGGCGGCACGGCAGGAGGGATAGATGTGTGTGTGTGTGTGTGTGTGTGTGTGTGTGTGAGAGAGAGAGAGAGAGAGAGAGAGGCAAAGGAGGCGACAGCGGGAGAGGAGAGAGGATACAATGCGGGAGAGTCTCGATAGAGGCAGAGGCGAGGGTTTGTGGAGACTTGCCTTTGAAATGGGCCTTTTTCTCTCTCTTTTCATGACCACTCATATTTTTTTTTCTTTTCTTTTAATTATTCATATATGACTATTCATCGCCTAGCAAAACATCTAGCAACGCCTAAGCGCGATTACTCCCGACTAGGCGCTAGGCTGAGGGTCAGCGCCTGGTGAAACAGGGATTGTAAAGAATGGCCATTCTTACTATAATCTAGCAGATTATAGCAAGATTGGCAAATTGGTTCATTTTTAGATTAACAGTCGCAGAAGATTGAATGGCCAAGAACCCTGAAAATTTTGGGCACAAGGTATAATTTTACAGCAAAATTGTGTACTACTAGAATACATCAAAGTCAAAGGAGAACTCCATGCTATACGTAAACTAATATCCTAGAGCATCCCAGACATCAAGTGATGATAGATGAGATGGGATTCCTGGAAGAAGTGTTATATCTTGGAGTACATTCTACAAAAAGTATATTTGATCTTCCAAAAGAATGCCTGCAACGAGCTGAAATTATAAGGAAACAGTGTCAGGCATTCAGCTGTAAAACGTAGATTACTGCAGCTTGCAAAACATCAGGCGATTTAGTGATGTGATTACGCAATGGACAGTATCCCTCAAGAAATCACATCAAACACTCTTCTAGTAAAGGACAAAGAATCATGAACACTATATGCTTATACAGGACAGCTTGTAAAACATTAACGGCCCGTTTGGATCCTATGAATTGAATCTTATTCCAAGAATAAGATTCTAGTAGTTACTTTCCATGGGAATTGAATTGCCTGGAATTTGATTGGAATGTAGCATTCCTGTTTCGACGAACGAAGAATCTATTTCCATGAATTAAATTTCAAAACCTGTTTGGACAAAATAACAAAGAAAGTTATATTACTGAGATACGTGGCACCAACTGAGATATGTATTAGTATTGTTCATCTATCCTCTCTTCTCTCCTCCCTCTCTCATCTATCCTCTCTTCTCTCTCCTCCCTCTCTCTCATCTATCCTCTCTTTCTCTCTCTAACACAGTAACAAATCAATATAAGCATCTCTAACACAGTAACAGTAGCAATGTTGCATCAAAAGTAGACAAAGTAACGATGTGACTCGGTCATAACTTAAACAGACAATTCATAATTTAAAAGACAACATGTAAAGGCACGGTTGCATCTAACTACAAGGAGCAATGTAACATAATTCATAACTTCAACAAACAAAGTAGCAATGTATCAGTATTGTTCCATGAACTCCACATGAGTGCCATCATTTCTTGAGCTCACTTGTTGATTTGCATCAAAAGCCATGTTTTTCCTTCTCGCCATTGGAAGCGCTAACAGGTTCTCAAACTTCCGTTCACTAGCAGTTAAGATGTCATATAGTTTGAGCTCTGTAACCTCATCCAAGCCCTCAATCTCATTCAGTGCCTCCCAAACCTCTTTAGAACTTGGTCCTTTTGGTGCTTTATCTTCCTTCATCACTTCAGTGAACTTGTCAAGTTTATCTGCTAGCATGGAAGTGAACGAATCATCAGACCGCTGCCTCTTCAAACTTGTTGCTGATGCATTAGGCTCCCTGGTGTTACTTTCTTCTCTGCCCATCTCTTTGGAACTCTCTGATGCAGTCATCGCCGCCTGACCAGTTGCACGATCTTTGCCATAAACCAAGCTGATTGAATCCCAATACAACACGGTCTTATACCTGTATCCAGAGGCTTCTTTGTTTTTCTGCAGTTAGAACCAACAATCCAATGATTAGATCAGTAACAAATATGGAGGGAGGGGAAATCTGTGTATTGGAGCAAGACATAGCAACAAGCAATATGAGTGGAGCATGAATCAATACACACCACAGATGTGTAAACCCACAAGTAATGGACTAAGTTTAAGATAGAGCTTCATGATCTGTACACATACAGGGTATTATTATTAACTAACACACCACATGATTTGCCATTCACTGTATTATTTCCTGCTGCTTCCATTTCCATCCCGCAATAAACACAGCTAGTGCTAAGTGGTACTATCTCTAACCATCATGCATTATCCATGGCTATTAGATACATAGAGGGAGGCCTTAACCTAACAGGCTTATAGTTACATAGCTGCTAGAAGCAGCTCAGCTCTACTCTCCTACACACTTGATGCAGTGAATGATTCTTGCACCTATGCAAGCACAGACAAGCACATAGACAGGGCAAAAGACAGGAAAGTCAGCAACCTAAATTTTGAACCAAAAGATTGGTATTTACTGTATTAGCACTTGTGGATCATATAAATTATCACAGAACAGCAACATTAAAACACATGGACAGATCAAAGTAACACATTAAGTTATTGCAGAACATCAACATTAAGTAACACATAATTTAAGAACACACCAACAGGGGCTTACCACAACATAGTCCTCCCAAACAGCATCACTATCAACAAAAATATGAGTCACTGGATCTGGGTGATTACTCAGGGGAAACAATAAAAGAAGGGAAGTCAAATAACTAGTTAAGATCCGTTGTCAGTTACCAGCCACTATACAGAGATATTTGGCAACATATAATGATCAAATAATTGGTGCATGAGCAGTGGCCTATTATAGCTATATCCAAAAAAAAAAAATAATAGATGATAACCCCGACAAGAGGGAATGATAATGACAAACTAAACATCGGCAAGCTTCACTAACAGCAAGTGAATTGTTGCCATAGACTATGATCCAAACTAAATAAAATGAGAATAATTTCTTTTCTTTACTGTAAAAAGATATCCAATTGGTGTTTAGTTTTTCCCCACCAGCAGACAACAGAACCCTAAATAGATGTTGTTTCAGCATTCATTTTGTTAACAGAAAAGATGTTAAAAAGCAAACAAAAGGACATGCACCAGCAAGTTTTCCATGAACATATAGGGCTTGAGTTATGATCACTGATGAGTTTCTAGATTGAAACCACAACTGGAGCAAAAGCAATAGCTATGCTAACTAATATAATAAAAAACACAAATAGAAGCAAAAACACAAGTATGATGTATGTCTCAAACAACATGGAGGGCTACAAGGATGGACATAGACAAATATATATGCCTACTACAAGATGGTACCACTTCATTTCTGCCAGAGATGAAAATGTGGAACATGACACCCGCAGCCCTTTAATTTCCACATATTAATAATAGAAGCACTAAGACTTAAAAGAGTGATTAAAGATAAATGGTAGAACTGACGAATCACTGATCCTACTGCTCCCTATTGCTCCTATTCCACACCCATCTACCCTACTCCTATTGCTCGAATCACTGATCCTAGATCAACGGTGGAACTGACGATGCACTTCACATGAGGATTGGGGAAAATAAACCCCTAACCTGAGCACTCGATGCAGTCGTTCGTGTTCACGAAGACGCCGTACTTGATGAACCCCTATCAAACAGCCTCGCCCTCGCCGCCGTTCGGCCCCTCGACTCACGCCTCAGGGTGCAGGTCTCCTGTCCGATGGATACTCGGGAGCTCCTCAAGCGGCCGCGGCTGTGGTGGATGGAGAGGCGACGGCCGATGGAGAGATCGAGGATGGGGCGATGGGGCGACGGAGCGACGACTAGGAAACCCTAGCCGCCATGGCGTCGTCGGGGGTAGGGAGGAGACGAGTCGAGGGATCCGGGAGAAGTGTCGGGCGTCGTCGGGAGGAGACGAGTCGAGAGATGAGCCTGCGGAATCTCCTTTTCCGTCCCAGAGGCTAGGAATTCGTCGTAGGCTTTTTAATCGGGCCAGGAAAGTGACTGGAATGTTGATTTCCAATTCCTGCTACAGCCAAACAGGCCCGTCCTAGAATCTGATTCCAATTCGGCCCAATTCTATACATCCAAACAGGCCCTAAGTGTAACATTATTCTAAATCTCGACACCTGTATAAAACAAAATAACTACAGCCACCAATATTTTGAACCGAAAATGGTGAGTTCAATGGGTGCAGCTCGAATAACACATGAATATACATGATATAACTTACAAAAAGAACTGCCAATACATATTCACCTTTTATTAAAAAGAACTTTATGCAGGGAAGCCATTTGCAGATCCCATGAACATGGTCTGATCAAATAATTAGGCAACTTTATGTAGGGAAGAAACTTGCAAAGAACACTTCTTTCACTACTCTAGTGTGATATCCCTAAGTTAAAAAGTACAAGGTCCTAAAACTATTCTTCGTGCATTCCAAGAAAATGTAGGGAACTACAGTAGGTTATCACAGTTTCTCAGACTACAGAAGATATATGAAGCAAAGCTCTCAAATTCCAAATCTCATAGTACAATATAGGAGCTGAAACAATAGAAAGGTTTAAAGTTACCTGTGTCATCTGCATAATAGAATCAAGTGTCATCTGCATAATAGAATCAAGGCAGAGAGCAGACCACCAGTTGAATATGAAATAGATATAGTTACTTATACAAAAGAAATGATCCTCTGATCATTTGCTCGCAACAATAAATTGTTGTATAACCTCATAGTGTACCAAGTGGGATAGAAACCATTTCGATACATTGCATCCATCCACCTCTCAGCTTCATTTCTGTCACCATTCTTGCAGAAACCATGCACAATTATATCAAAAGTCCATCGATTTGGCTGATAACCCTTCCTGCATATCCTTTCATACAAATTACAGGCAGAGTCCATCCTTCCGGCCATAGACAACCCTCGTAACAGCATGTTATAAGTGTAAATATCAACAGGAAAATACTTTTCCATCTCCTCTCCCAAATGCTCTAAGTCACTCATGTTTCTAATACCACTTGCAAATGAGGAAATTAGATCACCAATCAAGAGCCTTCCTGCCTCCCTACCTTGAATCTCTTCACCCTTCACTTCTAGAGGCTTTGATTTATCTCTTGAACGTAAAAAGGCCTTCAGAAGGTCGCTGCCCATCAATGTGTGCAAGAGAAGCACATTACACAAGAAAGCTGATACAGGGCGACCTGTTTCTCTGAAATCATTAATAACCGTTACAGCAGTGCCATAATCTCTGACAGAGCACAGCAAGAGAACAAGATGCTCATAGCAGCCAATGCTTGGGATTACACCATTATCCCTTGCTTCCCTCCAGAACACCATTGCCTGCTCAGGCTTCCTAGCTTCACATAGACCAGATATAAATACATTATATAACTTGGTGCAAGGTGTTTTCTTTCGCATCGAACGAGGTAAAAAAAAATTAAGTGCATCCCCAATACGTTTGCTCCTTAGATAACTCATGAGAAGAAGGATGTTGCTTTCAATTGATGGTTCAATCCCTGAAACCTCCATTCGGTCATATACTGCCTTGGCCATGTCTGCTCTCTTAGCATGGCCAGAACCAGAAATAAAGTAGTTGTAGCACACACGGGGTTGGAGCTCACTCCGCTGCAACTGGCTGTCTAACAGATCAAGAACCTCGGTATACCTGTTCAACTCACACAAAGCACAAACAACTGACTGATAGAGGCTTCGGGTTGGGATGTGACCCATATCTTGCATTTGTAGTATGAGCTTTGGCAGCACGTCCACCCTCTTAATCAATATTAATGCTCGAATCAGGCTCTTGTATGTTGACTCATAGCGATATAAGCCCACATGGCTCTTGCTGCTTGCTATCTGAGGCAATTCGCATGCCGCCTGCACGTTCCCACTCTTGCATAGTGCCGCAAGGTACTTGGCCAAGACAGAGTCAACTGTCCAGACTTCCTGCTTAAGTGCCCTGTCTAGCAGCTCCCGCACCCTATCCAGCTTCCCCTCCCGACACAGCACATTTGCAAGCATGGAAAATGTCTGACGCCCGAAAGTACCCTCCTGTCATAGCTTCCTCCAATAACAGGCATGCTCCCTCTGTCTCCCCACCGTGGCACAGTGCCTTGATCAGATTATTGTAGACATCCTTGTTTGGGTCGATCCCAAGCTCCATCCTTGACCTATACAAATGCATGGCTACTTCGACAAGACCAGCCTTGCAAAAGAAGCAAAGGGCAGCATTCATGGTGGATATGCCAGGAGCAATGCCTTCCTCCATCATTTGAACAAGCATGTCATACACTTCGCCAAGTCTGTTCCTGAGAAGCAAGCGATAAACAAGCTTGTCACAGCGCTTCCCATCAAGGATGTAGCCTTCACTTTCCTTCTTATCAGAGATGAACTTCATCGTAGCATCAAGCTTTCCAGCCTCACTGAGCCCATGGATCCAAGCACCATACACATCACAAGACGGAAACTTATCAACGAGCTGGGCTGCCTCATCAAAACGTCCACGGCGGCAGAACTCGGTGATGATGAAGCCAGCCGCGGGGCCACGGGATGCATCAGCAAACGGCATGGTGTCGAGGAGCGCGACGGCATCGTCGAGGCGGGCGCGACGGCAGTGGCTCTTGATGAGTATGCATGTAGAGATGGGGCTGGGGGCAAGGTTGCGGGCGAAGGACTCGGCAAGGTCGTGGAGCGACGCATCGACCAGGGAGTTGAGGAGGATGCGTGACGAGACGGCGTCGAGGTCGAGGCCGCGGAAGCGCATGCGCCCGAGGACGTTGAGCCCGCGCTGTGGGTCGCCCGCGACGGCGTAGCCGACGACGAGCGTGTCGTGGAAGCGCAGGTGGCCGCCGGTGGTGGGGGTGTCGGAGAAGAGGCGGAGCCAGTCGAGTAGGACGGCGTTGCGGCGCCCGCAGGCGAGGAGGCGGAAGACGGCGTGGTAGACGACCCGCGTGTGGCGGTAGCGCGGGCGGCGGCCCGACCAGTCGAAGAACCTGAGGCGGAGCAGCAGCAGGGCGTCAGCGTCGCGGAGCCCCCCGCGGGCGGTGGCCGAGCACGGCGAGGACGAGCTTCTCCGTGAGCGGGAGCGCCTCGAGCGCGGCCGTGTCATCGGACGCGAGCGCCCCATAGATCGCATCGAGCGCCCTGGGCGGTACCGGCGTGGACTCAGACGCGGAGCTGCGGGACTCGAGGAACCAGTCGTGGAAGGAGGCGGCGATGGCGGACTTGGCCGTGGCCACGAGACGGGCGTTCTCGGGGCGCGGCGGAAGCAGCGGAGAGAGTGGCGGGAGCGGCGGCGCGCGTGGGGGAGACGAGGACGCGGATGCAGACGCCGAGAAGGTGTTCGAGAGAATGGCGAGGAGGGGCCGCGAGAGGTGGAGCTGCTGGAGCCGGCGGCAGGAGCGGCAGGTGAGCGGGATGCCGGGCATGGCGAGGCGGGCGGTGAGGGGGTCAGCGCTGCGGACGTGGCGGCCGGCGGCGGCAGGTGGCATCTGTGGGGTGCGTGTGGACGGGCGGGGCGGCGGCGGCAGGTGGCATCTGTGGGGTCCCGTCGGTGGAGAAGGGAGAAGAACTCCACGCCGCGAGGGCCGCTGGCTTCCGCGGAGGCTCGTCGGGGGCGGCCGCTGAGCGACGGCGCTGCTCCTCTCGGCGCTGAGCTGCGGCGGCGCCTTGCCTGCGCGTGTGCGTGTGGGAGGCAGCGCGAGTGAGGAACGGGAGGCCAGGTTGGAAGGGTGGCTGACTGCCTGCGCTTAGTCTAGGGTTTCAATGTTTTCATCTGCACCGTCAGTTTAACCAATCCAACGGTGGAGATGGAGATGAAGTTGTTGGACCTTGGGCCTTTAGGCTATTCCGAGCATATTCAGCCCTTTTACTATTTCTTTTTATTTTTGATAAATTAAGACATGCTTGTGCGTAGACATTCTTTGCCGCAACCGGCGGCCAGCTCTCGGCGGCCTGCAGGCGTAGGTCGAGTCGCCGACGGACGTGTGTAGATTAAATTAGGGAAGCTATACTCCACCGACGATATCATTGTCAGTCTGTGGGCGATGCGCGACGGCTTATACTGAATTATAGATTAAATTAACGTGCTTAATAATTTCAAATATAGTATGTTGTATACTTATAGATTTTGATGTTTTCAGCGACATTCCCTGTGACTGTTAAGGAGTTCAAGGACAAATATCTGCCTAAACCTTATGTGATCAACCTTATGGACGAACTTACACTGAAGGGAATTACACAATTCTATGCTTTTGTTGAAGAAAGACAGAAAGTTCACTGTCTCAACACCCTCTTTTCCAAGGTTTTGCTGATGAACACCTCTATCATTTTGCTTCCCACCTAGACATAACATGCAAGTCATTCACCTGTTGATTGTTTGGTACAGCTTCAAATCAACCAGTCAATAATATTCTGTAACTCTGTAAATCGTGTTGAACTATTGGCGAAGAAGATCACAGAGCTTGGCTATTCTTGTTTCTATATTCATGCAAAGATGCTACAGGATCATCGTAATAGAGTTTTCCATGATTTCCGCAATGGAGCGTGCAGGAACCTTGTTTGTACTGGTATGCTATTGATTTCCTTATGGACTCACACTTTCACACACACAGTTTTTTCTTATGTACAGTATTCGTAGTTCAATCATGCAATGGAGTCATCTCTTTCACTAGCGATTTTTATGATGCTCCATAGTTCAGAATGCACACTAACAAGGAAGTATTGTATATAAACAGAAAAATAATGTGAAATAACTGTCCATAACCTACTGAGTGATGTGCAGTTTCCTTCTCCAAAGCATTGTAATTCGGGGTAGAGAGGGGAAACATACCCTGACTGTGACTATGCTCTTAGTTCCTAAGGGTATGGAGAAGCATAGTGAAACGGAGGACATGCAAATTGGCTAGTCAAACATTTTTCTACTTATTTAGTTCATGTGGTGAAAGCTGAAATGATGAAGATGATATAAATCCTTCGATGTCAAGCAATTATGTTTCTGCCATCCTTTTCTATTTATTTGTTGCTGGAATGGTATTGTGTAAGATTATGAATGTAATGTTTCTGTTAAACAAAATGTGAAGGAGCCTTAAGCTTTTGGACTTAGTGGAATGTAGGTAGTTTGTTTTACTGCTTGTTTCTGTTTTCTTACCAATTCTGCACCTTTTGTTTTGCAGATCTTTTTACAAGGGAATATATATTCAAGCTGTGAATGTTGTTATCAATTTTGATTTCCCCAAGAACTCTGAAACATACCTCCACAGGGTAGGATTGATTTAACTGTTCCTTTTATTTGTTTTCATTTCATAACTAAAAATTTAAGTGTGAGATACTATGATGCACGACTGACATATTTTAGCGTTTTAACTTTTGAGGCACTTTTGAAATAGAAAAAAAAAAAAAGCCCTTTATCTTGGTTACATATTATCCTTAGTGATATTTAGGAGCTGAATCTGTCTGTTACACTCTACATGTGGCATCCATCTCTTGCAATTTTCACGCCTTTTTTATCTTGGCTGGTTGGTAGATCTGGGAGATTTGGTCACCTTGGTCTGGCCGTTAATTTGATCACCTATGAGGATCGGTTTAACTTGTAAGCAGATTTTCACTTTGTTGACCTTTTCTATTACCCACATTGTTCTTACTGAATACTGTTTCTGGGAACAGGTATAGGATTGAACAAGAGCTTGGGACTGAAATAAAACCAATTCCTCCTCAGATAGACCAGGCTATGTATTGCCAATAATCTGACAGAGTTTTCATCTTCATTCATTTCTCCGTGAACAATAAGGAGTCAACTTTTGTAAATACCAGCTCATCAGGTAAATCTTTTCTTTAGTTCTTTTTGGGGGGTCTGTCGTCTCTGCATGATCCATTAACGTCTTCTACTCGGTTCTTTAAGCATAACTTAACAATGTCCTAAAATTTTTTGATGTACTTTAGATTGAGTTGTGCCCTTTATTGCTATCATTTTTTTTTTTTTTTTTTGTTTCATAGAAGTACATGTGCAAGTATGAATTAAGTGGTTTTTAACTGCTGGCTAGGATGTTTCAAACTGCGATTGACTGTAACATGTTATTAGTTTATCTACCTTTTGTCTACAAGACATAATACTCGGTAACTGTGTTCTGACCATTTTATCCAGATCACCAAGGAACCATGTTATTAGTTTATTTACCTTGTCATTTGCATAGTGGCATAGTTGAGTGTAGACTGTTATAGTAGATTATTTATTCATGAACTTCAATGGTTCAAGTCTAAATTTAGTGTGTATAAGCACGTGGGAAGAGCCAGTATCTGAATAGTGCTGACCCTCTGTTATGTGTGCAGGTTTTATGGTGTTGATCTCGTTTGGTGCATCAGAGACAATTCTATGTTGGTGGATTACCTGAGATGAGGCACCCAACTTTTCTGATTACCTTGTCATGCTGACACTATTATGGCTATATGAGGGCAAATGCCCTGCCGCATTAGGCACAAAGTAGTGTATATTGCTAGGTGCCTATTCCTAGTCCGTTTTGCTTTTAGTTTCTTTGTATTTCTCTTAATTTTTCCTTTTGTGTCGTTAGCTGTTTCACACAGGACATTTTAACCCTGTTGCTGGTTCTGGTCGTGTGGTCTGTGGCCCGTGGGCACTGCACACAAGCTAGCCCAAGTCGAACTTGGGGATTTGTGCCTCAGATGGGTTATTGGGTGACAAGTCGGCCATTGCACTTGAGGTCTGGAGTCTGAACGGTAGTGAAGTGGTTAAGTTTGCCAATAATCGGTGGTAAGCTGTGTTAGATGATAGATATTTTCAGATACATGTCTATGTACAATGTACTTGTAAAGATAGAGTTAGGTCCTAGATTATAACTAGGATACTTATCTTTTGTAACATTAATTTTGATGTAATCTCTTGATGTAATCGCCACCGGAAATGGGGCTATTCCCCGGCTATATTAACACGCAACCCAGGACCTAGGAGAGAGGTAACAAACCTTTAGTTAACCTTGATGTTTTACATGGTATCAAGAGCTATATTCTTCTCCCAACGGAGAGGCATCATGTCCTCGTCTTCTTCCTCTTCTCCCAACGGAGCATCATGTCCTCGTCTTCTTCCTCCTCGCCTCCCAACTTTAGTCGCCGCCGGGTGAGCGAGAACCCGACCCGAGGGAACTTTGCTCTATGGCGCGCTCGGTGATCTCTTCCCTGCGCGGCGCGGAGGTCTATGACTTCCTTAGCCCCACAGCCACACCACCTCCCAAATACCTACCTAAGAAGAAGCCCGATGATCCAGATGAAGTTCGGGTTGTCGACAAGGAGTACACCTTCTGGGTGGCAAAGGACCAAAGAAGAGGTCTGAGCTACCTTCTTGTCTCCCTCGTCCCGCAAGCGTCTTTTTTTGCATGTGTCCACGGCGGCGACGACGGCGGCGTGGGCCGGGATCCAAGACTTCTTCGCCGCCTCCCAATCGAGGGGACGCCTCATCTCCACCGGGATGGCCCCGCCAATGCAACCAAGGGCTCGTCCACCATTTCGGAGTACTACAACAAGATGAAATCTCTCGCGATGATATGGCATCTGCCGGATGCCGCATGGGGGACGATGAACTCGTCTCCTACATCCTGATGGGCCTTGATGAGAAGTACGACGCCGTGGTGACATCTGTCACCAACAGATCGGATCCGATCTCCCTGGGGGAACTATACTCCCAGCTGATCAGCCACGAGGGCTAGGCGCGACATTCAGCGCGATGGCGGCGGTTCCTCCTCCGTCAACCTTGCAACACGCAAGGGGCTTGGCCCAACCGCGGGCCGCGGTGGCTTTGTCCGCGGTGGTGGAGGCCGTGGCAAAGGCGGCCGCAACAACACCAACAATGGGGGGCGCGGGAGCTCCTTCCAGGCTGGCCTCATCTGCCAAGTCTGTGGCAAGGAGGGGCATCCGACGTTCCGGTGCTACAAGCGCTATGATGAGCGTTTTAAGGGCGGCGTACCACAACAACAGAAGACCGCCTCCAATGTCACCACCTCCTACGGGGTAGATACCAATTGGTATATGGACTCCGGCGCCACCGATCACATCATCAGTGATTTGGAGAAGCTCTCCTTTCGCGACAAGTATAGTGGTGGAGATCAGTGCCTTGCTGCAAACGGCTCAGGTATGAGAATTTCACATGTTGGTCATGGTTATGTGCGTTCCCCTTCACACAATATTCATCTTCGTGATATCCTTCATGTTCCCGATGCAAACAAAAGCTTAATATCTGTTAATCGCCTAACACGTGGCAACAATGCCATAGTTGAATTCCACCCTGATCGTTTTTTTGTTAAGGAGCTGGCGACGAAGAAGACTGTTGACACCTGTTATCCTATACTTTTATATGTCAACAAGAGATGAAATAAGGACATAAATTGAATATATACTAAGTTTAGAGGTTTATACTAATGAATTCCACAAGTTTTGGTGATTTATGTATTTCCGGGGACTTAATAGATAAATGCACGAGAGAAAGATGGAGAAAGTTAGGAATATACAAGACATATGATGACAAGACTTGACCGTGAAGCAACTCAACCCGAAAAGTGAACTAAAACATTCTAGAAGGTACCAGAGAGAACAAGGAAGGAACCAGAGGCCAAGAGGAGGAAGGCCACTGGCGGCCGCTAGTCAAGATTTGGCCGGCCGCCAGGTGGGGCCAACATGTCAGCCTCAGCTTTCTAGGTCGGTTTACAACCGACTTTGTGGTTGTATCTACACCGTTGTTGAAGGTCGGTTTGATCCAATGGTCATCGTTCATCACCAAGGCCTATATAAGAAGACCATCTCGCCCTCGGGGTTGAACCCTAATTCATATCAATTTCATTGTAATTCATTATCAACCAAAGTCGTAAGTAGAAGAGAGTTTCTCCACAAAGAGATTAGAGTTAGCTACTAGTTCTAGTTCTAGTTCATCTAGTTCTAGTTCATCCAAATTGATTAGCGACGGATACAATTAGAGCTGGGTGTGCCTACCCGAGTTCTCAATCTTCAAGTTTTACGGTATGAATTATCTTGTATCTATGACTTTGCACTTTATTAATAATATGTGTTTGTTTGCTATGTTCTTACTTTATTCTAATAGTATGATTGATATAAATGTAGTTTATGATAGATATATGTATCTATTCGTAGAGCGCCTAATTCAATACTCGAGTGGGTTAGGTGGTAAAGATATTTATGTAAGCGTGGTGCTTATATATGATTTATCTCGCGAATGCACCTTATATTCGGGGCGTGTGGTAGATCGCGGGGAGTGACAAATCTGTTGAGTCCTTTTTGAAATCCACCCTCCGTCTATAAGACAAGTGGACATTGATTATGGGGAATATCTTGTTTCGCTCTTGATTTTCCTTGATAGTCATCAGGATACATGATCTAGAGTTTACTATGCTATAGATGATAACATATACCTTAGAGTAGATGTAATGACTTAGTAGATTAAATGCTATAGATGAATTTTGTCTCTTAAAGTAGTCCAATGTTAAGTCTAACTTAGTAGTTATTCTCTGTCTACGTGTGTGATGCCTGCCTTTATTTATCATTTTATCATTATCATTATTGATTTACCCTCGCTAAAGTAAGCACTAGTAATGTAACCTCTCATAAGTATGCCACTTATTAATTATGTTAGTGCCCACCTTTCAACTATTCCTCCCCGTGGTAGAATATAAATGACAAAACTTGGATTACTCCGGTGAAATGCTACAAGTGGTATTTATATCTCGTGCGCTTTTGCGGATAGACCTTTTATATTTATTTTCTTAGATTGCAAACAACACATATCACAAGTATCACATATGCATTTCCTAGCATTTGCTGGGGATGACAACCTAGCACATAGTAGTGTTAAGAGATGAACCACACTGAGTTTCTCTGATGGCTTATAGCCTGAGGTGAGATTAACTCCACCTTATGTTATAGTGACGTTAGATTTACCAACAAAGACGCTCCTCACAGGCAAGGCTGAAGGGGGCCTTTATCCGATCAGATCCACTTCGAGTAGATCCATTTCATCTTCAAATAAACAGCGCTTGAGCCATCAAAACCCCCCGCATCCGTGTGGCATAGTTGGCTTGGGCATGCTTCTACCCCCGTTGTTAGTCGTGTCCTTAGTGATCATAAGTTGTCTTTTTCTTCAGATGTGAACAATAAGCACGTGTGTGATGCGTGTCAACGAGGGAAAGATACATCAGCTACCTTTTCCTAAGTCCACTAGTGTATCTTCTAGTGCTTTAGAACTCATATTCTCGGATGTTTGGGGCCCTGCACCCTCATCAGTTGGTCGTTTTTCTTACTATGTAAGTTTCATTGATGATTACTCGAAGTTTGTTTGGATCTATATGCTTCGTCACAAATCCAATGTGTTTCAGTGCTTTCGTGACTTCCAAAGCCCGGTAGAACGACAGTTTGATAAAAAAATTTAGCCATGCAAACAGATTGGGGTGGGGAGTATCAATCCTTGAATTCTTTCTTTACACGGGTTGGGATTCGACACTATGTCTCTTGCCCTCACACCCATCAGCAAAATGGTGCTACCGAGCGCAAACACCGTCACATCGTAGAAATGGGATTAACTCTTCTTTCTCATGCACCCATGCCACTTAAATTCTGGGACAAAGCCTTTCAAACTGCAGTTTTCTTGATTAATAGACTCCCTTCTAAGGTTATTGGTCATGACACTCCACTTCATCGGTTGTATGGGCAACAACCTGATTACACCTCGCTTCGCACCTTTGGTTGCGCTGTTTGGCCGAATCTTCGGCCCTATGACACACATAAACTCCAATTTCGCTCCAAGCGGTGTGTGTTCATTGGGTATAGCAATGCCCACAAGGGGTTCAAATGCCTTGATCCAAGTGAGGGTTGGGTTTATATTTCACGCGATGTTGTCTTTGATGAATCCATGTTTCCCTTCGCCACCATGCACCCAAATCTTCGGGCGCTCGGCTCCGGGCGAACTAAGTGTCCTCCCCGATGCCCTTCTCAATCCATCTATGTCTTTCGGGATGCGATATTTGTGATCATTCATGTGGTTCTTCCCCGACCCGGCTAATGGTACCTTGAGTGCTTCCATGTCTCACGCAGGTTCTGAGGAACAAATGCGGCTGAAAATGATACTGATCCGGCTATGCAAGGCGCTCCGGCTCTATATCGCATGTGTCGGCCCTCGGGATGCAGCACGGGCTCCCAGGCTGATACGCCTGACATTCCCCTGCCCTCGTCAGGCGAATCGCCTTCGGGATCCGAGGCGACGCGCACGTCTGGCGAGTCCTCGTCGCTGGCTCCTAGATCTTCTACGGACGGCACAGCGCTGTCCTCGCCTACGGCCACAGAGTTAGCTCCGCAGCCTGATCCGTAGGGGGGCACCACAGCACCCGATGCTGATCTACCTGCGGGATCTGGTGCGGCTGGACATGGATCCGGTGCGGCAGAACATGATGGTGGTCAAATTGTGACAGCTCGAGCCAATCCGGCCAACTCTCCACCACGGCGTCCTAGTACACGATCTCAAAGCGGAATTGTGAAACCCAAACAATACACAGATGTCACTGTTAAGTGGGCACATGTTGCGGTCACCACTCCAGAAGAGCCAACAAGTGTTAGGGAAGCATTCAAGCATAAGAAGTGGATAGAAGCCATGGATGTTGAGCATCAGGCGCTAATCAAGAATAAGACTTGGCATTTGGTTCCACGCCCAAAGGGAAAAATGTTATAGGGTGCAAATGGGTTTACAAGTTAAAGAGGAAAGCTGATGGTACTATTGATAGGTACAAGGCGCGGTTAGTAGCTAATGGATACAAGCAGCAATATGGCATTGACTACAAAGATACTTTCAGTCTAGTTGTAAAAGCAGCTACTATTCGTCTGATCTTATCTCTTGCAGTCACCCTTGGTTGGTCTCTAAGACAACTTGATGTACAAAATGCCTTCCTACACGGTATTCTTGAAGAAGAAGTATATATGCATCAACCTCCTGGATATGAGGATAAAAGTCATCCAAGGTATGTTTGTAAATTGGATAAAGCTCTTTATGGGTTGAAACAAGCTCCACGGGCTTGGTATGCCAGATTATGTGCAAAGCTGGTCTCACTGGGTTTCAAACCTTCCAAAGCGGACACATCTTTGTTCTACTTCAGTAAAGGGAATGTTAAGATTTTCGTTCGTGTTTATGTGGACGACATAATAGTGGCGAGCTCTCTACCAGAGGCAACAAAGGCCCTACTTAGTGATTTGCAAAAAGATTTTGCGTTGAAGGATCTCGAGGACTTGCATTATTTCCTGGGAATAGAAGTAAAGAAGGTCAGAGATGGTCTAGTTCTCACTCAACAGAGATATGCTTCGGATATCTTGGTTCGTTCTGGGATGAGTAAGTGTAAGGCGATCGATACACCTCTTTGCACAACAGAGAAGCTGAGTGCGTTTGAAGGTCATCCATTGGGGCCTGATGACTCGACCAAGTATAGAAGTCTAGTGGGAGCATTGCAATATCTTACACTTACACGCTCAGACATATGTTTTGCAGTAAACAAGGTTTGCCAATATCTGCATGCACCCACAACGTCGCATTGGAGCGCGGCTAAGCGTATATTGAGATACATACAAGGTACGATGAATCTTGGGATAAGAATTGGCAAATCAAAAACCATGAGAGTTAATGGTTATTCCGATGCTGATTGGGCAGGATGTGTTGATGACAGACGATCAACTGGAGGATTTGCTGTGTATGTAGGTGACAATCTTGTTTCTTGGAGTGCTCGAAAGCAAGCAACAGTATCTCGGTCTAGCACAGAAGCTGAGTACAAGTCGTTAGCTAATGCTACTGCAGAAATGATTTGGTTACAAAAGCTACTCGGGGAACTTGGAATTCGTCATCCTCCTCAAGCCAGGCTATGGTGTGACAACCTGGGTGCGACATACCTCTCAGCAAATCCAGTGTTTCATGCACGAACAAAACATATAGAAATCGACTTTCACTTTGTCCGCGAGAGAGTGGCACAAGGACTGTTGGAAGTTCGTTTCATTGGTACTAATGATCAAATAGCGGATGGTTTCACCAAAGCATTGCCAAGAGTGAAGCTAAGAGAATTTAGGAACAATCTCAACCTTGTATGTGGCTGAGATTGAGGGGGAGTGTTAGATGATAGATATTTTCAGATACATGTCTATGTACAATATACTTGTAAAGATAGAGTTAGGTCCTAGATTGTAGCTAGGATACTTATCTCTTGTAACAAACCTTTGATGCAATCTCTTGATGTAATCGTCACCGGTGGGGCTATTCCCCGGCTATATTAACACGCAACCCAGGACCGAGAGAGGTAACCTGGTTAACCCCAGTTTTACAAGCTGCATGCTGTGCTGTCTTACCCTTGCAGCCATGTATGTTTGCTCGGTGCCATGGCCACCATTTAGATTCTGTCCGGTGAATGTAATGCTTGGATAAAAAGTTTGTCTGGTTTGTGCTGAAATGTGTTCGGCACAAGTAACCTGTCCAGGTTATGGGTACAGAACTGTTTGCCTGTTGCTTTCATAATAACAAACTCGGCAGCCCGTTTTGTGCTCTTAATTTTTCGTGATATCCTGAGGCGCTCCAGTTTTGGTTTGATAAATCTTTGAAACAAGCACAACTTATTTCTATTACTCCTATATGGCCACATTGTTGCCCCTTACCCCTTTGTTTATATATGGTGTTTTTCTGAGCCTCAACACTGAGAATGATTAACTTGAGTCGCGTACATCATCATTTCATCAAATGTATCGTGTCCTTCGAATTTGGCGTTGGCTCACCATGGTGCTGACATTGTTTCTAGTTGAATTTCTCTTATCAATGCAGGTATATGCTGGCACGAAATCACAACCCGTTATACTAAACGTAATCATAAACGTAGAATCATATAGTTTCTTGGATTGTATCTATATATATACTAATTAAATTAACCTTCCCCTACCTGGGCGAGCCTTCTTTAGCCATGGCTTCGTTTTGGCACGGTGAGCTGGGGCAAAGGGCAAACGACTGCAGTCTGGTCAGCTTAGTTGGGGGTCAGACATGGTATAATAACCGGTAGACTTTCCTCATTTCTCGTAGATTTTTCTGCCTTCCAACCATATACGAGGACAGCCAGAGGTGAAATCGAAAGGAAGCACCAAATTATGCTTGGCTACCATGGGGGACGACTGAGCTACAGTATGTTTTTAACCGAGCACAGGATGAGCTCCTGAACTCTGATCACCGCACGACGGCTAGTTCTCGGTTCCATTAATACGCGAAATCTCATCGGGAAAGCTTGCTGCATGGACCATCTATCCTTTTGAGAGAAGGAAAACTTGGAAGCACTGGCTTGTTCTCCCTCCTGGACCATCTATCCTTTTGAGAGAAGGAAATCATTATCCACGCTACAGTGCCTGCACGTCCTAGCGCAAAGAAATTATAAAAGTACGTACTCGTACAAGGCAGTAGCACTATACTGGTATAAATAGGAGTATAAGAAAAAGAAAGCGAGGCAGGAGCCGGGAGCCGGGAGAGCCGGGAGCGGGCCTGCTGCTGTCTGCTGAGGCCCCGAGCCGAGCTCCCGGACCGGACACCCACCCGTCCGGCTGTATTATCATGATGGCGATGCCCCTCGCCACCCTGCTCTGCAGCAGGCAACAGCAGCGCCGCAGCGAGACAGGAACTCTCTGAACTCCGCATTTACTACTTCCTGCCCTTGCTCAAAAATCCGAGCTCCACATTGAAGGCCACTCCATCCATGCCGCTCCTCAGCCTGCGCCGGCCGATTCCGTCGCCGCAGTGCGGTGGTGGAGTAGTATAGTACCACGCCGGTCCCCAACTCACCGTTCCTGTGGTGTGGTCGTGTCATCGTGTGACGCGGGCGTCTCTGCTACGAAAGTTCACTGACTAGGGTGGGTATAAATGGAAAGAAAATCTTTTGAGGGGTATACAGGCACAAGTAAACTTTTATAAGTGTAGATATGAGTAAAACTCTCCAACATCAGCTGCAGGCCTTGTGGCGTGGCCGAACCTTGTGGTGTGGATGAAGGATGGTGGCCGAAGCTGTGGCAAGGCGAGCGTAGGCAAGCAACCAAACACCATCAAAATCGCAGAGTCCTTACGCTAGTATGCAACCATCGAAAGGGTCTTTTTTTTTTTTTTTTTTTTTTTTTTGAAAGAGGAAGATTTTCTTCCCATTCCCACTCACAAGAGTATGCAAGCCCGGTGGCCATCGAAGCGAGCGAAGCTAACTCTCGCCCCCTATCGAAAGGGTCTTTTTAGTTCGAGTGGCTTGAGTAGCTCCATCGCTACATAGAAAGATCTTCCTGCTTATCATCAAGTAATTTCTACGGCTCATAAATCACCGATACTATTTTATTATGAGAGAAAAACATTATATCATGACCGATAAGTAGGCATAATATCAAGTGAATAGGGTTGTGTCCCATATAAAAATCTCTATAAGACACGTGATGGTCAAAAATTTTAAGTTTAATTAACTAGATTTGTAGAAAGGTTTATTAACACTTGTATCATCAAATAATTTATTATAAAAATATATATTCAACGAACTATTTAATGATGCAACTATATGCCATAAATGTTAATGTTTTCTATATATTTGACCAAAATTTTGACTCTTTGGGAACACTTTTTAGGGAGTGAATGTATAAGACACAGATAAAGGTTCACTGCAAACTTAGCACCTACAACTAATCATAATTGCTTTATCCTATGTTATTCCACTAACGAATTATATCGGTGGAGACATGCCTGAGTTACGACAACAACAGGATACCTCTGTTCCAAAACAAGAGGGTAGCCAGACATCTTGTTTAACCATTCATCTTATTCTAATTTTTTGGTTTAAATATTATTTATTTTATTATAACTTATTTTATCATTAGAAATACTTTAATAATGATTTATTTATTTTATAATTGACAAAAAAAATTTTAAAAAGACGAACGGTCAAACACGATGATTAAACATAAAAAACGTCACTCTTTTTTGAAACCGAGAGTAACGGTTAAGGCCTCATTTGGCCAGACCCCATCGTACCTCGGGCTCTACACTATAGTACTAGAGGAGCTAGAGTTGGATGAACGGTGCTGAGCTAGGAGCTGAAGTCACAAAAAGCTATGCCAACCAAGCCCTAAGGATGTACTAACATATGCAAAATTGTGCATCTTCTTTCCTCAAACAAAACAAAAATTAGAATGATGCCGGTGGTTTTTGGCGGCTAATAAGTCGGTGATGTTGATTTATTTTGAGAAATTGGACTATCATGGTTAGGAAAACAAAGATAGTACTAACCCTAACCCGCTCTTTTCGTTCCAAAACCAAACACAACCTTATAGTAAAACCCTACTACTTGCATTGGAGTTTTGATTACAACTTAGACGAATTATTTGGAAGTTTTTGATGTGGGACAATCCGCTTACGTGGAATTCGTCGCCGTGGGACACTGATTTTTTTTTCTTTGATGTGGGACAGTAATTCTTTGCTGTAGCACACAACCAAGTGTACCTAGAGCAAAGGGGAAAAAAAGTACATTGTACCATAACAATTTCACGATTGAATTGTGTCCTGTACTGAAATCTCCTTATTATTTTTGAAGCACTCATTGGTGCTTTTCTTACTAAATTATTTAAATATTTTTTTTGACCAAGTCTGCAAAAAAAAAATGTAGGCCGGTTGGTCGAGTGCTCCGGTTGGCACCCTCGCGGAGTCGTGGCCTAAGTTTGATCACCACCGGCATCGAATTTGTAGCGCCGGAGTTGAAAAGCCACAGGTTTGTAGCACCTGCCGACTTTACAGGTTACAAATTCATAGGTTTTCTTGATTTGCAAGAGAGGGTCTAGCATCGCAGATTTTTTTTTTTTTTTTTTTTTTTTTGCGAGAATTAAAAAAAAAAATTCAGGCCGTGAACGTACTGTACATGGATTTCGTTTCAAAAGAGAGAGACAGGTGTGCTGGTCCTACTCTCCGTGCGCTGAAATTGCTTGAAGAAAGAGGCAATCAGCCCGGTTTTATTTGCACACGAAAGACCCTCGCCATCATCAGTCCCCAGCGGGCAGCGCCATATCCAATCAACCAGCTCATGGCGCCATGGCCGCACGGCCGAGTTCGATACGCAAAAAAACAAGAACCCCTGAACTGACGCCTCCGCTTCCGTCGGCCACACCACCCCACCCCGCCGTCTCGTCGCAGTCGCAGGCAGCAGGTGAAAATCTCCGCCATTAAAGCGCGCCCCGGGGAGAAGAGATCCTCCTCGGCCGCAGACAAAACCCTCCCTCGCCATCCGCGTCCGCTCCGCTTTCTACTATCTTCCTCCCCTTTCTCGCCCAGCCCAGTACAAATCTCTTGTTTAGCCCTCCCCGACACATCGCACTCACAAGACAACACGCCTGTGAGCGCGGCGCGCGCGATCGTCTCGTGCTCGGTGTCGCCATACGCGTTAGTTTCAGTGCGTTTGTGTTGCGAGGAAGCAGCGGTTCGGTGGGCGGCGGCCGATGGGGAGGGCGCCGTGCTGCGACAGGTCCAAGGGCCTCACGAAGGGGCCCTGGACGCCGGAGGAGGACAAGCTCCTCGTCGACTACATCCAGACCAACGGCCATGGCAGCTGGCGCCTGCTCCCCAAGCTCGCAGGTCAGAAAATGTGATTCTTGTTCTGGTTTCCTCGCGGTTTCCATTCCATTCCTTCGTCTTCTTTCTTACTTCTGCTGCTCTGACCTGCCGGCCGGCCTCGTCGCCTAACTATTGGCGCCGCGCGGCGCGCAGTGGCCTAGAATGCGAGTCGAATTCCTCGTCGGTGTCAATGGCGCTTATTCATTCTGGGATCGCATCGCGTGCAGGGCTGAACCGGTGCGGCAAGAGCTGCCGGCTGCGGTGGACCAACTACCTCCGGCCGGACATCAAGCGCGGGGCCTTCACGCCCGAGGAGCAGAAGTCCATCGTCCAGCTCCACGCCATCGTCGGCAACAAGTAAGACCCCAGCTGTAAACTTGCCGTGCCGAGCTAGTCGTCCCTGTCCTGCCCGTCGTCCCATTCCATCGATCTGTGGCAGAGACTAGCACGTTTTCCTCTGTCTCTCTGATGATGCACTCACTCACTCAACTAGCTACAGTACTCCAAGAGCTTGCTCGGCATGGCCAGTGTACTGCTGCTGTACTGCTGCTCGGTGCAGTGCAGTGTAGTGCAGCGCCTCACTGTTGCAATTGCAAAGCATCGCGCCACATGAATGATCCCACTTCATGGCGTCCAAAACCTGTAGCCTTGCGCATGCCGGATGTGCATTAGCCTGCCTGCTCATATTTCTGGTGTTCTTGGTTGGTTGGTACCTCAGGTGGTCCATGATCGCGGCGCAGCCCCTGGCCGGACGGACAACGAGATCAAGAACTACTGGAACACGCACCTCAAGAAGCAGCTGCGCCGGATGGGTCTCGACGAGCCCCCGCCGGGGCCGGCCGCCGGCAGCCCGCCGCGCGCCACATGGCGCAGTGGGGAGACGGCCAGGCTCGAGGCCGAGGCGCGCCTCCCCTCGTCGCCACCGCCTCCGCGTCCTCCTCCGGCGCCACCGCGACCACCGCCGCCTCTGCCTCGTCGACCTCCACCGTCGACTTGAAGACCTGCTGCGTCAAGCCCGCGGACATCTTCCTGCGCCTGTGGACCTCGGACATCGGGGACTCCTTCCGCCGCAACCGCAAGACGGCCGCGCTTCCTCCGGCGGCGACCGTAGTCAAGAGGAAGCAAGACACGACGATGATGATCAAGCAGGAGCAGGAGCAGGAGCAGGAGCCGCAGGCGCTGCTGCTCGGTCCCGACTCCTCGGCGGCGTCCAACGAGACGGAGGTGGCGGAGGCGCTGGATGAGTACCAGATGTTGTTGCTCGACTTCGCCGGCGAAGAGCTGGGACTGTTCCATGGCCGCCACGGCGGCTTCTCGCTCTTCCCGCCGCTCGACGTGCTCACCGAGGCTTCCCTGGACGCGGCGTTCAAGTGAAGACGTACACGTACGTACACATACGCGTATGGCAAGCAAGCGGCAGTGGCCATGCTTGTACGGTTCTACGCCTAGCTATACGCGTCTACGTGGTACGCCTAGCTATACGCGTCTACGTGGGCGCATGTACTATGTATATACGTATGCATGTATCGCGTATCGTGGGCTGGCGCGCGCGCATACGTACGTACGTGGTACTCCTACGTTGACTACTAGCATCAGGACTTTTTTGGGTTAGGGCAGCAAGTGCGTGGTTTAGCTTGTTAACCGGGATTAGGTTTTGGTAGGACATCATGGTGTATTATTGCCTGTATGGGGATTCTCTGATCACCGGAGATGCTCTAATACATCAAGTGATGTTCCTGTGCGCTGGATCGTTTCTTGACTACTTGACTGGCCAACAAGCGAACTGGCTTACTTGACTACTTGCTTTTTACAGCAGAACACTCCATATGGGCTATGCTATCACTATTTTCCCATTAAAAAAAAAAAAACATATTTTTTAGAAAGGAGAATATATTAATATTCCAGCTTCTGCATCGACTAATACATATGGCTGTAAAAAAGAACATGTTATACCATTTGTTTTGAAAGTTGTATATATATTTATATACACAGCTCTGTTTGCTTGAACTTATCAGTTATGTTATATTGTTTTTCTCTCTCACAACAAAGCAACATGAGCCACCTTATCAAGTTATATTATATATTGTTTTTCTCTCTCACAACAAAGCAACATGAGCCACCTTATCAACATGAGTCAACGGGGTTGACTCTTTATAGTACATACAAGATATAGAAAAACTATCGAAGAGTGGAAATATATAGACATCAATTTTATTTTATTCAAATAACTCTACAAAGGATGATTTAGAGAGTGACACTTAGAGATGCTCTAAGCACACACAAATTGGCATGATTTCATAATTTAGGTGGGAAGCTTTTGCACGGTAATGTCAATCCACCTTGGTCCAATCTACGAAAAAAAAATTGTCGAGGCCCAACCGTAATTATTTATTTTATTTACTAATTCTCAACTAAAAAAGAACGCTACTAGACAAAAAAAAAAAAAAAAAAAAAAAAGACCGAGAAGTCCTTTTTTTTTTTGGGGATCTGGTCAGCCCGCAAAATGGCCGGATCTACTACTTTGGTCATAGAGGGATGTAAATAAAATTGTAAAAAGGCATAGTAAGCTAGACATTGATTGTACTGGAGTCCGTTGGTCCAATCTTACATGCATGTGGCTCTGTGGATGGCAACCACAAGAAAAAAGGCCCATCATCATATGATTCAGTTTTGTTGGGGAACCTCCCCTGTCACCACTGTCCCGCCATACTACCTGCATGTTGTTTCAGGGAATTTGATCATTGCATCGCCCGCCCCTAGCGTGCCCGTGCTGCATTCTCGCCAGTCTACTGATGCTACAGTATCGAAGCGAATAGTGCCTGTTCTGAGCATGGCAAGTCGAAATTTGATATATATATATTCGAAATATTATGTGTAAAACGAGGCTTCTCAAATCATGATGTGGATTTAGAGTGGAAATGGTACTCCACCTGTACAAAACGTACTAGTATTCATCATCAGGTAAGGCTTGCACCAATTTGTTGCATCTCATGTTGCGGTGGGTCACGATGCCACGTAAGATTGGCTTAGCTGTGCCTGTCTCACAGCAGCAGTACGGGTCCAATGCACCATGCATGTGTGCTGCTGGCGCTAGTGTAGGATCTGTGCTGGCTAAGCCTTATTACGGGCACGTACAATTCCTAGGAGTCCAGGACCAGGAGCTCCGTATGACTAGAGACCACGGAATTACTCTGAGCAGGAAACCAGGCGATATGCGGATACTCCGTATGCATGTATAGAGAGATTGAACACGAAATTGCTAGTAAAATTACACGTACACTTGCATGTTTTCCTCACTGTTAATTTCTCCATCCTGACTGGTGCAGTAAAAGCGCGTGGGCTCCAAGTCGCAGCCTCGTAGGGGTCCCTAGCGAACGCCTGTCTTTGACTTGTTCGTGCATTCAGTAAATGAACCCGGTTCGCGGATGGGCCAGCCCAGGCAAACGGCCACAAGGGGGGAGCAGTGAAAAGTTTTCTTCTGTTTCCCCGACACCTGCGACTGCTCGTGGGCCGTGGCTTGCCCAGGACGCACGAGGAGACAACAGAAAAGACGCAGCGCCTCAGCTCTGCGACGACACGGCTAATGATTTCCTTTGGGAGATATTAACTGTCACGGCAGCTGATATCGTGGTCCTGGTCCTTTTCTCTTCGTGTCATCGACTCTCACCCAGAGCAAACAAATCGTGGTCCTTTTCTCTTCGTGTCATCGACTCATCACCCACAGCAAAGAAAAATGCTTAACTATGGGTTCGACTAGTAGGAGTGGAAGAACCCACAAGCCAAAATGTGTAAAATTCCTACAAAAAAACACCTACAATCC
The DNA here is from genome assembly GCA_015847255.1 of Hyparrhenia diplandra. Taxonomy (NCBI): domain Eukaryota; kingdom Viridiplantae; phylum Streptophyta; class Magnoliopsida; order Poales; family Poaceae; genus Hyparrhenia; species Hyparrhenia diplandra. Next base: position 236,395 of record JADLZK010011490.1, read on the forward strand.
AAACGGCCCTCCTACTTTTTATCGTCAATCTGCAAAACCGATGGCTATGGGGGCTCCCCAGCCAAGGGTGTTGATACTTGTGTAGTAGTTAGGATGCAAATGCTTATCCATGGATAATTGTAACTTATCACCTTATTAGATCATGCATTTAATTTCCTTGTTAACGTATGTACCTTGAATTTTGAATTAGTTGAACTATGATCCTAATCCCGGTAGTCTCAAGTCATTCTGGCCAATTTAATAGTGCTTGAAAAATAATCTGAAATAAGCCAAAACTACAACGATCACATCGCCACCAAATAGTGTCGGGTGTCCAAGAAAGAGGAATGTGCTTTGGAGTGGGAGAGCAAGTGAGCACATGGAAATGGAGGAAAAAAGAGACGATGCCCAAGAATAAGAAGGGGTGGTGTCCGTGTTTCACGACCAGCCTGCCACGGGTTACTTGGGCAGGGCAGTTTGTTCGGGCTTCGAAGAATGTGGGACCCGGTGGTTTGTTGCACAGTCGACAAGAATGGATTTTTATACTAGTTTGGGTCCTCAATCTTTGATTGAGCAAAGACCTTTACGTTCGGTCGGCGTTAGCCTATTTTTGATTGATTGGAGTAACCTCGGCATTTACAACCATGATTGTGTGTGTGATTGTTCGTGTCCTATTGAAGGTGTCCCTCGGTTGCCTTTTATATCACTGAAGAAACCGAGGGGCTTGTTGTGGTCCTAGTCGGATACAAAGAGGGTTGACTCGAACTCCTAAGCCCTATAGAGATATGATTAGGTTCTATCCTATTTACAATCAAAGTTACTGTAGCCTTGCTTCCGTTGTCTTCTTTGGCCGGTCGAGCCGCCGCGTCGGGATAGAACCCGCGATTGACTCGGTCGAATACTTTGTGAGTACCGTATCCACAGGTGCTAACCCTAGGTCACCGATGCAAACGTTGTCATTCCGCGAGCCTACCAAGGCCACAAATGGGCTTAAGTTGCCCGTCGAGTCCTGTTCTCTCCCATAGACAAACAAAAATGTCCATCACAAAAATACAAGAACTTGACTAGGTGGATCGGTCCGAAAGTGAAGAGAAAAAAGGCATACAGAACTCAAAATCTTTTCGAGAAGATATTCATTTTCCGGAAGAGGCGGATAAGATACTAGGTGGCCGTTTGATACCACCGTAAGAACGGAAAAATGTTTCTAAGGAATCAAAAAAAAGAAGGAAAAATAGGTTCAAAGTTGAACGGAAAGAATTCTCAAAAGCAAGGAAAAGTATTTTGTTTTGGTTGACCTACAGTCACATATGAAATGGACAAAGGGAGAAATTTAGCAACACTTTTCCCGAACCTCAACCTTGCTACATTTTTTAGTCGTCCTCAACATTGTTAGCAATTACTAAGACGGACAACACTCGTCATCCTCTATATTCATCCTTTAAAAGGAATCTTCTGTCATGGTAATCAAGATTTCATCATCTATACCAATGTCTCCTGTAAACATATGTACTCTATATCATCCTCTATACCAAGGTGGGACCCACACATCAATTTGTTTTTACCTCCCTCCTCGTTATCTCTCTCCCCACCGCGCATCAGGCTCGCCTCCTAGCCTCCTTGCCGACGCTGTGCCACCCCCATCCACCATCTCCGTGGCGGTACGTCTCCTCATGTCCGCGCCCACGCCGCCACCCTCGTTCCTCCTCCTCGCCCCTACTCCGGACGTTGGGAGGCGTATGGGCCCGATCGACCACCAGCGGTCTTTGGATCCGTCCTCCCATCCACCGACCTAGCGGCGGCTCCCATGCGTCTGGAGGGCTCCTCGAGAAGACGGGACGAGGCGCACGCCGACGGAGAGGCCCCGGCTGGCCACCTTTGCTGCGCCGCGGCTCGCGTCCTCCTTGCTTCCTCCGCGGCGGCACACCAATGGAATCGGCAAGGCGACCTCGAATCGGGCGCACCCCACCCCTCGCTCTCCACCATGCTCGCCTCCACGATCGCCGAGAGGGGAAGCCAGCCTTAACCCACGCCGGGTGCCCGGACGCCCCCCCAAATTCCAAAATTTTCTTAGTGTTTAGCAATTTTGGCCCTTTAAACACCCCTCACACGGGTTTTGAAGCCCACTAAACTACTTTGGGCACCCGTCCATTCGGTTTGGCCGCCACTACGGCGCGGGGCGTACCGCCACCGTAGGGAGCGGCTTTGGCGTGGCGGCGACCTCCTCTCCACTCGGGCGGAGGAAGAGCACCGACCCCACGTCACGGAGGCGTGTAGTGGACGCTCGGCGCATCCACCACATTTGGCGGATTGAGCCCCCGTCCGCTACTTTAGCGGACCCTCTACAGATCCGGGCCGTAAAAGCTACCGGAGGAAGCTTTTACGGACCGGTGATAGTGTAACTTTTCTCCATGGATGACGTCACAAGCTATAGAAGGCTAAGAGGGTGTTTGGATTGGAGCCACGGCACGCCACGCCGCAGTGCGGCCGCCACAAAGAAAAGCAAAGCGGCTGTTTGGTTGCCCGAAGCATTGGCCGCCACGAGAATCTTTGCTTGTCGTTTGCTCCAGCTGCTCGTCGTTTAGCGGCGTAATAACGTGGCGAGATGGTGGCGAGTTGTGGCGCACTTTTTGGCCGCCGCCACACCGGCGGCGTGGGCTGCCATCGCTGTGGCGTGGCCAACGATGGACAAGCAACCAAACAGCCCCTAAAAAAGCATTGAAAGTCCAAAGGTAGGGGCTCAAAGCGCGTGCTAGTGCCACCACCCTACTACCTTGTCGAGTGCAAACAAACAGCAGGATGAGTCCAATGAAACAGCAGCATCGCGCACAGGACGTCTGAAAACAGAGCTCGTGGTTTGGCAGCCGCGGCCGGAGGAGCCAGGACCAGGACCCAGGAGAGCCCACGACGGCCGGGGACGGACATAAATGCGGCTCTGGGCATCACACATTCAATGTGGAGTGCTGCTGATCGGTGACCAGGCATTCAGGCCACGGCCCCCAGCATACTACTCCTAGGAGAGATAGCTGTGCGTGCGTTATCTGCGTTTCGACGAGAAGAGATTGCTGCCGGCCAGCAGCACTGCATCAGCAGCAAGGCAGCGTTGATTGCTTGTGAATGTGCACTGCCTCTGCCACCCGCGTCGAATCGGGGGTGCGCCGCTGCTGCAGTAGCAAGCACTACTCCACGGACGCGCGCTGGCCGATTTGACTGCACGGGGCGGCGAGGACGTGCGTGGTTGCACGAGCGTCCCGACTCCCGATCCTCCGGCGGTCGCCCGTCGGCACTCGCCACTCGCCACTCGGCGTCTCGGCTCGGCGGCAGCAGCACCGATGGCGGGGCGATCGTGTTCGTACGCGGCACCCTCGTGGCGCTGGCGTGCCGGAAAGGAAGACAGGCACTGGCACTGCGCGGCGCAGGTCAACAACTGCGTCCGGCCGGGAGAAAAAAGGTGCGCTGCGCCAGGAGGGTGAGGAAGAGGGAAAAAGCCTGTGCCGATACGATCGCGTCAGAGCGCATTCACTGGGGTGGAGACGAGACGTGTTGTGGAGGAGAGGAGATGGACGCTCGACTGGTCGCTGTTCGTGTACCACACGAGGAGCATGTTCACTTGCCATTGCCATGCAACCCAAAAAGTAAACTCAAAAAAGTTTACAAAGATTCGTCACATTAAATCTCTTTTTATGTATTTTTAAAGCGTTAAATGTAGTTAAACAAAATAACTAATTATACAATTTGGTTGAAAAGTGTGAGACGAATCTTTTGAACCCAGTTAGCCCATAATCGGATAATAATTATCGAATACAAACGAAAAGTCTTTAGAAAGAAATTTCCGAACCCAAAATATTTCACCAACTAAACACCCCCGAGATCACACGGCGAGAGGATCTGAGGAACACAACAGGTCGCTGTTCGTGTACCGCACGAACGAGATCACACGACGAGAGGGGATCTGAGGAACATAACAGGTCGCTGTTCGTGTACCACACCAGACACGGCGCGAGGATCTGAGGAACACAACACAGCACACACAACTGATGTACTGTACGTACTTGCGCTAGATTTGGTGCCGTGGATCGATCAGGCATCAAACATCATCGATTATTTATTCATGCATTTCACCACAAATAGGCAAATATATATACGTTTTCAATACATTTCTGTTGCTGCCTCCAGAATTGAACCAAATGGCAAAGTTTTCAAGGAAAAAAAAAAAAAAAGGGAAGAAATGAGTAGGCAGATATGTTGATGAAAATGTTTTATCTCAATTTTCAATTCTAGACAATGAAAGGAAAAACATGAAGTAATATATTAAGCTTGATCGCTTCATCCATGTTTCTTTCCATTTTGTATTCTTGAAATCCATGCTATAAAGCTCTCTATGGAAAGAATGATATTAGAGCAGAAGAATCTATCTCATCCTAACCAAAAAAAAAAAAAAGTCATTAATTTATATTCTAAGTCAAGCAATTCTAATCTTGATCGTCTGTAAAAAAGAACATGTGTCTCATATATATAGACATCATAATCATAATTTTGTATACATGGCTGAAATGGAGGTACTCGAATTTATTTGTCTCATGAATCTATCCTCAAAATAAATATGGATAGACTGATTTTTTTAAGGAGATATGACATGGGATCACTCTTGCCCCTCGATCTTTGCTACCGGAGGCAGGGAGGAGGGCGTGTAACAGTAACCTCTCTAATTACGGGGCCCACCCGCACTGTCATTGTCCCAAAGACCTCGACAAAGAAGTGCGGATGCACCCAATAACTTAAGAAGTTCTGTCGAGTGTCATCGGAAACTCCGATTACACCACTCATACCAGGATCAACAAAGGAGTAGCTACAATATTACAACATTTGTTACAAAAATATAGATCGAGTACGGAAGAATAATAACATTAATTTTACAAAATATGAGTAAGTTACATTTGAGTAAACTTAACTTAATTAATTTGCGGAAGCCGAGTAGACTAGAAGACAACCGGATCATGTCGTGCTCCACCGACATAACCTTGGTTAACAAAGACGAGTCAAACACCGCAACAAGGGTTAACAAACCCCGAGTACGGGAGTACTCAACAAGACTTACCCGACTAAAGAAAATAGGAGAAAACTCGGGAATCTTTGGTCTTAGGAGTCAAGGTAAGGCTTTAGCAAGAATCAAGAACTCTTTTGCGAGAAAAGCTTACTATAAGTGAATCCTTACTTTCAATATTTTTAATTCAGATTAGTAGCTCATATACTCTAGATTATCCTATTCTAGAGCAAACATATTTTTCTTATTCCAACTCTCTTTCCTCAAAAACATATTCCATCATTTACTACGATGAAGGTCGAGGGAATCGGGTCTCCTTCTCCAGAAGCAACGGCGATTCATGAACCGATTATACCCAGCTGGGGATCCCTAACCACACGACATATGTAGCACTTAAGCTTGCATATATCAACCCTCACTCGTTCGTCCAAAAACGGGACTGGGTCCATCGCCACCCGAGAGCACGATTACTCCACCTCCCTACCCCGCCCTAATGACGGTTTGACCAAGAGGGTGGGTACATGCTACTCCCCGCCATCTCTCCACTCCCGGGCGCGGTTGTCCGTTCGATTTGGCACACCCCCGAGATCAAGCTTTAGGGGCATGTGGCGATTAGTTTTCGTCGACTGGGTGATTGCAAAGCGAGCGTGCCATTGACCCAAATGGCCTCGGGCGCAACTTGCGTTCAAAAGTCCCGATTTCACTCGGACCAAACAACGGACGGTCCTTAAACGACCAACACGGGACAAGCACGGCTAGGTATCCGCCGGCTTTCAACCTACGCCCCGTCCGATCTCAAATTCATCACTACATCCCTTTCTTTTAAAAAAAACAGGTACCATCTTCTCAAATAAAACATTTTGATGAAAAAGCTTAACTAATTAAGCGGGGCTAAGCATCACTAAACATTTTTTAAAATGAAACAAAGGTTATCAAGGATGGTATTGAAATAAACAAGGATGGGAATGCAGCAATTAGGTTATCACTCAACTCCTAATTACTTAATGCAACATAGCATAGACATAAGTGATATAAAACTTTTAAAACATCAAGGAAGGGTTTAATGTAACGGAGCTTGCCACGTGTTGCGAGGGGAAAAGTTAGATTCTTAACGAGATCACCCGAGTCATACTTGACCTCGATATCAGCGGTGGATGGATCTTCTTGAAGCTCGACCATCATGAACCATCTCACTCTCGTATACACTACACGTAGATGATGATGCATGCTTTAGCATGATGAAGTATAAATATGATGCTTGATGGATGCATGAAATGATAAACACTTGAGTACAACTTTCCTTCACGATAAAGTTACAACCCAACAAAACCAACTTGTTGAACTACTCTACAAGATATCATCACCATTGCCTAAGGAGTTCTCAAGGACCATTTGATTATGGTATGATCCAAGATTCACAAAGCAATCCCAAATCACACATCAAACCTAAGTCATTAAACTCTAAACACCGACCTTCCTAATAAATAAAATAAAGCATAATATAGAAAATAATTTAAACATTTCAAAATGACCCCAAACTTTTTATACAAGTAGGTCACATCATAAAATAGTACCAAATAAATTTTCATGATTTTTGAATAAATATTTTATTTTCTAAAAATCATAGAAGATGCATTTTTCAATTAAAATTTATATTTTTAAATCATGCAAAAAACTATTCAAAACTCAAGTTTCAAAATTTTCATGGATACACATACTCATGGGAAGGCTCTACAAAAATTTTTAGAATTTTAGAAGCACTATTTGAATTTATATGAAAATAACAAAAAGCAGATACTATTCACCATAAAAGAAATTCATAAAACAAAACATAAAAGAAAAAGGGTTTCGGGTTGAATTTGGCCCGACATCGTCGGCGTGACCCAACACTGTTACGGCCTGCTACTATTCATGATGGGCTAATTCTTTGTTGAATCGGCCCATAATCGTTCATCGCCCAACACTACTCATGATGGGCCGCCCGGTGGCTACAAAGTGTTCGGCCGCTATCAGGCCCGCCACTCGTGGGCGTGGCCACCGGCATGGCCACCGGGCGTGGTGGGCGCTGGGCGGGCGGCGTTCGACCGCCGCGCACTGCGGTAGAGTGGAAAGGAAAAGGGCAAGGAGGGGCGGGAGCTCACCGGGAACACGGTGCGCACGATGGTGAGGACGGAGAGTGGCCGGAGGTGGGCTGCCGTCGGCGATGGCGGATGGCGGCGTTTCGGGTTCACCGTTCCGACGAGTTGGGGCTTCGGCTGGGAAAACAAAAGGGTCGACCATGACCATGATGCGAGAGGGGATGCGAAAACGGGTGTTGGTGCAAGCTGAAACCCACCGGGGTGAAAGGGACGACGGCGGCGAAGCTCACGGCGGAGATCCGATCGGCGGGGGGAAGACGAGCTCGTGCTCGGGCTACGATGAACAAAGGGCTTATGGCCGGCGGGCTGCGTGGGAAGGTTGCGGTCTGCCTTTGGCGAAAAGAAACGGCGAACAAAGCTACGACGACGACGAGCAACGCGGCGGCGGACGGCGACGACCGCCGGCGGCGGTTTTCGGAAACGAGGAAACGACGGCGACGCCGCCTATTTATAGGCAAGGGACGGGTAGACAGGTGGCGGGGGCATTCTCGGCCGTCCACGGCGTCGACCACGCGACGGGCGCGCTTGGCGCGCGAGGCGGCCACGGCGGGCCGCCGGCGGCCGGCGGTATGGCGGTGAACGGGGAATTCCCATTTCATTTGTAGCACCCTAAACCCTAACTTTTGAATTTTGCAAATTACTTTCAAAATTTGAACTAAACTTGAAAAACTCCAAAAAGTAACTTAGCCTAATTTTTCAAGATCTACAATTTTCACAATTGGAAGATTTTCAAATTCGACCTCTAAATATGACTTTTTGAAATGGGGTCAAAAAGGGACAATTTTGAATTCAAAATTACTTTTAAAATTACTCAAAAACTTGAAAAACTTTGTACATATCTTTTGTTCATCAAGAAAAGATCTACAAAGTAGCTTTTGGAAGTTTTGTCAAATTTTGCATAGATTTTGAAATATAGAAAAGGGGGTAAAGAAGGGTTAGGGTTTAGGGTTTCCGACAAGGGGTAACTCTCGGATTTTTACTTCTTTTCGCGTCTCATCGACCGACAACGTAACCAAGCATAAAAGAAGCTTATTTTTGTCCAAACCATAGCTTAACTAGTAAGTAACACCTGGGGTGTTACTGGGCGAGGGCTTCCAGAGAAAGAGAAATAAATGTGAGGGATTTGTGAAGGGTCGGGCGCAGGGCGGGCCTCCTCTCGGCCTCACCTCGGCTGAAGTTGCCGGGGGTGGGGGCGTTCGGAGGTCGGTCGAGGCTCGCTCGGTATGATTGGCGAAGGTAATGCACACGTATCACGATTAGATGGCAATGAATTAGGCCACCAACCGTCCCCCTCCCTTGTGTCCGTACCTGGGTATTTATAGGGAGGTGAAGGGTCGAGTGCCGTTTTACATTAGGGCACAAGCCCTCAACTCGCTGACACACTGGCCCTCGTAGGGGCAATATAGTACTTTCCCCTTGCGGCGCACAATGGTAAACACACACTAGGCCATGGTTGCATCCTAGGGATAGGGTTTCCGGCCCGCCGCCATCGCTGCGTCGGATCCGCCTGGTCGGCCTCCGCCCGATCAATCGACCTCCACCGGGCGGCTTCGTCGTCGGCTTCATGTTTTCGGCCCTTCGCACCCTTCTTGACTGCATCAAAGAGACGTCTTGCGGTGTTGGGCCTCGGCCGAGAGCCGGGCCGTGTGAGTAGGTGGCGGCGTGGCCTCCGCTGCGTGTTGCGGAGGTACCTCCGCAGGGGCTGCTCCTCATGCCCCTCGGAGTTGGTCATTGTACACGCTCCTTGGCCAGCCGACGCGAGGCCCACGGACTGCCGGTCGGGTGTTGGGGTTCATAATAATTGACCGCTAAAAAGGGCCGTCATGCTATGGCCCAATGACCCGTCGGGAGAAATGATCACAACTAGCGAGGCTAGCAAAGAACAAATCTGATGGAACCGAGAGGACACGACCTCGGTTCGGCCCGACTTCGCCGAGCCTTGAGTGCGGATCTCGAGGCTCAGATCCTTCCACCGAAGGGCGGGGGGCGGGGGTCTCGGATCTCGCCTACCCCTTATCAATGCGACACGCACGGGATCGATGAATCCGACGGCCGCGCGAATACGGTGCAACACCGATAGATTTGTTTAGGATAAGCGACCGTGCCCCCCAAGGTAGGGACTGACTCACCGCCACCAGGCCATCATAGCCCTACGCAGGGGTGTGGCAGGGCCCTACCACACTCCATCGGGACTGAGTGAAAGACTTGTTGAACACAACGAGCCCGCCGCGTCGCGTCCAAACAAGGGTCCACACGACCCAACCTCGCGGCAAGACGGCGGAAGGGTTTTCTCTTTGACTAACGCCTTTTATGCGGGGTCTCGGGACGAACCCACACGACCTCGAGCACCACCGATCGGCAAAAGCGCGCCGCTAGCCACAAAGTCGTCGAACCGAAGGCTTGGACGAGATTTCTACTTTCCGATTGTTTGGATTACTTGTCGGAGTTGGTATGAGATTTCGATTCGATTATGGGTGTGTTTAGATCCCAGATTTCTCCTCAAATTTCACTATGCAAAAAGAAGATCCTCCATCACATCAAAATGCCGGCATATTTATTAAGTACGAAATATAGGTAAAAAAATAAACTAATTACACAGTTTAGATGTACATTGCGAGACGATTCTTTTGAGCCTAGTTACGCCATGGTAGGATAATATTTACCACTAACAAACGAAACGTGTTACGATTATGCGATGTGACATACATATCCCATCTGGTCCAAAATTTTGCTCAAACTTTTGGAATCTAAACACACCCTATGACAATTTGCTTCATCCGCGAGCTGGTACGGGATGGCAATATGGGATGCGACGAGGAAATGGAGAAGAAAATCTGATATATCGTCTTGATGATTTTCTTTTTTTATCTCGTATACGTCGTGTGGCAAAAAATCTGAAATTCTCAACGGAATTTCTGAATTACTCTTTTGACATGTGTCTTTTGTCCGCGCACATTGATGCGTGTCCTGTAGCTTCTACTACTGTAAGCGTTGTTCCCATCAGCGACCTGTGACAAAGAAACAAACACTCGGCGGTCCTGTGATTTCAGCCACAGGCACACATCAGTTGCACTGTACTACAGGGAAAGGAGAAACCAAAATAAAGTGATGGCGTGGGAATAACGATGAACGCTCCAGATCCAACTACAGTTTCACTGTGCACATCACTGTAATTGCGAACACATGGTTGATTTAGGTCACATGTGTTTAGTTTTGTGATTGAGTGATTGTCAACGGTCAACATTTTAATTCTATTTTCTTTTATTCTTTTGCTTGCCGGCTATGTTCACCGGCACACGTGGAGTGTGTCAAGACGATCTCTTGGTTCGTGTTGTAGTGTGTGTGGAGCTCGGAGATGGTAGCCGACGGCGAGGTGAAGGGGCCAAGGAGGACGTGCGGGCCGACGGACCGCTGGAGGTGAAGGACGGACGTGAGGCTTGGACCGAGGGACCGGATCGTCGGGTGGCTAGCCATGGTGGGCGACATCCGGGACATCGACGGATGCAAGAGGACGTGGCGGGACCCGTGTCGATCGGGTCAAGACGGGCGAGCGGCAGCGAGCGGGAGCTCGGATGACTTGGCGACTTCGGGCGGTCAAGACGGCGATGACACGTGTCGAGGAGGTTTGGTGGTTTGTCCTCAAAACCATCGGCGGCTGGTTTCGTGGTTTGGGCCTCAAAACCACGGGTGCGGGTTTGGTGGTTTGAGCCTCAAAACCATCGGCGGGTTTCACGGGTTTGGGCCTCAAAACCCGGGCGTTCGCAAGTGGGACGGAAGGACGGCACGTGGCGGCATCCGGGAGATTGCGCGGAGCAAGGCTGCAGATGAGGAGGCGCGGTGGCCGTCGGATCAAAAAATTAACCGAGTCGACAAAAATAGCCCTAGGGTTAATGGTTTGGCTCATATGTATCGAAGGGCAAAATAGGGATGAAAAATAAGGACCATATATAGAGGATGGCAGCCATCCCCCTCTTTGCCTCTTCCATTTTCGTTTTTATTTTTTTCCCAATTTTAGGGTTCTTGTTTAGAGGTCCAAGAACACCAAATTGGTAACACTTTGTGGTGATTTACGTTGGGGAAGGGGAGCTCCAAATCTCCCCGTCGTCTCCGGACGTTTTGGATCAAATTCCTTTCTCCTTTTGCTTGAATTATTCTGGAATTTTTGGATCTCGTTCGGTATTTGTGTTTGTGTTTCTCTGCAGGCAAGTAGCGGTGACCATCGATTCAAGAGCTGCGAGGTGCTGTTCGTTCGGCCTTGCCGCGGCGTGAGATCGGCACGTTCGAGCACCCAAGCCACGGCAGCCTTGCAACGCCGGCAGGTCCCTCGTGGTGGTCAAGTCCGGGACCCGGCGGCGGCTCATCCGGCACACGGCTCCCGTGCTCCCGGTGCTCCTCACCAACGAACGGCGGCCAAGGCGGGGAGGACCGGCCACCGGCGCTCGGCGCCCCTATGCGGCACCAAGCGGGCCAACGCATCACGGCGGTGGGCGTGGGCGGCGGCGGCCCGGCACTCACGCCGAGCGGACTTGTGCCTTGTCTCCGGCGGTGGCCAAGAGCACCGGCTTCTCCTCGGCACGAGCGGCTTGCCGTCGTGGGAGCGGCTCCACGCGGCGGTCGACAAGCGGTGTCGGTGGCCGGTCTTTGCATCAAGGCACGCGGCCGGACCCGGCTCCACACGAGTGCGCCGCGGCGCACCGTGTTGCTTTCGGCGCCAGATCGCTGCCCTCCAGCCCGGCTCGTAGCGGCCGGTGTTGACACTTGTTATCATATAAAATTATTAATCAATTAAACATGAGAAAGGGGTATAAATAATAATAACAACCTAGAATAGGGGTCACTAACATATTTCCATCGTTTTTGGTAATGTTTGAATTGCGGGGACTAAACGAAAAAAAAACAGCGAGTTCGCGAGCCATACGACTCACCTTGACGCAACGCAATCCAACCCGAGAAAGACTCTAGAAGGCTCGGATTAATCCCGACGTGGACCAAACTTGACACCGAAGAAAACATCATCTAGAAGACTCCGAAGCCACGACGCACGACGGGACCCGGGGGGGGGGACTCCCCCGGGCCGATCGGGCCCTACTTGGCCGCCAAGCAAGCCCCCGTCTCGGAACCTTCCTCCACCGCCTCTAAGACGCAATCTAAACCGGTTGTTTAACGTCGGTTTGATCCGAGGGCGTCGGTAGAAGCACGAGATGAATCAAAGATTAGTACCACATCGCTGCCGGCTGAAGGGACATAAGAAGACCCATATATATAGACCCCTAGACCCCCTTTTCGGATCATCAAGTTCTCAATTCAGCAACAACGCTTCAAGATCCAAGTCATATCCCACGCTGTAGAAACATCGCTTTAGGAAGAGTAGCAATCAAGACTAGAACTAGTAGGAAGGGAGAAATCCGCTCCGGATCGTCGGGAGGCCGGCTCAAGATCAGGCCTCGTTCTTGTAAGTTCTTCATTGTAAGTAGTCTTCAAGTTCGGACACATGCTTAATATGAATATCTTGATCATGTTTATATTCGAGATTATTTGTTCTAGTATTTACTTTGATTACACGTTTAGCATAGTTGAATTATTGTTATGTTCATACATGGATTCGTATAGCGCTCATCTATTGATATCATGGGTGAGTGGTAGAGATGATGTAATCGTGGTGATTAGATCTTATTTACTGCGTTTGCACCCTATGTGCCGGGTCGGTGTGGTAGATCGTGGTGGTGACTTGACACCATTGAGTCCTTTGCAATCCATCCCCGTATGTAGGCCTAGCGGATGATATTATTCGGGTTGTTCTAAGTTTCGGCCTTAGTCTTCACGGATTCGTCCTCATGTAAGGATTTAATTAGTCTTTCTTCAATGATTGTTAGATGTATTGCACTAATTGAGTAGATCCTAACTTATAGTTTAGAGTTACATATTGGAGTTTCTAATGCTAGCTAGCCTATGAATTGCTATCGTCCAATTGTTTGACACTTTCTATTTTTCGCCCACTTAGATATGACTTTGGTTGAATCTATTTATCAAGAACTTTATCATTATCTTTATTGTGAACTTTGATCCTTGTTTAATTAATTGATAAGTTTAACACTTAAGCTTTGCACACGAGAGATGATTAAGATGTTTAGCACCTATGTATAGTTAATTCACGATAGAAGACTTCTTTCCCCGTGGTAGAATATAAATTCAACACCGGTTCTTACTCCGGTTAAAATGCTACAATGGTATATTCATATCGTGCGCTTGCGGATACCCGATTATAATTGTTTATTTACTTATTAAGAAGTTATTAAGGCATAGTACGAATATTTTATTCCTTGCATATTAGTAGTTTAACTATAGGGATGACAACCTTTTCGAGATATGCTATGAACTGCAATGAATTATTTCTTTTAGTTTTATCTCGGAAGCAACATCGATATTCTTTCTAAACGCCATTACTAGTTAGTGACGTTAGAAATACCAACAAGCATTTTGGCGCCGTTCGGGAAAAAGAAAGTCTATAGCCCAATAAAATAAAAAAAATATAGGATTAACTTGCATACATCTCTCTCACGCATTGTAAAGTATTAAATTTATCAATTGCTTAAACAAGTTTACCCTCGTTATTATTCTTTCTATCTATTTCAGGGTAATGTATGAAAAGGAATCTTCACGAAAACTTCAAATCCGATCCGAGAAAAACTCTTGAAGGAGGCAAGATCCAAGTTGAAGTCTCAACCTAAGATCACTACCTCGGAAGACTCCTCCCTTCTTGGCGAAGCTTAGCACCCGTGTTCGAAGTCATGGCAAACAAGACCCTCCGCGAGTACTCGCACCGACTACGGCCAACATCCCAAGACTTGGGCCGACAATCGATGTGGGAGACAAAGCTTTTGAGCTCAAGCCCGCACTCATCAACATGGTACAAGCTAGCCAATTACGTGGAAAAGCCCATGAAGATGCCAATGCTCACCTACAACACTTCCTAGAGATGCGTGGCACCTTCACCATCAAAGATGTCTCAAGTGATGCAATCCTACTTCGTTTGTTCCCATTCTCACTCTTGGGACGGCGGCGTGGTTCTACGCCAACAAAGACAAACTCACTACTTGGGCACTTTGCTCTCTTGCTTTCTGGCAAAATTCTTCCCTATAGGCAAAACCAACGCCTTACGGGGAAAATCTCAAGTTTTCCAAAGAAGAACACGATGAATCCGTTCGCAGGCGTGGGAACGCTTCCAAGACTACATCACCGAATGCCCACACCATGGAATGGAGAAGCGGCTACTCATGCGGACCTTCTACCACGGACTCAACAACAACACCCGTGAGACCATGGACGCCGCCGGGCCGGAGGTGCTTTCCCGTCCCTTACACTAAATCAAGCTACCGACCTTGTGGAGAAGATAGCATCAAACCAAGCTTGGAATGAGGACCGTCAACCCCGCAAGAAAGAAAGAGGAATGCACCAACCGAAAGAGGTAGACATCTTTGTCCCGCCAAAATAGATTTAATTATGAAGAAGCTTGAAGACAAAGCCTCGAGAAAAGGAAGTCATGCAACTCTTCGATTCCCCGCATGACATGTGAAGAATGTGGCAACACTTTGGACACTCGGGCAGCCAATGTCCCGAGCTAGAAGAGGACGTGAATTACATCAACAACAACAACAACCAGTATCGTCCTCCGAATCAAGGATGGAATCAACAGAGACCCAACTACCAAGGTAACTACTCAGGTAACTATCAAGGTAATAACTCTTTCAATAATTTCCCACCTTTAAGAGAGTTAGTACAAAACCAAGGTAGACTCATGGATAACTGTCTAAGAAGTTAGCTTCCAATGATAAAATGCTAGAAACTATTAGTACTAAAATGGAAAGCTTTTCTTACGCAATAAAGAACCAAAGATAGCTTTAATAAAATGATAGAATCTCAATTGTCTCGGTGGCTTTATCCGCCCCTATGCCTAACCGGTAAGATTCGGGCCAGCCGGAAGAATTAGAATCTGCAAACCTTATCGATATTTACTATGCGGTATTCGGACCAAGGATGCACGAGGAGGACTGAATTGCTTGGACGGGGTATGCCCACCAAGAAAGGAGATCCGGGGAGACCGGTCGTCACCATTGAAATCGGCGCCCGCACCTACGACGCGCTCGTCGATTTTGGCTCAAGTGTCAACATCATGCCTAAGGTAAACCTTGAGCGGATGCGATTTACTATACACAACCATGTGCCTACAACTTGTAGATCGGTCGCTATGCTATCCCGAAGGCATCCGGAAGACGTTTGTCTTTACATCGGTAAGCTCTATGTGGCCACCGACCGTGGTCTGGATACGGGCAAAGGTAAGAACGCCCCGATTATTCTGGGCCGCCCCTTCCTTGCCACCACCAAGGCCATCATCTACGCCGACACCGCAAAGGTCGTCTTCACCGTCAACGGACAGAGGGAGAGATTCAACTGCAAACACAAGACCCTAGCTCCCCCTGCTCCAACCGTACCACTACCGTACCACTCGAAGTACACGTGCCCATTTTGTCGAGAAGAGGACAAAAAAGAAGAAGCAAGAACAAGAAGAACCGTCAACCTCGACCACATGTGGAACGAGTCTTGATGATCAATCAAGTCCCCACAGTAAGCGCAAGACTCGGCGCATTCCACCACCATTAGAGAAGCTAGACGACCCTGGAGTTCCGTCAATCCATTGCTCCATCAATCAATGGAACTTCCAGCAAGTTGTCTGCGACACGGGATCAGGCATCAACTTAATGTCAAAGGTAACGTATCAATTAATATATGGTAATCTGCCTTTGTGTTCCACCTATGTAATGCTACAGATGGCGGACCAATCATACCGAGTCCCGGAAGGTATTGCACTAAACGCCCCCCGTCAAAATCAAGGACTGCTACGTCCTCACCGACTTTTTAGTCATGGACATGGGCGAAGAAGAACAAGATCCTCCCATAGTACTTGGAAGACCGTTCCCGAACACTACAAGAGCTATCATCTACATCGGGACGGGCGAGATCCACTTCGATTCAAGGTAAAAGAGATATTTGTTTCTTCAATACTTATACTAACTATGAACAGACCCAGAAGAAAGACCAAGATTTAAACGTCTCAGAGACTACAACAAAAGATGGACTCGAAGATGGAGCACATTGAGAGAATAGAAAAAGACATCAAGGAAAAGTACACTCAGCTCCTACCCATCTTGAACGCTGCACCGGCTACACCTGAGAGGTCTCCACCAAAGAAACAATCGGAAAAAGAAAGAAGCACTTTTGCTAAGAAGAGCAACGAGAGTACACCTTCGGAGACCCAACCGCCGGCATCAACCGAACAATCGACTTCCTCGACCACTTCGTCTACGCCACCCTTTGAGATCTTTGAAGGAACCTTACCGGGTACAACATTTATACGAGGGCCCATAGACGACACCACGCCATGGGAGTAAGTGCTTTAAACTCTCACCGAGAGGTAACTCCTCGGTATTTATCTGCATATTTAATTTTACGCAAAGCATATTTCAATTAGCATGTTTCCTTTAGCATATCTACTTTTTCTAAACCTACACTTAGAAAATCTCAAAAATATGTTTCTTTGCATCCAGTCTCCTAAGCCCCATGCAAGCACTCCCTTGGCGTGGTGGCATAAATATAAAAATACAAAATTTTTGCACTCATATGTTTTTGCATTAGCATCCCAATTGCATAGAAAAAATTTCAAAAATATGTGGGCACCTGAAGGTCCACACCTTTAATAATAAAAATCCAAAAAGACGTGAGCACATGAAGGCTCACATTAACATCCTAAGATTTTGTTCCTTCGGGTATGTGCAAAACTAATATTAACAGGGAGAACATTAAAGGAGACCAGAAAGAGGAGCAAGCTCCAAGGATGAACAAAGAACTACTTCAAGATCAAGCTTGGGGGGGCATCCCCATTTACCACTATAAGTATCACTATCCTATGTCTTATTTATTAGCTAGTTATATTTGCTTAGAGTTAATGAGTCTTAGTTAATGAGTTTTAGTTAAAAGTCTTAGTGTTAAAGAGTCAAATAAAATGCCGGAACTTGCTAGATTACTTTCTTTTAATTATGATCTTGATGATGCTAAGGAGATGATGAATAGTTGCTCCACCCTAATTCCTCTTAAAAATACTTACACTTTGGACTTAGATTCTCCCAAAGCTTTAAATGCTTAATTTGCTCTAAACCCAAACACTGTGGGAAGCACATGCTTAATCCGAGTCTTCGCATTAAAAGATAAAAGTACATGAAAAGTTGAGTCTTTGTTTATCATAATCTTAGAGATACTTGACTCCTGGTTTTTATCTTTAAAAATTATAAAATTACATGATGAGTTCCTTAGCTATGACCCTTAAGAGTTTATCATTCACATCAAGATCATCCCACTCCATTAAATATTTGCTTCTAACTCGGAAGTACGCCTCCCCATACTCCATCAAGCCGCTAGCCATAAATATAATTATAAAAATAAACTCTTGCAATCTTTGGATATGTCTCTCTCAATGTTTTTTATAAAATTTGGGCTACATTCGAAAAAAAAAAAAAAAATATATCTAGAGAAAAGTGAGACGAGAGAGGGAGAGTAACGGACACAAAAGTCATACTAGGCGAGAAGGGCCTACCTCCCTAATAATAAAAATATATTTAGAGATGAATAATGGACACGTGTCAGGGGTGAGTAGGGCCCACATCTCTAAGAGAGAGAAAAAATGGACACAAGTCCGGGGCAAAGCCCACCTCTCCAAGAATGGACGCCCGGGTCCTAGCAATTTTTAGAAAGAGAGATATAGTCTAAGATGCTTGAAAAATACTAGAAAAAAGGCTAAGGCTATTTACTACCTTTCATCCTCACCCACTTCACCACTATCATCCCACTATGTATGTTCCGCCACTTGTATAACTCCATTACCACCATCCACTTAAGAGGGTCATACATAGGATCTCGAAGTTTTCTTTTTGAAAAATACTACAAAACCCCAGGATGATAGTTGATCAAAGAACTTGAGACATGGTACTTAACTTGATTGTTTTATCTTGCTTATGATTCGTGAAAAGGCTACGCCTCATGGTAAAGCAAGTATGAGAGAGCAATGGTTAAGAGGAGAATTTATTTTCGAGTAACACGGTATTTCGAGGTATGAAAGCGTAGTAGCAACTCCCGATCCTACTATAGCATATAGCTTTGCTAGGGACTAGCAAAGGGTAAGCTTGGGGAGTTTGTTGACACTTGTTATCATATAAAATTATTAATCAATTAAACATGAGAAAGGGGTATAAATAATAATAACAACCTAGAATAGGGGGTCACTAACATATTTCCATCAGTTTTGGTAATGTTTGAATTGCGGGGACTAAACGAGAAAAACACAGCGAGTTCGCGAGCCATACGACTACGCGGCGCTTAGCGCAATCCAACTCAGAAAGTCTCTAGAAGGCTCGGATTAATCCGGCGTGGACCAAACTTGACACCGAAGAAAACATCATCTAGAAGACTCCGGAAGCCACGACGCGACGGCGGGACCCGGGGGGGACACCCCGGGGGCGTCGGCTTAATAATGGGGCCGATCGGCCCTACTTGGCCGCCAAGCAAGCCCCGTCTCCGGGAACCTTCCTCCACCGCCTCTAAGACGCAATCTAAACCGGTTGTTTAACGTCGGTTTGATCCGAGGGCGTCGGTAGAAAGCACGAGATGAATCAAAGATTAGTACCACATCGCGTCGAAGGTTGAAGGGACATAAGAAGACCCATATATATAGACCCCTAGACCCCCTTTTCGGATCATCAAGTTCTCAATTCAGCAACAACGCTTCAAGATCCAAGTCATATCCCATTTGTAGAAACATCGCTTTAGGAAGAGTAGCAATCAAGACTAGAACTAGTAGGAAGGGAGAAATCCGCTCCGGATCGTCGGAGGCCGGCTCAAGATCGGGGCCTCGTTCTTGTAAGTTCTTCATTGTAAGTAGTCTTCAAGTTCCGGACACATGCTTAATATGAATATCTTGATCATGTTTATATTCGAGATTATTTGTTCTAGTATTTACTTTGATTACACATTTAGCATAGTTGAATTCTTTGTTATGTTCATACATGGATTCGTATAGCGCTCATCTATTGATATCATGGGTGAGTGGTAGAGATGATGTAATCGTGGTGATTAGATCTTATTTACTGCGTTTGCACCCTATGTGCCGAGGTCGTGTGGTAGATCGTGGTGGTGACGGCACCATTGAGTCCTTTGCAATCCATCCCCGTATGTAGGCCTAGCGGATGATATTATTCGGGTTGTTCTAAGTTTCGGCCTTAGTCTTCACGGATTACGTCCTCATGTAAGGATTTAATTAGTCTTTCTTCAATGATTGTTAGATGTATTGCACTAATTGAGTAGATCCTAACTTATAGTTTAGAGTTACATATTGGAGTTTCTAATGCTAGCTAGCCTATGAATTGCTATCGTCCTTTGTTTGACACTTTCTATTTTTCGCCCACTTAGATATGACTTTGGTTGAATCTATTTATCAAGAACTTTATCATTATCTTTATTGTGAACTTTGATCCTTGTTTAATTAATTGATAAGTTTAACACTTAAGCTTTGCACACGAGAGATGATTAAGATGTTTAGCACCTATGTATAGTTAATTCACGATAGAAGACTTCTTTCCTCGTGGTAGAATATAAATTCAACACACTGGTTCTTACTCCGGTTAAAATGCTACAATGGTATATTCATATATCGTATGCGCTTGCGGATACCCGAGTTATAATTGTTTATTTACTTATTAAGAAGTTATTAAGGCATAGTACGAATATTTTATTCCTTGCATATTAGTAGTTTAACTATAGGGATGACAACCTTTTCGAGATATGCTATGAAGCGCAATGAATTATTACTTTTAGTTTTATCGAAGCAACATCGATATTCTTTCTAAACGCCATTACTAGTTAGTGGCGTTAGAAATACCAACGGCGAGGTGCCATCGAAAGGTGCAACGTTCGGCAAGTCAGCGTTCTTCGCTTCAACAAATCAAAGGTCGATTCTTTCTCTTGCCGTGAATTGGCCTTGAGCCAATCTTTCTCTCCTTGTGCAGGGTAGACTAGATCGAGTTTTGCTTGTGCAAATTCCCAGCTTTAATTCAACTCAATCTCGTTCTTTTTCTGCGCCCACAAGGTGTTCGATGAATTGTCTTAGTAGCAATTTCTTCCGTGGTTTCCTCGTTCGAGCTCCGATTTTTGCGATCCGGTTTTTTGCGTTGGGTTCTTTGAGTCCTTTACTTCACCTGTGACATCTTGCTACCGTTAGCACGCGTGTTACTTGTTTCCTTCGAGATCGTTTTTGAGGTTGGGGTTGAGCCGATGACCAAATTGAAAAGGAAAATCGAGGCTCCCATTCACCCCCTCCGGTCGCCGTTTCGGTCCTTCAATTGGTATCGGGGCGAGGTTAGGGATCATATCCACCTTAATCGGTCCGTGATCCGTAGAAGGCGACATGGAGAGGTTTGGTCACTATGGTGGCAAGCCTCCGGAATTCGATGGTACCAATTATCCCTACTGGAAGATTAAAATGCAAGCACATCTTATGGGGATGGATTGGAGAGTGTGGGAAATTGTTGAGGATGAGAACTACCAAGTGCTAGCGGCTCGAGTGGGTGAGGAACAAATAGCCCAACACAATGCCAACAACCGGCGAGGAGTGTCTTGTTCTCTAGCCTCAAAGACACGAGTTCAAGAGAGTTGCCACTTGTGAGACCGCTCGTGAGGTGTGGAGGATACTTGAGAGTTACCACGAGGGAACCCCACAAGTCAAGGCCCGCCTATATGAGACCTACAAGAGAGAGTACAACAACCTAATCCAACTTGATGGCGAGTCCATCGATTCTCTCTTTGCCGGGTTTGAGACAATGCAACAAGCTTAGGCGAACAAGCCGTCGAGAGGCTTGCAGCGAGCACGAAGGCGATGAGGCTCTTATGCGCTCCGGATCGGAAGGTGTGGGACGTGAAGGTGTCCGCGATCATGGAGTTCGCCAGCTATGACACCCTCACGCCCGACGAGCTCTGACAAGCTCAAGTCCTCCGAGATCGAGGCCCGGATCCGGGCGAAGCTCAAGGACCCATCTCGCGTAAACGTTGCACTCGTCTCGGGTAAGGGCGGTTCAAGTTCTTACGCTAACCCTTCCACGGACCGTTCGCCTTGTCTTCTTTGGTGTGCGTGACGTAGGAGCGGATGGAGTGTCTTGGAGGCGATGGCGGCTCGTCATCGGTCGATTCTCGTGGTTCCACAACAACCGTTTGAACCGTCGGCGTGGCGGTACTCCCAGGGGCGGATGCTTCGAGTGCGGCGATCCGGACCACTTCATCGCCGCGTGCCCCAAGAAAAACAAGGACAAGCACTGCGGGCGAAGTACTACGACTCCGGCAAGCGCAAGGACAAGCGTGAGTACATCGTAGGCAAGTACAAGTCCAAGAAGGGCTTCGACAAGGAGGCGATCAAGAAGAAGTACCTCAAGCGTGCCAAGGAGAACAAGGGCGCCTTCTTCGCCTCCCTCGGCGACCTCGACAACGGCGGGCAAGCTTCCTCCGGCGACGAGGAGCCCGGCGCAAGATCGAGGACGACTGAACGGACTTTGCTTCTTCGCCCGACTCAAGCACGGGGCTTCTCGCACCATGGCCTTTGACGGAGCGGTGATCGGCGGCGTCGAGCCACGCGGCGGCGACTCTTCCCCCGAGGTATCTCCTACAATCGAATCTCTTACTTATAAGGTTGACTCCTTGGGTGATGCGCTTGTGTGTCGGGGAGAAGTTGCTCAAGCGAGTAGCTAGAGAGAGGAAGGAGTTTAAGGAGAAGTGGGAAATGGCTATGGTTGAGATAGAGTTGCTTAGAAAGCCCGTGGATGTGTCGATGAGGGCGAGTGTGACGCTTGTGCTATGCATATGTCTAACATCATGTCTTTGCAATCCAAGTACTCGCTTTACTAGATGAGCACGTTGAGTGAAGGCTAGGCCTATGTTGTTGAGCGCGTGCAAGTCATGTCCAGCTTGCAATCCGAGTTGGCGAGAGAAGGTTGCCAAGCTTGCCTTTGTGCTTGAGAAGGCCGGCTCGATAGCACCGTGATGAAGTGTGCTAAGTGTGAAGCTTTGGAACTTGAGGTGACGTCTTGTAAGCATGACAAGGGGAGAGTCGAAGAGGAAAACACATACCTTCGCTCCATCTTGAGTTGGGTGTCTAGTGGAGAGCCACGGTTGGGCATGATGATGAGTCGGTTCAAGAGGGAACCGACACATCGGGATTAGGCTTTGCAATAGGTGGGAAGGGTGAAGTAATCTATGGCAAGGTTGGTCAAGGTAGTGGTTTGAGAGCCAGTGAGAAACCCACAAACACTCCCAAGTTGACCAAGGTCACCCCACGAGCCTACCAAGCCCATTGTGCAAAATGGCATTCTCCAAGAGACTCCAAAGACTCCACCTCCTAAACAAGTGTGGCTTCCTAAACCAAACCACCTCGGGAACCCACTTGACACTTTGCCTAAGATCCCTGAGGAAACCCTTCCTAGAGCCAAGGCCACAACAAGAGTGAACCATCCACCCAAGAGAGTGAACCAACAACCACCCAAGAGAGAGGTGAGGTATCACTGTGAGTATTGCCAGAGAGATGGTCACTTGTTTGAGTTTTGCTTTAGGAGGAAGAGGGACGATAGGCGTCAAGTTGCGTTTGAGAACCGCGACTTGTATCACCCACCACTTGGCATGTATGAGAGGGGTGTGCAGTCGGTTCAGAGGCAGTTTGCTAGGCCAGGAGGTAGGAGGCCTCAAAGGGCTAGGCCACAGTTTGTGAGACCCCGTGGTGGTCGTGCTCCGCGAGTGGAAGGTGTTCCTCGCTTTGGGAGCTTTGAGTTTGACAGGAGGAGTGCACCACGCTTTGCTGTGCGTGGTGAGCACTTTGGGAAGAAGGGTCATGTGATGTTTGTTTTGCCTAACGCCTATCTTGCGCAAAATGGTCAACACTGGTATTCTCCTAAGTATACTAACCCCGGTGTTGTGCCATTTGCTCATCCCATGTTTTTCCAATGATGGGTGACCGAAGTCTTGGGTTCCCAAGTTTATGCCTTTTAACCCTTTGGGATCCAAGATCGGGGTTTCTTTTGTCCTCTCATGTGTAGGTATGAGGACATGTGGTGGAGAACACGTGCTTGGTGGAACTTGATTCTTTGTCGTGGTGTGATCAAGACTTGATGGTTGTCTACACCACTTTGATGGCCTCCAAGAGGCATGTGCCTTATTGTGACACCTACACACGGTCGGTGAGCTATCATGTACACTCATGCCTTGTACATTCATGATTTCCCTACTTGTGGTATGCGATAGTTGTTCATTTGCTCACTTGTATATTGCTTGCATGTATTTTACTTATACCATGGTAGGCTAGCCATCTATGTCATGCTAGCCTTTGTGCCCTTTTTTATTTCCTAGTTTTATTTTGCTAGGTGTCTTTGGTTGAGGGGAGTTATGAGTTTGCTATCCTTTTTGAGGGGTAGTTTTGTAGGCGATGTACGGTTGTAGCTTTAGGCTTGCTTTTGCTTTGTGCATCATATTGTATCATATTGCATTCATCATGTACACTATTGCACCTTGAGCTTCTTGTTTATATTGATCACAATGAGACTATGCTCTGTTTAGTGTAATAATTACATGTTGGTGCTTATAGCTTGTGCTCTTTCTCGCTTAATTGATATATGTTATGAGCAAAAGCTGTTTTTAATGTGAACTTGCTTAACAACGATGAATCTTGCAAAATGTTCACCATTGAGATAGTTCCTAGCATGTTTAAGTTGTTGAGATCCTTTGTGCTTATCATGTATATGCTAGGTGACTATGTCTCATTCATCGAAAGTTATACACTTGCTTAGATGACCACATGCTTTTATCCGCTAAAATCTGAAATCTAAGCTAAGTGTATGGAAAAGATTGAGATGGGTCCATACCGCCCCACATCCAAGTCTTGGGACTGCTTGCTCATTGCACTTGAGTTGAACCCGAGCTTGGTAGTGTTTGACCTGCACCATTGTCTTAAGCTTCGATTGCTCACACGCATAGGCTTGACATGGTTGATTAGTAAGGTGACGGTTGTGGATAACCACTCGCAACATGCTTTGTCCAATGCTTGTAACCATTTGCAACTCCGATAACTTGAAGTTTTTGATAAGTGTTGGCTCTGTTTTTTGCATGATGTATAAACCGTGCTTGGGGTAGTTCACTTGATATACATGTGTAGCACTTGGTAGATTTCGACTTACTTGTGCTATGTGCTATTCTTTTGTGGTGAACACCTTTTTTTTCGATATGCTTAAAATGAATCAAAATGCTTTCAAGTCATATTTCATATCTCTTGATCGGTTTGAGCATCGTGTTAAGCACTTGATCTTGTTGCCATGACACTACCTAGAGCATCTTCTCATTTGGATTGCTATAAACTTGGAGCTCCCTCATTGCATTTTCATGCATTTCATAGCTTGATTAGTGCATTTGCCAACAGGGGAGAGAAAGATACAAAGACGGTGGATCGCATGTTTCGGGGGAGTAGCACTTTGAGCTAGATGTGTTGAGCCTTTGCCTCCGTCTTGAGGGTCTAGCTATTTTGTGTGTGAAAGTAATTGGTTTGGAGCCGTGCTAGTGGTGTTGAGCCCTGTTCTACCTCTTCTTGAGGACTAATTTGTTTTGTTTAGCTTGGTTGTGTCGAGCCTTTTGCCCATGTCTTTGGGAACCAAGTTTTTGCTCCATGTTTGCTATCCAAAGTGATTTTGTCTTAGCTTACGTCTAGCTTTTGTTCACTTGGATGTGCTATCTTCTACCTTCTTACGTCTTTGTGTTGAATGTTGACAATGCACTCATCAAGGGGGAGATTGCGAACACATGGTTGATTTAGGTCACATGTGTTTAGTTTTGTGATTGAGTGATTGTCAACGGTCAACATTTTAATTCTATTTTCTTTTATTCTTTATGCTTCGGCTATGTTCAGGCACATGTGGAGTGTGTCGAAGACGTATCTCTTGGTTCGTGTTGTGCGGGTGTGGAGCTCGGAGATGGTAGGCGACGGCGAGGTGAAGGGGCCAAGGAGGGCGTCTTGGGGCCGACGGACCGCGGAGGTGAAGGACGGACGTGAGGCTTGGACCGAGGGGCCCGGATCGCCGGGTGGCTAGCCATGGTGGCGACATCACGGGACATCGACGGATGCAAGAGGGCGTGGGCGGGACCCGTGTCGATCGGGTCAAGACGGGCGAAGCGTGCGGGCGGAGCGGGGAGCTCGGATGACTTGGCGACTTCGGGCGGTCAAGACGGCGATGACACGTGTCGAGGAGGTTTGGTGGTTTGTCCTCAAAACCATCGGCGCGGGTTTCGTGGTTTGGGCCTCAAAAACCACGGTGCGGGTTTGGTGGTTTGAGCCTCAAAACCATCGGCGGGTTTCACGGGTTTGGGCCTCAAAACCCGGGGGCGTTCGGTGGACGGAAGGGCGGCACGTGGCGGCATCCGGGAGATTGCGCGGAGCAAGGTGCGAGATGAGGGGCGCGGTGGCCGTCGGATCAAAAATTAACCGAGTCGACAAAAATAGCCCTAGGGTTAATGGTTTTAGCTCATATGTATCGAAGGGCAAAATAGGGATGAAAAATAAGGACCATATATATAGAGGATGGCGGCCATCCTCCCCTCTTTGCCTCTTCCATTTTCGTTTTTATTTTTCCCAATTTTAGGGTTCTTGTTTAGAGGTCCAAACAGTGGTGGTAACACTTTAATGGTGATTTACGTTGGGAAGGGGGCTCCAAATCTCCCTGTAGTCTCCGGACGTTTTGGATCAAATTCCTTTCTCCTTTTGCTTGAATTATTTCTGGAATTTTTGGATCTCGTTCGGTATTTGTGTTTGTGTTTCTCTGCAGGCAAGTAGCAGCAGCCATCGATTCAAGAGCTGCAGGTGCTGTTCGTTCGGCCTTGCTGCGCGTGAGATTGGCACGTTCGGCACCCAAGCCACAGCAGCTTGCAACGCTCGGCAGGTCCCCTGTGGTGGTCAAGTCCAGGGACCCGGCAGCTCATCCGGCGCTGGCTCCCAGGCTCCTGGTGCTCCTCACCAACGAACGGCAGCCAAGGCAGGAGGACCGGCCACCAGCGCTCGGCGCCCTGTGCCAGCACCAAGCAGGCCAACCTGCATCACGGCAGTGGGCCAGGCAGCAGCCGGCACTCACGCTCGAGCAGACTTGTGCCTTGTCTCCGAGCAGCTGGCCAAGAGCACCGGCTTCTCCTCGGGGCACGAGCAGCTTGCCGTCAGGGAGCAGCTCCCACGAGCGGCTGCACGACAGCAGTGTCCAGGTGACCGGTCTTTGCATCAAGGGGCACGGCCGGACCGGCTCCCTGCACGAGTGCGCACGGCGCACCGTGTTGCTCAGCGCCCAGACTGCTGCCCTCCTTCAGCTCGTAGCAGGAGGGTGCCATCGAGCAGGCAACGTTCGGCAAGTCACTGTTCTTCGCTTCAACAAATCAAAGGTCGATTCTTTCTCTTGCTGTGAATTGGCCTTCGAGCCAATCTTTCTCTCCTTGTGCAGGGTAGACTAGATCGAGTTTTGCTTGTGCAAATTCCCAGCTTTAATTCAACTCAATCTCGTTCTTTTTCTCTGCGCCCACAAGGTGTTCGATGAATTGTCTTAGTAGCAATTTCTTCCGTGGTTTCCTCGTTCGAGCTCCGTTTTGCGATCTGGTTTTTTGCGTTGGGTTCTTTTGAGTCCTTTACTTCACCTGTGACATCTTGCTACTGGGATTAGCACGCGTGTTACTTGTTTCCTTCCGAGATTGTTTTTGAGGTTGGGGTTGAGCCGATGACCCGAAATTGAAAAGGAAAATCGAGGCTCCCATTCACCCCCCCTGGTCGCCGTTTAGGTCCTTGAGTAATGCTACACGCTTTGCAAACTGCACAGTATACTAGACTGTTCAGATGACTAAATTTGGCTGCACCGCGCACCGAGAGATGTACTCGGTATTGATTTTCCGTTTTAGAGCCGCACCATTTATCTTTGGGACACACGATCGCTACCGCTCAGTTCCCTTGAAGTTCGGCGTCTTTGCGTTGCCCGCTAAAACGCTGCCACTGGCCCCACCATGCGCGCGTGAAAGAAATGAGAGAGGGGAGAGAATCAGCGGTGGGGCCCATTAGTTAAAGTAACTAAAAAAATGTTATAACTCACAAATTAAAAGACCAAATTAAATTTCGATTACACCATTAAATTCGTTTCAATAAATCCTTCAAATCTAGATCTCATAAGGATATATTTAGATAAAATTATAAGTAGGCCTCACCGATAATAGTTAGGATAGAGAGATATATAAAGTATGGACGAAAGTGGAAAAACGTATATGAAGGAGAGAATATCAATGACTAGGATGGAATATTCCTGTTAGAGGATGAATTTAAAGTTTTAGAAGCCGCAGAGATAGCCTAAGGGCGCCTCCAACGGTTGTCGAAGTCGCCGGCTTAAGCCTTAATCTGTCCAACGTGGCATGGAGAGAGCAGGGTTAAGCATCTCGCTAGCGATGACCAAAGCGCTAGTCTCGCACAGTTTCCAAGAATCAAATGTGTCTATGCTGGTTCCGCGGTTCCAGGGGATGCATGCATCCTTTCATTTCTTTTCTATTTTATCTAGCCGGCGATTTGCATCCACCCTGCGGACGCCCTAAAGTTTTGCCAAAAACTTGTAAATTTTTAGACTCTCTCTCCGTCACATCACATTAAATACACCGAAAGACATATTTTTGGAGCCTACTTACACAGTTTTGTCGTAAATCACGAGGGCGAATCTTTTGGCTAGTTAGTCCATGATTGGACAATGTTTTTACCAAATACAAACGAAAAGTCTTCTGCGAGTCTTCTGAAGTTAGAACAGTGCTTTTGACAAATATTTTGCCATGTAAACGAGGCCAGAGAAGTTTTGTGAATATATAAGCAAATATGTTTTCCCGGAAAGAAGAATCTTTCGTTTCCTTTGTCTTTTACTCCAAATTATCTGCTGCAGATCAGAATAATTGCCACCTGTCTGTTCGGGCGCTCTGCTTTCGTAGGGTATGCCTCTTTCAACTGAATGCCTCGATGCACTGCTGTTTGAATTAATTTCATCAACTTCGTAGATTTTTTCAATGACAACATAATCCTTATGCATTGTAAAAAGTTAGCCTGTTAAACTAGAAGCTATTTTGATCGAAAGGCACCTTAGGTGTGCCCTAGCTTAGGGTTTGATACTTTGATCAAATTAACTCGAGCTTGTAGGAAACTGCTAAAGATTTAGGTAATCGAAACAATCTAAGCTCATTGTTTGATATTTAGCTCTCCTATTATTATTTGAGTTTTTATAAACACTTAGTATATAGCTTTCTTTTTTGCGATTACACTTATATATAGCTTATAAATATAAATCTATCAGGGGGCTCTCCAGCTAGTAAAATTTTATCTGCATTGCGTAGGGGCTGGGTCCAATAAATCCGACCAATGCTCATCTTGAAATGCACCAACGACTGGGCCCATGGGCCGACCTACGCGATCAAACCCATTTGCGCAAACAAGGCTCCAAGTACTGTATGGATTCCTAAAAAAAAAAAAAAGGTACTGTATGGATGTCTCTTTAGGGCCCCGGCCGAAAACCAGTGCGGCTGCGAATCTTGCGGACGGTGCAGCCTGTCAAAGAATCTAGCTTGAGAAATTCAAAAAAAAAAAAAAAAAAATCTAGCTTGAGGACGCGCAAACTAAACGTACTGTGACCATGTTTCTTTTTTATACATTGCATTTTTTCTATGTCAAAAGATTGTATTTCATTTGAGATTGTATGCTATTTTCACCAACAATTATTACAAGGTTTAGACCAATTTTTCTCGAACAATTGATTTTCAAACATATGCCTTGGCAATAGATAAAATTTTGGAGAATTACATTCACACTTTTATGCTTATCATTTTGATCGACGAGAGTCTAACTATGCACTATGAATATCGTCATTTATGAATAGTACACTATACAAACAATTAACAAGGGTAACAACTACAAAAGGCCGATAAAGTTGCACCATGACATTTTAGCGCACAAATGAGAAAGAAAAATTCAAATCTTCCTTATGGTCCAAAGCACCCAAGAAATTTCTTTGGGGCTACCCCTTTGGCACGGTACTTAGCTGCCATCTCCTCGGCCTTGAGAACTTGTTCACCACGCTGTGCCATAACCATAGCTCTCTTTTCCTCAGCCTGCCTATGGATGACTGCTTTTTGTTTTTCATCTTCTCAGCATATTCAGCCTTTTTCTTCTCCAGTTGTTCCTGAACATTAGCTCCAAGTGTGATTAGATGTTTTGTTCTATTCATTTAAAAGTGATCACATATTCACATGCCATATATTATGATCTACGTACCTATTACATTAACATCAACATATTACAACAATAATCAGGGAGATCTTCTATAACAACATATAACAAGATAAATGAAAATATCAAACTTACTTCCTTCTTTTTTCAACTGAGCTTCTACGACTGCCTTCTTTGTGTTCTCCCATGAAAGAATAACCGATTGTTTCCTAGCAACCCTGTGACATAGGGATTAATTAGTTGATTAGTCGTGGTTTTGTAATTTATTTTCTTACTAGATACACATACTTTCTAGTGAAATCATACAACAACCTGAAGTCATGGCCATCACACGTTTGTGCTCCTGCTTGCTAGTATTTCCCCCCCTCAATTCCTAGTTTTTGGCTTAAACATGTACCACTGTCTTAAAAGGTTTGAGGGTTCAGGTACACTAACTGAAAAAATACAGTAGAATTTTCCTAGAATGTTCATGTATTTAGATGTTTGGAGAATAGTTTTGCTCACAGAAATAACCGACGAAGAAAATGTTGCTCATAACAACAGATAATTGCCAGCTAGCACAAAATTGACTAGCTATGTGAGAAACAGGAGAATACAACTTAGCAACATACTTGTTGTCTGCTTTTGCCTTCTCATTTTCTTCCCATGCTTTAATCAAAGAGTTCCTCTTCTCTATTTCCACCTTTGCTAGAGCAATGTCTAAACATCAATTACTTCAATTAGCCAATTCTCATGATTATAGTAGATGCAATAGGAAGAAAAATGGATGAACTAATTACCTCTGTCATCTGAGTTCCTTGGCGTATTATTCACAACACAAGGTTTATCAGCCACCTCTGGGAAGCACAAAAGATATGGAACTTATTTAGAGTTTAACATAAATGACTTAATTTACCTTATGGAAGATATGCCATAGTATTATTCAAGGAATCATGTACATCTTAACTTCATGCACCTTTTTTTTTGGGTGTGTTGAGACAGATCATACATAGTTGTTAGATACTTGAGTAGCAAAAGGGGCTATCGTCCGTATGAGCTACTCGTAGGTTTTCTAATCCGGTCACTGCATGTGCACTGTGATCTTTCTTAGTGCGTGGCACGCTTGTGGTTTTGCGGACCGCCAATTGGTGGCTAATGTAACGACAACATACCATTGTTGTAAAACCTTGTTACGTCTTCCTCTTCATGAAAAAGGGGTTTACAATGAGTCTCTTAGAGAGAAAAAAACATCTGCATTGTAATGTCCCTGAGACTGCAGGGGATGGGCAGTGGCGGAGCCACAGGGTATGCCGAGTATGCCCAGGCATACACTGTTTGTTCGACAAGCAACCAATATAATGTACCTACTACACATGTATTTTGGTATAAAAAAACTAATAATTTACTAGACATGCATTTTGGTATAAAAAGAAAAAAAAATAAACTGTTATCACCAAACACGCCATCCATCACATAAGCAGGAAGTCACGAGGCCCGGGACGCGGCCCACACGGCGAGGCTATCCTCTCAGAGACCTCAGTATTTACACCTCTTTTTCTTTGACTTTTCGTATAATCTCTCTATTAGTCGATCAGATCGGGACTGAGTTCTTCAAAACACGCCACTGCCTGACACCCACGCCCAATGCCCATCGATCGGTGCAGGTGGCCCCTATCACCCTATGGCCTTCCGGTCCCTACGGCCCTCCGATTGATCAATCATCTACAGTTTGTACGACCCACGCTTGATCATGGAGGCTCGCCACGCTATTTCTCTTAAATATTAGGTAAAATAACTAAAATCTAATAATATTATGTTCTTCGTCTTTTAATAGAAAATTATTGGCTACTTTTATAGTTATTTGCTAACATTACAAATTACAAATTGTTTAATCAAGACATTTCTTGTCTGCGTTCAGTAACTATTTGAAGTTGATGATGAAGATGACCTAATCATGTTTATCGGTATATTTATGGTCTAACTACTTCCATATCTATTTATTATTTAATTAAGATGTTTATATCTATTCAAAAACATCGAATAAAAAGTCAAAAAATAGCATTATAAAGTCTCTAGTACTCTTTTATGCAGATCTTTCAATTATCAGTATGACATTTAAGATATTTATATTGTATGATGGGGGTAGGGCGACCACGCTTACCCCGTCCTTGTAAAAAAGCCCAATGCTAAACAGGTTTAGAGATTTGCATGTATATTTATGAACTAAAGGGAGAGAGAAAGGAAGATTGACTCACCACCTATATAAATAGAACCCAAAGGGGCTCATGGGGCACCTCTCCCTCATTCATTAGGAACACTACACCTCCACTTTTTCTCTCTTTGTCGGGACAAAGACCTAAGCGGAACTCTATCGAGTGAATAAGACCTGAGTTGCAATCTCAATATTGTAGTTAGTATGGAATGGATTTCTGGGTATACCATAAATTTAAGTGTTATCGTGTTACTTAGTGTATATATAACAAATCATGTTATTAATTTTACAATTATTATCAAATTTCTAAAATGGAATTACCCATGAAATTTTTTGACCTGCATAAGCTAGGGAATGAGGATGTCACTCTTCAATTTTTTCTTCTATCTAACCATCTTCAATGCTCCAACTATGACTGTGGAGAGATGTTAAGGTATATTTGGTACTTAGAATTATGTTATGCATCGAGTAGACAACTTTTGCGTCCACCGCCACCCAACTGTTTTCAGCATAGGCTTCTTGTAGTTAGGACTGCAAGCATATATGCAGTGGTCTCCATTATTATGAGCAACAAATCCAAAACTTTTATGCCAATTTGAAGGAGAAGGCGTAAGATGAGGATGCACGATTACTAGCTTACCTCCATGGGCTGGGCAGTTTGTCAGGCACATTAAACGGCAGCTCGTCCAGCACGTCCCTTCATGGGCAGGTCGATATTCTCCAAAGACGACCGTAAATAATACCAGATATTTAGTAATGAATCGGATTCGTTTCTAATAGAGTATGACCAATATTTCACTTGGAATGGGATTGGATGCTATGGAATCTACTACACCTATACACCTATATAGGGAACTCCCACTTAGCAATTCTCTGAGCTGTGGTGAAGCTACGTCACCGCATTCTCTTCAGCTCCCTAATCCGACACCAGAAGCACTCTCCTTGCTGCAGTGCTCCGCCGATCTTGCTTAGCTACTGCCCTCCTCCGTTAGGTATCACACATGCATCATTAATTGGCCACTATCAGACATGCATCGTGATATAATGGTAAACGTCTACGATTCCCTGCATATAATGCTTGTCATTTCTCCTTCCTATAGCTGCATACATTCTGGATGAATGCATATGAAAACCGATTCACGATACTAGTTGAGCTGTTGTATGATAGTTCTATTTATACCCCTGCATCTGGTCACGATTTGCATGACATGAGTTATTCATCTCCCCTCTCCATTCTCTCCTTTTTCACATCTCGATTACTTCGTTTTTCTACCGATGAAGTAATTTTTGTTTGCTATATGCATGATCCAGAATGATGATGAGCACTGAACTTCAAAGATGATGGGGTTCAGCATGACGGCCTGTACGTACAACGCGCTGGTGCAAAAGGCCATATATATGTCGCAGCACTTGTCATGGCGTCAAGGATGCCGTCGCGTTACAGCGCTACACACCTTCCACCACATGGGCATGATAGAGCACGAGGCTTGCCTCCCCAGCGTGGCCTTCACGAGCACCTCGTCATCATTCTCCGCTCATGCTTCCTCGAGCACTTCTTTCATGAGCAACTGAGCGTCCTCGAAACTATTCATCCCTGTAGGCCATGGTGGAGATGTATGGTGGGCTGTAGTCATGTGCATCGGGCTGGCCCGGCCCGCACGCACGACGGTCGCATCGGGCCTGTTTTGGCCCACGGGCCACCGGGTCGTGCCACAAAGAGCCCACGTGTGCCTTGGGGTCGCCCCTGCGCGGCGCGTGGGCCGACTTTTCGTGGCCGGGCCGCCCGAAGAGCGCGGGGCCCAATGGGGACACCGAGGGCCTGGATGAGGCCCATGAACGTAGACGTAGAGAGATGGGGAAGGGAGGTCGGGCGGGAGCTCAGCGCCCCGCGGTGGAGCTGGGGGCGTGGTCACGGTGCATGACCCCACCGCTGTCAGTGCATGACCCGCCGTCGCCGGTGTGACCCGCCGCCCCGCCGGTGTTGACCCCGCCAGAGGCCGCCGCGCCGCTCGACCTTCCGGCCGCCACGCGCCGACCTTCCCGGGCCGGCCGCGGAGGAGAGGAGGGCGACGCCCGCCACGGAGGAAAGGTGGTGAGCGTGGTGGAGGTCGCGCCCGCAAGCAATGGATTGACCCGGTCGCGGCGTCTTCGGCTTGTATACTTGTCTGCGAGTGGAGTGGGTTTTTTTTTTTTGACCGGACTGGACCGTGGGAGGGAGTTAAGTTTAGCTTGAGCTGGGTTTGGATGGAGACAATTGGCATTTGGCAATTGCTTAGCAAGCCGGACCGGATAACGGGCCACCACCGAGCCTTTCAATAAATATCGGGCCGTGTCGGGCTGGCCCGCGTACCTTGGGTCGGCCCGGGCACGGCCCACACCGCACCGGGCGGCCTGGAGCCCGTTTTTTCGTGTTGGGTCGGGCCGTGCAACCAGCGGGGATGATAGGGATGATTGTATTCCCCGAAAAAAATTAATTGTAGCTAATTGTCGCGAAATCATAGTCCACATCAACTATCGCTAATTCTCATAGAAACACGTGAAAAAATTAATTGTATCCCTGCGACAACCCGGGGATGATAGGGATGATTGTTCACTAGCATGCGGTCTTACGTCGGAAATCTGTTTCTGATACGATACGCGCACCGGGAGATTCTTGTCGATTCGGTTCGGCTAGCTACCGACAATTGCTGAACCGTTGGCCCCTGTTTGGATCGGGGCTAGAGCTAGTTTGGGCTAGTTTTGGCTCAACTAGCCCCAAAGGGATCAAACGTGGGAGGGGGCTAGATGCGAATTGGCTTGTAGTCCAATGGTAGGACGGTCAGGTGGGGCGCTACCCACCGGGGTTCAAATCCTGGTGCTTTCGCACCTTTCTTGGGATTTTCCGGGATTTCCCGGCGTTGTGCATTAAGTGGTAGCGGCGTTCCCGTCGGCGACGAGGCGCCTATGGTGACTTCGAGAATCTCCGGATCTGGCAGGCGCGCGATCCCGGGAGGTGCTCATAGGGGTAGGGTTTCGCGTACGTGTGTTCATAGGGATGAGTGTGCGTGCGTGTGTGAGTGTCTGCGTTATGCTTGTGTAATTCTCAAAAAAAAAAAAAAAAAAAAAAAAAGGGGCTAGATAAATTTTAGATTGGGCCGTATGCAACTAGCCTCCTAAACTCTAAATAATTAAAAAGGTGCATTTAGTATCAAAAAAAACTAACTCTAGCTTTAGCCCGGGCTAGAGTATCCAAACAGGGCCGTTGTTAGGAAAAACGTTGTATACGTACGAGACGAAAGCCCTTTCTGGAGACCAAACTTTATTTATAAACGCATGGGTTCGACGAGATTATATAAGGATACCCTTTTAGGACCGATTTGGGGACTATGATTTGCAGCTCAGAAATTTCCTGGCTAAATGAATTGGTATCTGGAAACCAAACTTATTTCGATACTATTTGCATGATCCATGCCACAAACTGACAGCGCTCTGTAAATTCACGGACAAAAATTGCATGTGCCTGGCATGTCTCTGCTGCTACTACTATACTCTAATAACAACAAAAAGGTTCAGGACAGAGGGTGAAAACGTAGAACTGCTCACGGCCGTTGGGTTGGAGTACGTGTACTACTCACTGTCAACGACGACCAGGGCCTTGAGTTGGAGTCACCGGCCGGCGGCCCGGGCTCGGGGACGACGGCCTCCTTTTCTGCCACGGCCGTTGCCGTTGCCGCCGTCTCCGCCGCCGGCGTCGCCTCCACCTCCTCCTTCTTTGGTTCCTCCGCAGCCGGCGCCGCCTCCACCTCCGGATTCTTCGGTCCCTCCGCAGCCATCTCGCAGCTCACGCTGTGTACAGCACAGTCGAATCGGCGTAGGCTGCTGAATTTTCTGGAGTTGTTTTCGCAGCAGCTGGGGTGCCAGGGTATATATGCACAATACGTGGCCGACGCTGGTGCGCGCCGATAATATATACACAGCCGGCCGGGTTGAATTAGCTGGCGTGGAGTGATGGAGAGGCTCATCAGAGCTCGGAGAAAGCTTGCGAGCTGGCGCGCGAAAGTAAACACAAGTTGGGTGCAACCGTAGGACACCGGTGGTAGTACGCTCGCTGTACAGCGTTCCCAACCGCTCCTTCAAAGCAGACAGCTTTGATCGCCTTCGGCACTGTTTGTTATCAGTCCGGCTTATTAATCATGGTACAATGTTTATCTTTCGCAATGAAATATCATCACCGCCAGCTTACCAGCCGCAGAAACTGAAAATTCCTTGTCAGCATCAACCATATGTTCCTTATGTGGATAGCTAATAGAGCCTAATACAATTGTTTGCAAATGTCGCCGCGTGACGGCCGTACCGAAGCTCGGACGGCCGGCGTTGGCGGTGGAGCTGGCGAAATGAGCATGAACTGTGAAAAAATATTGATGGACATGGTGCCATATATTTGCTGAGTTAGTTATTTAGGTGGTAGCTGTTCTGAACCTGCAAATAGTGACAGCTTCCAGACAGGACGCGCAGTGAATTGATTCGAAGGTGAGCTTTAGTGATGCCTTTAGTGAATTTAAACACCATTGTCAAACAACTCAGAGGATGTTTGTCGGTGGCTCGGAGGTTCGAGCTAATCGAGCTTCGCAATGCTCAATCAGAAGCCACGTTCTCCTTCCTTTCAGGTTCTCGTTTTTATTATTTGAGGCACATGCTGATAACCTGTAAAACAACCGCACCATGGTCACCTCCTTTATGCGTTTTATTTATGGAATAAATCCCTGTCCTGCCACAATGCACCATGCCTCTTTATTTATATTATTATAGTCTGATATTTTCATGGCTTAGTGCTTCTATTAAGCTCTTTCTTCAGAACTATTCCCCTTTGATATCAGGCAATGAGTTAATGATAGACTGCTAGTTATGGGCTATCAATGACACTTTCATTATATTATTATCTAAAAGTGCCCCTCTCGTTAAATTATGCATTTCCGTTGGATTGTCACTGAACAGCACAAACTGGTTGGGCTGAAGGTTTTGAAATCTAATTCCACTCTTTCTCAAAAAAAAAAAAAAAAAAAAAGTTCTGTCTGCAAGTAATGTATGGTTCGTTGTTCTTTTTACGAACATGTATTGTTGTGGATTGTAAGGGATTTAAAACTCTTCAACCGGTCTATGGTGATCTGAAAATGCATGATTTTCAGCTTGCATGTTACATCACCTCATGTCCTGATGAGTCCAACTGTTGAAGGATCTCCTTACGGGGCCAGTCGTCCAAGCCACGCGTTATCCTGGTTCCTTTTAAGCCCATACAAAACTACTAAATCAGTTCTAAATTTTAGTTTGTCTGACTTGTTTTACCCCAAATTTGACCAATTCAAAAATTTATGCAAAATATCACTTCTATTGTTGTGACAAGGTTTATTAATAAAACTTAAATTTGACTATGTTTGCACAATTTTTTGAATAAAATAAGTGGTTAAACTTGAGGTATAAAAATTCAAATGAACTATAATAACTTGAAAATTAGAGAGTACGAAGTAAGGATCATGATATGTCTTAACAGCACGCCCTGAAAAAAAAATGATAGTCTAAACAGCAAATCCAGACCTACTAGTACTAGAATAAAAGTTCAGATATGAGGTCTATGGAGTACATTGCATATCTGCATTGCATGCCATAAGGCCATCTGGTACGACTGTGCTTTTTTTATAATTATAAAGAGCCGATGTAGACAGGATCGGACGTACTTTATGGTGAATCCCCATCTCCTTAAGGCACAGTATGGGCCCAATTGACAAATATGCCCCCACATCTTATCGGATATTTTTGGATAAACATAACTTCATTATGCTTATCAAACCAGTGCAAATAAATGGACACTGAGGCAATAGATAACTCAATTATGATAGTGAACTTCCATATAACACTTATCACACTCTGTTAAAGCAGGTTCAGTAGCTGCTTCTGAACCCTGAACCAGGACAACACAAAGTCAGCTCAATTTGCAGTCAATATCAGCAAAACAGTAGAGATAGCACATTGATCAAGCAGGATATTCATGAAAGCAAATACACACATTTATGAAGCAGGGTATTCAGTTTTGCATATACTGAAATTTTGAAGTATCACAGAATGTATACACACACACAGTGAAGATGCACTATCTTCTTATTGTGATAATTCCATCATCTTCTTTTCCTTTAATAAAGAGTTATGAATAGTATCTTATCTCCATATGGTAACAGCCAATCGTGGTAACTGCATATGCTGTACATTTCATTTGCACTAGTTTTCTGGAATTGGGCATAACCCTGTGGTTCTTCAACACGAACTGGAGCTATTGCAGCCACCACAACAGAGGCTCCAAATAACACGACAACCAATGCTGTGAAGTTCACCAAGAATGCCTCTGTGCCATATTTGTCAAGACCTGAGCTCTCGAGGAAAGTGAGCTTCTCAAAGAAAGCCGAGTTCTGCATTAGCCAGTGCTAAGATGTAGACAAAGAGCCCAAAAGAGTATGTGCCAAGGAAGAACACCCTTCTTCACATTTGGCAGCAGCACCAGGAAAGAAGAATGTAGCGAATCAATTATCCACTGTGACAAATAAGGCAAATATAAGGTCATTCTATAACTGCATAACTATTTGATTATTGACTTCAGACTAGAATACAGTTTCTCATTTTACAAATTGTGTCCCAAAAGAGCAAGTATATGGAAAGTTTATATTTCGAGAAAAAAATACATCTCTGGTTCGTTCAATAAAAAATCATTCAAAATATTGAACTAGTTTCAGCTTATTCTTCCTCACAGAACACTACTGAATCAGCCCGAAAATCAGATCAGCTGAACAGTTGATCAAAATCATAGTCAAAGAAGAAATCTAACTTTGCCATCATATGCATAACCTTACCAGAATACCATATAAA
Source organism: Hyparrhenia diplandra (assembly GCA_015847255.1). Taxonomy (NCBI): domain Eukaryota; kingdom Viridiplantae; phylum Streptophyta; class Magnoliopsida; order Poales; family Poaceae; genus Hyparrhenia; species Hyparrhenia diplandra. The sequence goes on from JADLZK010011490.1 coordinate 275,034, forward strand.
ACAATTGTTCCTATTCAATCCAAGAGTGCAGACTGTAAAGATTGGCAATCCCACTCTCATTGTGATTTTTGAAAGCAAAGTATATTCCAAGCGCACCAAGTACAAGTGCAATCCCATGGAGAATTAGATGGATCAGCTTAGTTGTGTCATGGTTCAATGTCGGAAGTACCCTGTATACAATTATAGCTGACAAAACAAGCAAGATATTACTAAACAAAAATTTCATGTGACAGAAATGAGAAGTCTGAAAACATATACATCATTTACCTTCACCGCCCATAATAATATAACCGATAAGCATAAGAACAGGGTGAACCTGCAATATTTTACATGAGATGGACTCTGAAATGCTGTAAATCAACTTCTTATTCTGATTCACTAAATTTGTACAGAGAAACAAATGGTTAATTTGAAAGTTGAAACAATAGACATGGAGATTTAGCCTACAAACTTTAAGCCAAATAAACACAAATTACATGCTATGCTAGTTTTAGCTAGAGATTCTGAAAAGCGGCATGAAGTCCTGGATTGTGGAAAACTGAAGGCCCAAAACCAGATGGCTGTTTGTTGATTCTAGCTTATGGCCTCTTTCTCTATTTTTTTTTTTTGTCTCACTATAGTGTGCCAGAACCCTGTAAAGCCTATGTTTGAGCGAATTGTTGGATTCTAGAATCTGGGCAAGCTGGATTGTGCAATTTAGGGTAAAAAGCTACTACTACATACAGGTTATAAAAGCTACTGTCCACAATCTCTGGCTGAAGCAAAGAAGGGCATGCCAGACGCTCACAACCAGAGCCTTCGTATGGGGAACGATTGAGAATGAGTTAACCTCCCACAAAGCAATTCTCCAAATCGCCAACGCTAAACTTAACAGCAAATAAGTTAAACGTACTATCATCAAGACCACTGCACTATATCATTTCTTAAAAAACTTTTCTATTCTAATCTAGTTTAAATTTCCCCACTTTTCTAGCTCGTGAAGCAGAGCCTCGCTGTTAACGCGACATCAAATCTTACTTTTACTGTTCCAAAGGGTAAAAGAACAAATAAGGGGAAAAGCTAAGGGAAAAAAAAAAACTGTCGGCGGCGTCGAGGCAACCAGCGCGTTATCCAATTGGAGAGCACAGCACGGGGAGGGGAGGCAAGCAGTAGAACTCACGTTGAAGATGAGGTTCTTGTTGGTGGCCTCGATGGCGAGCCCGCCGCGGAAGTAGATGGCCCAGACCAGCACCATGGCCGCCGCCGCGCGGCCAGCGCGTGCGCCGCGTACGTGAAGGGCGCCGCCCGCACGCCAAGGCTAGGCGCCATCGCTCCGCGACGCTTTCTTCCTTTTCCCTCTTCGTCGAGACGTCAGCGCCCCCGCGCTGCTGCTGCCACCAACGCCGCAATGAGTGGAGGGAGGGAGAGAATGCGGGAGCTCGGTTGTCCGCTGTCCCCGCACCGTCTCCTATAAAATGGTTTGTTATTTTTAATTACTGGAGATAAAAACTGGCACTATCCCGTCGCTGTCACTAGGGCATTCCATTGAACTTGTTTGGAGTACGAGTATCTAATTTGTCGTTAATTTTTTTTGACAAAATTTATCGTTAAACTTTTAATTCAGGTGCACTCGTAGATTCTCGTGTTAACTGAACTGGTTACTTCTAGCCTGATCCGTAGCTAGCCTTGGTGGTCGTGGCCCCGCCCCGCGTGCCCACCTGCGTCCGCGGGACCCAGCGCGAGAAAGCAACAGCAAACCGCTAGCGTATAGCGTGGAGGACTTTGCACCGATCAGGCGACGACCGCTGGGTGGGTTGTTGAAATTCGTGATCAGGAGCTCCTCTCTACTGAAGACCAGAGGAGAGGGTAGCGTACTCTGTATTTTCCTGCGCTCGTGTAACAAGTATCAGACTTTTTTTTTTTAAAAAAAGGTTTTATTTATGAGGCTTGGTGACGACTGACGTGGTAACTAGCACGGGTTTCCGACTCTCCGTCCACCCACCGGCCAACGTTCTAGACCGCCGCTTAACAAGGTTACGGGTAAACTTCGTGAGGGTCGCCGGCTGACGGTAACTGATTCCGGTGCAAGAGGGCCGCGTGAGAGTTGAGATTTGCCGTTTGCATTTTATTTTACAGCTCCTGCAGGCGTAGCTCGTGGTTTCGCCAGGATTCATGTATTAATATTAACTTAATTAAGCTTACTAACATCAGGGCATTCGGTCTAGTGGTATGATTCTCGCTTTGGGTGCGAGAGGTCCCGAGTTCGATTCTCGGAATGCCCCTTTTTTTTTAGTTTTAAGCTAATTTGACACTCATTATGCTCTTAATTAAGTTCATTAATTAACACCAGGGGGTATTTGGTCCGGTATGATTCGCGCTTTGGGTGAGAGAATTTATTGGCTTGGCCAGCGTAATCTGAAACTCAGTTGGTTTTTCTTTGGCAATTTCTTTTGATGTTTCCAGGTATGCGGATAAGATAAAAAGTTTTTTATTAGTAAATAATTTGACGTGAAACTCAGCTGTTGTTTTTTCTTTGGTAATTTCTTTTAATGTTTTCAAGCATGCTAATAATGATAATAAAATTGATACAAATGTCGAGACCGCACTGTTCCACCAGAATCACAAAATTACTGCTATATTTATTTTTTAGTATATAGATAGGTGCCAAAATAGTACTAATTCCACCAGTTTCACATAGCATTACAAAATCGCTGCTTTGCAGCTAATGTGCATACTGTGCCATGTGCCAGAGCTAAGCTGTAGAGCTGATTACGCTGACTTTTCAGCCAAAAATTACTACTAGTGTATATTCTAGCTTGATTCGCTAGCGTTGGCGCCAAGGGTCGTTTGCTGCGAGCCGCTGGCCGGAACATCCGGCTGCGCCGTCGGCTGAGAGTGCCCCGCCTCTGCCTCTCCGGCCGGCGCGCGCTGTGCTCCCTTTTGTCGTCACGACTTGCAGCCGGCGCGGGACGGGCGCTGGCGCGGGGCCGCTTCGGGGGAACGGGCGCTGGCGGCCTGCTTCGGGAACGGGGGGGCCCGGAAACCGTCGCTGCGGAGCGGGTGGACGTTGGTGTTGCCCTTGGAAGGGGAACGGGTGGGGCCATGCCTGAGGCTGACGCTGCTGCGGCGGCGCGGGAGGGCGTCCTTGGAAGTGGAACGGCCGGGCCACCGGTGGCGGCTGGTGCTGCGACCCGAACGCGTGCTGGCCTCCGACTCCGAGCGACGGGTTCAGAGCCGTCGGCCGGTTCTCCAGCACGTTCGGCGGCAGATCGCCTCTGTTCACCAGGTACTCCGTGGCGAGGCGGCCGGCAGCCATCAGAACGGCTTCCCGCTTTTGCGGCGGCGTCATCTGCTGATGCTGTTCAGGCGGCACCGGCGGGCGGTACGGTTGGCCTCGCCCGTATTGGAAGCCCGCTGCCATTGCCCCTTGCCATACAAGTAGCCTCCTCCAGGCTGCATCGTCAGTCGTAGACTCGTAACTAGACGGGACAGAGACGGGTGTTTCTTGATGTATACAAGGCGCGTCACGATTCGACTTGAACGTGGAAGGGTTCCGCCGATTAAAAGGGCGCCGAAGTCCGATTACGAGCAGAGCAGGCATCTAACAGTTTTCTGAAATCCTATGCATATATATTCGTCTCCGACTTGGACACACGGGGACGGGGGTATATATATTTTTAATTCTCTCTTTAGAGGTCACAAGGCAATATGGCCTAGTTTTTTTTTTTTTTTTTTTTGAAAAATTAACAATGTAGCCTAGTTTTTTTGAACAAATACCAATGTAGCCTAGCATCTACTATCAGTTTGAGTTATATACTCATCAAGTAAACAAAATAAATTCTAATCTGTAACATTTTGGAAGTTTGTGGTTTTGTGCCGTCTCATAAAGTGATAGCCCAAATACCCATCTGATGACCCTAAGATTTGACATAACATCAGTGCCATGCAGTCAAAAATGGGATAGACAAAGACAATTGAGGATACGCACCCTTTGGAGGATTTTGGGGATATGCCATATGTCCTCAAAGTTTCAGAAAATCATAAAAATAGCTATCCATGCAAAGCATCAGAAATGCAGACACATTTTAACAAGATTACTGAAGTGAAACCCGAACTTATAGACCATGATAGTGGCACATAAATTCCATAGGTTGAACAGACAGGACGTGTAACAAGGATACATTCAATCATTCCCAGGAGTGCTAAATATGTACATGACAGCTCCTGCCAGGTCAATGATGGTGCCAAGTTCTCATGAAGAAATATTTCATGTAGTCTTAACCAATTGAAACATAAAACTTACATATGGGGCCTTTTTTCTCCAAGAATAACATGCTCTAGGGTGTCCAGAACGTTACTGGACCTGACAATCTACGTACCTTCTTCCCGGTACCTCTTAGGGAAGCCACATCCAACACCGGGGCTGCCTTGTTGTCTCCAGACCAGCTTGCTTTGTTTTTCGTTCCCATATGTTGCAAATGTAAGTTTCTGCAGAAGATTTATCTAGATTAACTGGCATCCTAAACACTAGCATACAAAAAAAAAAAATCTGCAGTATGTAAATACATACTTGTCTCGCTCTCTTGTCAAGAGGAGTCCATGTTGGCTCGATGGATGGCACTATGCTCTTTTCACGATTTATACTAGGCTGTGCCTTGAAATCCCCTTCTTACCCTATGGCTCTGTGCTTCAGTTCTTCCCCTGCCTTTCCCGTACCTGTGAGCCTCATTTGAAGTGCTCTGGTTCCTCAAAAAGTGTGTTTGTATTTCTTCGATATCTGAAAGATTCAATATCTGAAGGGCTCTGGTCTCTGAAAGCAGTATCTGTATTTCTTTGATATCTGAAAGATTCAATAGGAGGAACACTCAGAATTCTAGAGGATCCATCCCTTGCTCTTGAATTTGAACATGTTGCTGAAACATTGAATCTAGATTGCTCTTGGCATGCTTTTCTGTTTCCACTCATTTGCCTTAGACAGTCCGTTGCCCAGCCTGAGCCTTGTGATGCTCCATGACAGCCAAAATCGTGTTTCAGAAAAGAAAGTGAAGATTGTGGAGTCTGCATTATTCCCTGTCTTGGTTCATGATATCTGCTGCCCAGATCATTTCTGCCAGAGCTTGTGGCGAAATCCCCATGCACATCTGTCCATGTTTGATTTATACCACATGAAAAGTCCCAGTTACCAGGGTCATTATTGATCTCCAATGCAGATGGAAATGTCGGATGACTGGATGTTATACAGGCCGTTGGCATGCTGGTGGGAAATGAACTTCTGATTGGCTGTTTAGCTCCCATTTCGGATTGCCTAGAGAAATTGCATGTGTCCACCAGACTGCTAGCCCTTCTGAAATTCGGAGTCAACTCATTGATGAAGTCATCATCTATTATACGAATCCCAGTTACAGCATTCCTATCATACTTTCTTGGCTGACAAGAGACACCTTCACTGCCCATATTCAACCTTTGATCAATCATAAAGACTTCGGAGAGGTCAGGCATCACATCCTCTATGTGAGAGAATTTTCTTAACTTAGGTGGTGAGAATACCTTGTCATTTTCTACACAACCACCATGCAATTGAGTACTTCGATTAGAGCAAGCAGGGTGACTAATTGCTGCTGAAAAGTCTTGTGCGGCACGCCTTTTGTTTTTCCTTGCAGACTGTAACAATGCACTACTGATATCTGAATCTATAGAAGAGGATTCAGTCATAACGGACTTTGATTCACCTAGCTCACCGAATTTGCACAAAGTACTGAAGAGAGAAACACTCTGTGGCGGCAAACGATACTTTACAACAGCCTGAGTACGTTGCTCATGTGACCATCTGAGGAAATCCAAAAGACTGCCAGAAGAAAGTATCATGTGTGCAGACAGAGGACTAACGGAAGGGAATGCCGTGACAAATGACTCAACCAGACTTTCTGTTTCAGGTATTTGTGGACAAGGAGCTTGATTTATCCTAACCGCATTCAGGATGCAATTGAGAATGATTTGATCTGTTGAGTTGGGAGTTTGTGAGAAGAATAGCTGCAAGTTCATGTCCAGGTTAGCAGCTGAAGCATATAGGGAATCAGATGCCTCCAATACAGCAGAAAGCAAGTGATTTTCACCCTCGAAGACCTGCAAAAGTGGAACAGATAACTCATTTTTTTGCAATATACCATAACGAACACAAATATTAGTAAGAAAAACAAGTGTAACATATAAAGCTGTGAATGGTATGGCACAGCCACTCTATTAGGGAAAATTAAGGACATTAACAGGAGCAAAAACAATTACCACAATGCAGCCACAGAAACAGAAGCTAAGTGCCATCAGAATGTTGGTAGCAATATCCTCCACAAAATTCGTTATACCAGATGAGTCTGATGATATTGTTAATTCACTGAACCCAGTGGTTCTTGTATCATACCATAGTAAACAAACTGCAGCAGTAAGTATTAGGTCCACTGGCAGATCAACATCTCGCTCTACAACCTGCATACCTCCTCTCTCCAAAGCTAGTATCTGCTGATATGATGATCTTCTAGAGAAAAGCATATTCTTTCCATGATTTCCAGTATTTACAACAATCACTGCCTCTGGACCAGGTAATCTTCCTGCTTTAGTGCTGTCCATTTTCTCATTGAGAGGAATCTTTCCAGCAGATTGGTTGTCTTGGGGAGCTTTTATCAAATTCGCAGATACAGAAGAAGTTGAGCTGCTCTTCTCAACTGGAGGCACAAAATTTGTGAATTGGCAATGGTTATTTGGTTCAATGTATTGAGCTGTTCAGCTGGAGTCACAGAGTTGTGTGAATCAACAATATTCTTTTTCTATCAGATTTCCCTGATTGTGCAGTTGAACATCTGCAGGAATTTTTTTGATGAATTAGCAGTGAGATGATTGGTCTGCAGATGTTGCTGTTGATTTGTTGCTGGTATAAAGTTTAATGAATCAACAATACGCATTTTCTTCATCTTCTCTTGCAAGTCTTTCTGAAGTGTATGCAAAACAGCATCCTGCAAATAACCAGGAGAAAAAACTTAGGATCTTCTGGTTAATAAAAACATATGTACCCCATTAGCCTTTTGAAGACTCCCTCAAAATGACTGTTGAACAATACAGCATGCAACGCGTACTACTTTAATTATCCAGTGTGTAAAATCCATGTTCATCAAAGCTAGGAATCATGATAAGCAAAAATTTTGGTGAGTGATGTGTAGAAAAACAAAATTGTAGTCTGTATTTTACTTCCATTTTCTGGTCTAGGAATTTATAGAATTCCTAGAGACCAGAGAAACCTGAATGTAATCAATACTTAGTTTTTCAAAAAAAAAAAAAACTTGAATAGATAATAGATATACTTCGGCAATAACTAATAAACCAGACCCACGTTTCATATCAGTAACTTTTTTTTTTTTTTGAGAAAACCTGGAAAGTAAAACCCCTACTGAACTCATTTTATAAAGATATCAATCTGTACAAAAGAGGAAAACAAGCAAAGTTATGAACAGCATGACCGAAATAGATACAAAAGATTCCCCCTAAACAAAATGTAATGAGTTTAACTGCGAAGAAGTGATTGATAATCACCAATGTGGATTTCAGATCCTGGTCTGTGTGATTGTCCTCGGCAAGAACATTTGGAAGGCCTTCACCATCCACTGTGACATACAGGAAATGCAGTGGTGGCAAACCATCTAATTTGGGAGCCAGAGATAACAAGATAGATGATTTATTTGGACCTCCATATTCCAGTATCATCCGAAACTCACTGAAAGGGAATGAAGCTGGGATGTTCCTTCAAGATGGAAAAGAAATGAATTATATAATATAAAGCACACACGAAAAAACGTCGTTTTATGAAATGACAAGAACCTTTTTGGACACACGTATAATTTCATGCTATTTTTTTCTATAGTGCAGACATGGCCTATATGTGATTTCTAAAATGTTACCCGTGCATAAAAATTTGAACTCTAAAATGTTTTGTAATTTCAGTTATGTCAGAAAGTATAAAAGGCTACAAAATAATTCAATGAGTAAGCAGGCGAATTGTTTGCAAAAGAGGAAAAATGATTCTAAGAATAAAAGGCTGATGCAATTTTACACTGCGCTCACCAAAATAAATTTCATATTTCATATTGAAATTTATGTACATTTAAAAATGATGTGAAACCTCACCTAGTTTCAAATTATGAACATTCATAATAGATTCATAATCTCTTAGTAGACTGAATCATTTTAACATTTCAATTAAAAAAATAGGAGCAGCATATACTGCAATGAGAACTGGTTGCATCCTTCCAGAAATTACATTGATCTCTAGTACGCACAACAGATGGAGAAATGATTTCACATTACAATCAATTAGTGACATCGCTTAAGATACCTCCAAAATTAGGCATTTGGATCCTTTGCCTGAAGCATATCTTTTATTCATCTTTATAATTTTATTATATATAATAAATATTGACATACCATGATGAAGAACATATCAATATGAGAAGTTACCATGAAAGAAAATGGTGCAGATAAGCCTAATTTAAATTCACGTGGACTTACTTGTTATCTAGCAGAATGCAGTTTGATTTGCATAATTCTTCCAGCATACATGTTTTAGAGTTTGTCTTGATCACCGGATCTGAATAAGTGCTTGAATGGTATGTTCCAAACTCAACATATGTTATCCTCATGGCAGTTAGCTTTTGACCCAATGGCAACCAGAAAGCTCTATCAGACACTATAAGGATCTTTTGGCTGATTTGGGTATTAGATCTAAGGATTGTCTCAATGACAGATAATGACGGATGAGACTCTAGTAGTTGCTTCTCAGCTTTCAACTGAGCTTCACCAATGCAGAGTTGAATATTTCTTAACCTCTCAGAAATATTTTCAAATGCTTCAGTCAAATTGCCTACATACAAATAGGCAGCATGCAGACCAAAGAAACATAGGTAATACGCAACCTGTTTCAATGCATACAGTACAAAAAGCTCCATCTTATCTTCATATTTACAGTAGCTATACAAGCCTTCTGAAACTTCCCCTGTTATCAGATCAAGAAGCTTTTGCTTTGAAATGTTTAAACCTTGCCCATCAGAGAAAGAATGCCTGAAGTATGCACTTTCTTGCAAAGCAGATGTATAACTTACATTGATGTCATGGATAAGACCTTGGATAAGATCTGAGAGGTTGACAGGATGAATTTCTATGAGTTTGTTAACTGGTCTGGTTGAAAAAGGAGCTCCTTGTTTTGAAGAGGGGATGTCTAAGGTAGAAGTATCCTCATTTTTCCTTACTTTATTGGTGTCATTTCTCACATTGGACTGTGACGTTGACTCAAACAATGATGGTTCCTTTTCTGGACTGAATTTATCCATGTGGCTATGACCTCTGACATCATTTTCTAGCATGTTCTTCTGAGTTGTTTCCAAATTGGCTGATGGATCATGAGGTATAGGCCCAGGAACATAAATCTCATTCCTCTTATCCTCATGTTGAAGCTTTTGCACTGTCTTGAAAATCCTCCAGAAAACCAATGTCAAGCGCTGGCATCTGCTGACAACGTATTTGCAGTTCAGAACTTAAACTGCAAGGCTTTACCTCCTCAACCATGCTCGCATAAGTACGGGCATAAGTACAGCAACTCTCCTGATTGCATGGCCCTTCTGATGAAATATGCCAATCCAAATAGATCCCATCTGCTGCAGATAGAGGAAGTGGTTTTAGGAAGCAAAGTACTTCTGTAGGGAGAAGCACATATCTCATTGCATTATCATCAGGTAAAATAGGTGGAGGTAGTGATTTTAAGGCATCATCAACTAGAGGCCATTCAGAGCTAACCCTTGATTCATAGAAAGATTCTGCTTGATCAGAGTCATCTTTGAGTATTTCCTTAGATGTATTCATCTCAGCTTGCACTGACTGAAGAAGTGTCTTAAAGGGATCCTCAGAAGGAAAGTCGATGGTCTCTACTTCCTCCAAGAGAATGGAGCAAGGAAAATCTGAACAGGTCCCATCAGGTTTGAGAGGGTATAATGCTGACTTTTTATCAAGTAATAAAATATCATGATTGATCCTAACAAAATCCATTTCTGCTACATCCTTTGCTATAATTGGTTTATCTGCTTGATACTCCACACATGGGGCATCTTGGCAAACCAAGGAAAAAATGTCCATATCACACGATCTCAAGAACTCAGTCGAGCCAAATGATGGAAGATGAACTTGTGCTCCATCATATAAGAGTTCAACAATATTATGAAAAACATTGGATACTGCTGTCTTTGCTGGGCACTCATGAAGGTCCCAAGAATTCATACTAACCTCCAACTGGGGTATCATTTGACCATTCTCTAATCTTACAATTTCCATGCAGGAGCTATCTTTAGCATAAGGACAGTTCTCATCATCATCATGTTTTACAGGGACTTCTACTTGATAAATTGACTCTGCAAGTCCATATGGATATGGTATTCTTGTCTCGGTATCAAGATCAATGAAACCCTGCAATAAATTAGAAGGAAGTTCGATGACATGAGACACCGAGAAACAATATATCAAGAATATGATGCTTTGAGTTCAAACTTCATAAGTCACAAGGGAATCAAATGGACCAATGAGCATACTAATCATAAGGTGTTTACTCCTGAAACCATGGACAAGAAACTAACGAGAAAACCCTATGTTATGTTATCATGCATGTATTGCTGATGATGTACGTTCATGTTAATATTGTAAGTGCAACAGTATACAGCAAAAAAAAAGCAACCAACAACTTGTATCAGAGATAGTAGATTTCAATGATCCCAGTTAACATGTCATGTGCCAAGAGCATGTGGTTCTAAGCACAGTATTTTCATCCATCTCTCAGAACCAGACTGCAGGTCTTGTCATAATGGTGGATTATTGCCAAAGAGCCTGTGCATCCAAGCACAACATTCTGATTCATTTCTCATAACTAAATTGCAGCTCCAAATATGGAATACTGAGCAGTAATAGCTTAAAACTTAGATGAGATGGTGTGGAGTACCGGATGGGTTTTCAGGTCTGGGACACCATATAAATCGGTGACACACGCATCTGGCTCTTCATCATCAAGCGCTGCAATTTTCTTCTGCAAAACATTTGATACAATGAAACATCAGAGTTTGAGAGAGCAGGAAACTACAAAACAAAAGTGAAACTATTGAGATGCATCTTACCAACAGGAAATCGACCTCTGGAACCTCAAGCATGGCCTCCAACAGGCCCCCCTCCTAACGCCACATCACGCAGAAACCACACATAAATCTCCTATGCAACAATCACAGCATAACAAAACAAGCAGAAACTACTGTCACCTTGGTAACTGCTGAGGCCTCCAAACTGAGCCCATCTTCCTTACCGCCCTTTGTGTGGCTGTCGTCCAGACCCTGAATGAACACACATAAGTTTCAGAAATACTCCATGGTGAGAACATCAAAGCCTATATCCGTCAAATCCAAACATAAGTCGAGCTGAAGTCGTTGCCGTACACACTCCTACCGTACAGATAATCATCGAAGCACTGCGAGAAACCCCCGAGTTGCAAAATTTCACGCATAGAAGCACGGAATTGACAATACCACCCAAGTCACCACTTCATCACCCATCCGAACTACCTCTCACTGAACCGATACGGCTAGAGAGTAGAGAACGAGAACTCCCTAAGGCCTTAATGCGCGGCAGGCTCACCTCGTTGGCGGCGGGGATATCCAGCAGCGGCAGGGGCTTCGGGACGGCGGCGGCGAGGAACTCGTTGAGCGCGGAGTCGAAGGGAGTGAGCCGAGATCACCGCCAGCTACAATCGAGTCGGGGAGGAAATCGGCGGGGAGTGGAATGGGTTAAGGAGGTGGGGATCGGGAGGAAGAGTCGGCACCGGGAGGGAAGGGACGGGCAAGGATGCTAGCGCTATGGCTAGGTCGGAGGAGGCGGCGGCCGCGGGCGACGGCGCGAAGCAGTCGGCGGTGAGGAAGCGAGTTCGCATGGTGCCCGGTGACGCGCCGCGGTGGAGGGGAGGGAGGGAGCGGTGGGGAACTGGGGACTAGAGACTCGAGGAGTATGGCCTGGCCATTTTGGTTTGGAGGAGCGACGGGCTGTTGAGTACTAGTGACGGTGAATTCGAAATTCGAACACGAGCAGGAGCAGGCAATGAGTATTGGACCAAAACTGCTTCTTTTTAGAAACATTGGGCCAAAACTGTTGTCATGATGTGGGTGATGATGGGCTCAAAATGCCTAAAGCACCCCGTAGAGCGACGTTTTCCTGCTCCAGACTGAAGACTACGCGTCCAACAGGAGGCCCATTAACCCTGTTGATTGATTGCCGATGGAGTAAAAAGCCCAGTGATGCGGCCATTGTACATTTGTACTCCAATATTTTCTAATTTCTAATTTTCCATGGTATTCCACACAACGTTTGCAGTTGGATATGGTGCAAGCATAGAAGGATACAATCTCTTTTCTCTTCTTTCCAAATCATAAGTCACTTTGACTTTTAAATTCATCCATTTAGTTATGTACCTAGAATCTAGATGCAATAACTAAATAAATAAAAAAAATCAAAACAACTTATAATTTAAAACGGATGGAGTATTTAATAACGGCTTTTGTTCCATAAGGTCACTTTGTGTATGGAATTCTTCTTAGCAAACAATTGATTAGTACTAGACCATCAAATATCCAATCCAATCTCATATACCTAAGGGAGAATTATCTACATGGTCCTGAAAAAAAAATACAGTTTACCTACATGGCCTTATTTTTCTAAAAAAAAAACTTATCTCTATGGCCTCATAAATTTTTTTGGTTGGCTCTATGGCCTTCCGTCAGGTTTTGGCACTTCACGATGTTAAACGAGGGTAAAAAAAAGACCTCAGAGAAAAAAAAAATGAACTTTACCCTGCTCCTCGCTCTCCCTCTTTGATTGCATCTCCTCTCAATGCCATGTGGGACCCATTTGCAACTTTGTATCCTACCTCCGGCCACACTTCTTCTTCTTCCTTGACACAGGTGATGGTGTTCACTTGAAATTTGAATTTTGGGACAGCTGTGGGAGGGGCTAGGACGCCATGGGTGCACCCGCGGCCGGGCTTGGCAGCGGCCGCCGACCACACGCCCCAAGACCGGGCGTGCTCGTTGCACCAAAAGGGCATCGACCCCTCCTCCGCGCCGAAGGACGACGACCTAGGCCGGGCTAGGGCGAAGATCCGACATGTAGGAGGAAGAGAAGGCGGTCGCGCCCTTGCTCGGCGGGCGGCGGCACCCTTCCCGACAACATCAGCGCCATGAGCGGCGGCGGTGTCAGCTACGCCATGCCTAGTCTGAATGAGGCATGGGAGGGGAAGATCCGCCGGATCCAGGGGGGAGGGTTGCCGCCGCCGGCCCCTCCCTCGCGACGCAGGGGGGCAACGACATTGGGACGGAGGTGCCGATTTTTTTTCATGCGATGCGTAGGAAGAGGGAGCGTCGGGCTTGGGCGAACGCGCCTGTGTGCGCTGGAAGGGTGAGTGAAGTTAAGGGCATAATTATCATTTCTCGTGAGAAAAAGTGAGAAACATAACGAAACACAGTAAGCCAAAAAATTTCAAGGACAATAGAGGTTAGTTTTTAAAAAATAAGACCATGTAAGTAAAACCGTATTTTTGTCAAGGCCATGTAGATAATTTTCTCTATACTTAAAAGGTAGTATTTTAAGATATTGAAGTGTTGCATTAGATTTCCTACCTTATCTCACATTCTTATAATTTTTAAGAAATCTCCTAAAAGAGAAGCACCATTTTCCCTAACAACCTCCTCCCCTCTATCCCTAAATAAATATAAAAGACAACTTTTAGATAATATGCTACTCTTAACACAATGTCCAAGACTATAGAAATCATGATAGTTTTTCTTAACACAATGTCCAAGACTATAGAAACCATGATAGTTTCTAGCATTGTGAGTGCCCTTAAAGTAGACTCTAGATCTTTCGATGATACTAATTACATAACATAAGTACTAATATTTTTTAATATATTTAGTCAAAGTTATTTCTTGAAATGAAGAACGACACTTAGTTTGGGATAGAGGGAGTAGATGGCTATGTGTATCTCTATGTGGCTCAAAAACCACGTTGCTAAATAAGTTGAAGTGTCATATCAAAACATTATGTTTTTAAATGTTACTACTATTGCGCTGTTTTTTTAGTGTGCTCTGGTAGCAATCCATAGGCACACAACTAGTTATTACTGATACTAATAAACTATTAGGGCACTCATTATCTTAGAAACTATCATGGTTTTTATAGTCTTGGACATTGCGTCAAGAAACTATCTCCCACAATGCAATTTTCTATCATGATGTCACATGGCCTACTTGTCACTCTCACAAATTGTCTTGATTTTACGTGAAGACACGGTTTCTTAGTTAGACTTGGTTTCTCGTGTTTTCCTCTCTCTCTTCAATAAATATAGCGCCACATCAGCAAAAGACAATAAATAGAGGGTTAATAAATGAGGATAGAAACCATGGTAGAGTATGCATTGTGAGTGCTCTTACTCACTCCATTATCTTTTATTAGGTTTTTTATTTTGAATTTATAAGGAAACTTAAAACACTCATAAGATTTTCTCCAATGGTGCTCAAATAGCTAGCTAGGAGGAATTCTATTGGCTATCAATAACACTTTACAAATTTTATAAACTAGATGAGGTATAAAAAATAATATAAAAGTAACATGTTGATTGGCTATCGAGGAGAGAGACCAAATAGCTAGCGACTCTCAAATAGCTAGCGACTAATAAATATCTAATCTAGCTCGCTCTCCTAGAAACATCTCTCTCACATAACTCCCAACTATAGTGTTTATTTTTTTTCTTATTTAGATGTCTCATCTAGCTGGCGATTTGTAAAGTGACATTGATAACCAATAGAATTGTTTCTAGCTATTATTTGGTATCCATTGGAGACGCCCCTAATGGAGACTCTATCATAGAGTTTAATTAAGCTTATTTATTATCTTCATATTTATTGTAATTTATTGATGTCACAGTATATTTATGGTAGACTTCAAGTCCACAATTCACAAGGTAATAAATAGTTTTGCCTTTTAGATTTTATGGTAGAATCAGTATTGTATGTGTTTTTGGAAATGATATAAGTAATGTAGAGTCGACGCGTGTGTGATATTTATTTGCATACATACAGCGAACCAACATGGTCCACGTTAAAAACTAATTTAGTCTTGCATGCAAAAGGCAGCAGGTTCCATACAAATCGAGTAAATGTCACGGCCCATAGGCAGCACGTGGCACGTGGACGCGCCCTCCTGAGTGATCGGCGGGGGGCACCATGTCTCGATCCCATGCAAATGATGTGGATGCGCAATGCTCTGCTGACCCGTTCTTGTCCAGTTGTCCGAGGAGGCAAATCCAGGACTGGAGCCAGACGCGCCCGGAGAGAAACGCAAGGAATACCTGCTGGTCCAGATCTCTCCGCTGGACAAGGGGGCGATGGCTTCGGCAGCTGCGGCTGTGATCCCGGACGGCCGGCGATGGAGCAAAGGCCCGCAGGGCTCCTCCTCGTCGTCGCCGGTGACGACGGCCATTTTCCTCTTCTTCTTTGTTGTCGTGGTCGGCGTCCTCGTGTCCGCTCGCTGGATCACCACCACTGTAAGTGCTGCATCCCATTGCGATCTGAACTTGGTTGCATGTTCGGATGTCCTCTCTTGAACTGCTGTTTCACACATTTGGATGGGATAATTAGGAGGATTGGGTGGTATACTGGTATGAGGTTATTAGAAATACTTATTTTGTTTGTTTCGAGGTATTGGGATTAAAAGTTTTTAGGACAACCTCGCACCAATCACTTCTCTGAGAAGGTGTCATAAATGAGTACAAAATGTATTTATAGTGGAAGATGAATGTTCCTCTGCTATCATGATTTTCTGAACTGATAGATTTTTCTTAAGGAAGATGAGAAGTCACTGCTATATAATCAGAGAGTAAATTTTGAACATTTACATAGTCCATGTCTACTTCCCTACACAAAAATCGTGGCAGCAAAATCAAAACAAAATTTTATTCTTCTATGATATACAACCTTCTCTATTGCCACAATAACATTTCCAGTCCTTCACACATGCTGAACATCAATAAAGCAACATAGATATGGCATATTGAAATCCATATGTAGGTCCCCAAATGGGAAAACAACATAGATTAGGTAGCTTGACATTAATCCTAAATTTCAAGTCAATCCATAAAGAAAATCAACAGATGACTGCAAATAAAAAATGGCATGCTTACGGCTGACCTCATCGATGACATTATTTACTAATTTAATTTTCTAATTTTCACAAGAGATTGTGACTATAAAAATCAAATTCCTAATTTAATTTTTCTCCACCATTTTCAGAACTAATTCCCGTACACTTCCCCAATAATAATTGTCAAAGGCTTCGTGATTTTTAGTGTCCAATAAACATACTTTCATAATGGCCAATAAACGTTTGTTGATGCATTTCATCTATTGCTGATTTCTGTTCAATCATTTGACTATTGTTCTTTCAGTTGAGTCTCGATTGATGCCTAGGTAGTTTTTTTTAACCGTAGGGGTATCGCTTTCTAGGGGCTCCAACCCTCTTTTAGTTAAATTGGAAGCTACTTCTTTAAAAAAATTTGAACAAATAATACAAATACTTAAACTAAGGAGGGTTGGAGGAGCTCCTAATCAGGATTTAATTGCACCCCTAATTAACCGATGCATGGGCACTAGCCATGGAAGTAATTAACAATCAATTTAATATATGTGCAGACTCATCTGTCAATAACCAATCTGGATCAGTGGAGCTCAAAGCCGGTAGGTAAGCTCCGACCCTTTTATTTTCAAATAAAATTTCTGCAATCAGTTACAGAAACATACTACTCTTAAATACGAGTACGTTGTCCTTGCTTACCACAACCCATACGAAAAAAAATATGTAGAAAATTGAGATTTAGTATCCTTATTAATTATCAGCAAAATCATCTGGGGTTAAATTGGATGCGCCACTGATAAACTCTTCATGTTTCCTTTTCCTCCAATTTATTTTTCCTACTGTTTATTAACACAAACAATGTGATAGCATCGAACCAGAACACACATAAAAATCGATTAAATCGGTTGTGGAAGAAAAAGAATCGCTTACAATTATTTTTTATATAAAAAGAGCTGATTAAAGTTTCTGAACAAGCCATCAACGCAGAAGAGAACACTTGGCTCTATGTGACACGACCGTTGATCATTGTCTTCGTCTCCCTGCAGGCTATCTTGACCGCGACGCAGACCACCTCCATCCCGGCCATCCCCGCCGCGCCGCCGCCGCCTCGGGCGACCTACTCTCTGTCCTGCCCGGCGCCGCCGCTTCCCGTGACCCGACCATCCCCAAGAACATCTCCCAGACCCTCGACCTCGTGCTGTCCCCAACGCCTCCTCCGCCTCCACCTGCGCCGCCATTCCCGACCCGCCGCCGCTCCCCGCCAACTCCAACGCCTCCTCAACCTGCCCCGCCTACTTCCGCTTCATCCACGAGGACCTCCACCCATGGCGCGCCGCTGGGGGCATCACCCGCGCCATGGTGGACCGCGCACGCGCCACCGCCAATTTCCGCCTCGTCGTGATCCGGGGCCGCGCGTACATCGAGCGCATCGCGCCGGCATTCCAGACGCGCGACCTCTTCACCATCTGGGGCATTCTGCAGCTGCTCCAGCGCTACCCCCGGCCGCGTCCCTGACCTCGACCTCATGTTCGACTGCGTCGACTGGCCCGTCGTGCACGCCGACCAGTACGAGGGGAGAACGCCACGATGTTGCCGCCACTCTTCAGGTACTGCGGCGACAATGAGACGCTAGATGTTGTCTTCCCAGACTGGTCATTCTGGGGCTGGTAAGCAATTGATCATGCCTTTCTTTTTGGCATAAATTGTTTATTATTGTTCGCATGCATTGACACCGTTTTATATCAATATTCACTGCATTCGTTGTCTATAACCCAGTCAATTCAATGAGAACCAAATATAAAAGATCAGTGCCATTTCTAATTGTTTTACTTTGGGATGCTAAAGTGATATTGACTGTTCTTTTGTGTTGTGATGTTCAGACAAAGCACAAACACTTAATGAACTGTATGTGATGACTGATGATAGGCCTGAGATCAACATAAAACCGTGGGATGCTCTGCAGAAGAAATTGGCTGGTGGAAATAAGAGGGTGAAATGGTTGGATAGACAACCTTATGCTTACTGGAAAGGGAATCCAGATGTTGCAGTTACAAGGCAGGAGCTTGTCAAGTGTAACGTCTCCAGTGAGCATGAATGGAATGCAAGGATTTACAAACAGGTACTTTCTTGTACTTGGAGAAATTGTGATAATGTCTTTCCATGAGTGAAGTTCCATTATTTTGTCAATTCTGTTACCCATAAAATGTTCAAATCCTTTAGGATTACTGGATAACTAATTTTTCAACGAAACAGTTCCTTTTTGATTGATTAGCTTTTGTTTTTCTTTTTTGGTCATTTAGGATTGGCTAAAGGAGATCAAGGCAGGATACAAACAGTCAGATTTGGCTAGTCAATGCACCCATAGGTTTATTTCTTTTCTTGCAGACAAGTTGAAATTTACACTATTCTGTAGATAATACTGAGATTCTTCCTTTGGGTGACAGGTACAAGATTTATATTGAAGGATCAGCATGGTCAGTCAGTGAAAAATATATTCTAGCTTGTGATTCCATGACACTAGTTGTTATACCAAAATACTACGATTTTTATTCAAGGGTGCTGATGCCCATGCAACATTATTGGCCAATTTGGAATGACAATAAGTGTAGCTCCATAAAGTATGCTGTTGACTGGGGCAATTCTCACAAACAGAAGGTATCTTTTTTTGTGTACATCTTTATTATATCGGCAACAAACCTTCACTTCATTACTTGACTGAACTTATTGGTAAAGGTTTTGTTACGTACATTTGTAAAGGTTTTGCATCTTTGATAGTAACAATATCCATGTATCCCACTGCAAATGTAGGCAGAAAAATAGGAAAGCAAAGGAAGCAACTTTATTCAAAAAAGAGCTCAGCATGGAATATGTATATGATTACATGTTTCACCTCTTAACTGAGTATGCCAAGCTCCTAAGATTCAAGCCAACAAAACCACCTGAAGCTATTGAGGTCTGTTCCGAATCTTTGGCTTGCCAAGCCATAGGCCGCGAGAAGAAGTTCATGGAGGACTCCATGGTGAGATCCGCCAGCGATGCTGGTCCATGTGACCTGCCTCCCTCCTTTCAGTCCTGAGGAATTCAAAGCGCTGCGGCGTAGAAGAGAAAAAGGCAATGAAGCAGATCGAAACATGGGTGCAAAAGCTTCGACGCCCGTGGATAAGAAGCCCTGAGAGCTTCATGCTTTTCGCTCCCCAATAGATACCAATTTTTGTAGTGCTAATAACCACAGGCATTCTTACCTGATTGAATCAAAGTTGTGATTCTACAGAAGTTATAGATGGTTTTAGTTCTTCTCCAGATCTCATCAATGTACTTCTATTTGTCGCATGCCTTGTATTTTTCTATACTTTCTGCTTTAGCTGTAGGATGTAACGATATTGCTAAGTGATCCTTTAGACTCTAGAATAAGTGTAAAGAGTGTGTTTCTTTAGAGGTAGTTGAGGGGAGGGTTAAGAGGGGATGGGGGGATTTCATGACTTCGTTTGTTTGGTGGGATGAGAAATGTGGCTTTTGGAGCATGTTTGTTTTTTTGGGCTGATCACAGTAGGTCCGATTTGCCAGGTTCACAGTAGTTGTGAGGTGGCAGCAGGGGTTGGCTGCATGCAAAGTAGCGTACCGAGATTTCTTGGCTAACTAATTTTAAACTATAATATATTTTGGCCTCAATATGGCTAACACTGCAAACAAGGTAAGCCACATACATGTTCCTATGTTCATTGATCTACTATCACTATCACCCGAACTAGCAGCCTTGATGTGTTCAGTTGGTACATTGCTTCTCTTACATTCTTTCTTAACCTGTCATAAAATCCTTTGTAGGCTGAAGCATACCAGGCGAGTAAAAACTGTGTACTTTGTTTATCTAATTTCACAGGATAAGGATTCAACGTGAAAAAAAGGGGAAATATAAGGATGAAACGTGTACATAAATTAATTTACTGATCTTCACTCATTCATCCTTGACGGCCCGTAGCTCGCGGTTCCTCCTTTCGGCTAGCAGCGACTTGGTTTTCTCCAGCACACCAAAAAAAATGGATCCACCGATGCCAATCCAGAGCACTCGCGGTTCAATGCCCTGCCATGTGTCAACAGAAATATATCAAGCCTAGTGCTCCGCTGCACCAACACTTGTCACTTGTCAGAACATGAATACCAAATTTCAGAACATGAGTACTCGGCATGAGAGCAACTGGAAACAAGGTAGTTGGACAAATGAAGACAATGTATGGGGCATGCACAACATAGGAGAGCCAATGCAATAGAATGCAGCAAACTACAAAGATCGCTGTATTGTGATCTGCATCATATGATGGGCCAAAATCCCAAAACATAGCTTAAAGCAAACTGTAATCGCAAGTCACAACTGAAAACTCATATAACAGGGGATCTAAAAGCTTATACAGTTTCAAGACAATAAAAGCTTCCAGTTCACATGATGGAATATATTGTTTGTTTTCCATTTTAAGAGCAATGAAGCTGTTCAAAGTGGTGATTTACCTTCAAGAATGCCATAGGGCCCTCCTCTCTGAGGATTGTCTGAGCACAGCTTATAATTCCAGTGTATTGGTTCCCTTGTCCCTGCAGTTATAACCAATATGGAAATATTCAGTAATGCACGAGATTTGTGTGAAAGTCTTCATACAAGTCTTCACCTGAACCATCAATCTTGTCTTCATGACATCGAGGGGAGTAGTTATAGCTCCCGTGATGGCACCTATCATAAAGTTAAAACACAGAGTATATGGAAGATGTGATTTTGTCAGAAAGAGGAAATACAAGAACCCAAGAGATACTGTGATTAGTTATACCAGAAAAGGCACCAATAAGCGCATTCTCTGGATCATTCAACTCCCTCCTTGCCTGGATAAATTGTCCAAAAATATGATAAGAATCCTGGAGAGTTCAAGTAACAGTCCATGCTGGACATTGGTTATAACAATTGATATCTAGCGAGATTGAAAATATGAGCCATCAGTCAAGTCATTCAGTCCAAGAAATCGTCCGGGGAACAGATTCTAGTGAAAATAGTAGCATGCCAAATCAATCTGCATGATGCATTAGTCATGGTAGCAAAATGCTGATCATAGATCCGTAGCACAAAATTTGACCCTACCAAACAAAAATATCCAAGGACAACATGGAGCAATGAATGAATGCTCAATCATATTTCTGAACTGTAAGTGCTTTGAAGTTACGAATATTCATCATGAGTAGTTAAACAGACAGGACAAAAAATAGTATTCTCAGCAATGAAAGAGGAGTACCACAAGTTTGTAACCAATTCGAAGCTGTTCGTAAATGCAGAATTGAATGGCATCGAATGGAAGATCTCGAAGTAGAAAGGAACCATAACCCTATAAACCAAAAGAAGAAGCAATATAATGGACAAGACTGTAAGAATTGTGAGTGGGAATAAAATCTTCAAATCAGATAAACAGTAACTCATTCTTGAATAGAAGTCAATATTGCAGCTTAAAAGATCGTTGACCAAATAAGATGCCAGAATATACGCGTACAGCATACATTCCTTTAAACCCTTCTTTACCGACAATGAGGCGAACAGCATCAGGCTTAGACTTGAATTGACGGTTTGCATTCTTTGTTTGACCACCTGAATGCAATGAGATCTAATTTGGATGTAGCACAACACTATCTGGAGTAGGAAAATATAAAATTACAAACCTCTGTAGGGACACGAACAAGGGAAGCAGCAATACCACCAATGGCCCCTGCAGTCTGTAGAAATCGCATTAATCAATATGCTGTAGTAGAGATTAAGTGTCCACAGAGAAGACACAAACAATATTTTTGATATAAATGCTAAAATGTGCAGGTATAAAATGAAAGTACATGGTATAAACAGCAAAGTTAAACAACGCTGTTTGTGCTAACTTACAAAATGGGCAACTGCACTCAAATTTTCAGGAAGTGTCTCCAGTAATTTTCTTTTAGTCGGCTCATACACTCCAACGAATATTGCAGAGGCCCCTGCCATAAATTACAGACTATGCTATGAAAATCAAACAGACAGGAAAAGACAGCACAATGGAAATAAAAATATAGCAATTGCATCACGAAAGTTAAATTATCAAATCTGACTTCTTAATAGGTTCATGGCAGTTAGTTAAAAGTAAAATAACAACAAATTTCCATTCAAAATAACAACAAGGGATATAGGTGTACTCACGGCAGGACACCAGCTAGATTTCCAGCCAATCCAGAATACAAGCCTTTCCATTCAATTCGCTTCCACCACGAGCAGCCTGGTGCTGACCACAAGCTTAAGACAGCATGTACATGTTGCAACTCTAATATGCCGTAAACAACAAGCAGAAGAAAATGGATTCATCTAGGAAACTAAAAGCGTAAAACAGTAAATTATAGACTAGACACAACACTATTTGACCATAAATGGGGAATGGGATGGAAGGTACATTCAGATAGGAATACATATATCACTTATCTTATTCTTGCAAGGGGTTATTGGCTAGGGGCAGGGGGGAATTAAATTGACCTGAAGCCTGGTTTTTATAGTATCAATAGGGTACAAAGCTGTTTCGACAACAACACCAGCGGTCCCTCCAGCTATGCTTCCCTCTGAAATGGAAAAGGTTATACCTAACAGCAAGTTTGCAACTTTTTGTTTATTCTTCAAAACAACAATGCCAATTTTACATCAGAAGAAAGAGAGGAAAAACTGCCAAGTGCATTCTATTAAATGAATGAGCAAAGTTTGTAACGAAGGTACAACAAACTTGGACACGAACCCTCTGAAAATAATCATATGACCAAATTTTCAGAAAGTAACCTAGTGACTCCCAAACCAGCAGGATTATAACATATTAAATTTCATCGAAAATAAAAAACTCCTCAATCCTCATTTTACGCCACCTAAATAGGGAACTGCCACATTGAATCTATGCTTGAACATTCATTTCCAGCATTGCAAAGTTGAATTCCAGCACGAAGCATGTGAAACCAATTTTGTAGTGGACGTAACACCAGTGACAATGAGCAACCACAAGTTTGAAGTTTGAACTACACTCAGAAGAGACTTCCAACAAAACGAAGCGGAGAGTGCTGCTGGAGACATATCTTTCAAAAAAAAAAAAAAAAAAAAAAAAAGACTACTGGAGAGATATAAGAGAGACTGACGCACCGAGCAAAATTTGAAGGAAATTGAACGACTTGTCTTCTCCGCCTTCTCCCATGTCTGACTGCAGTATCGAGCAATGCAGGAGCGGACCAGACATGCGTATGGGTGTACAAATATACACCCGATAATTTTTATACACAAACTCAAGTTAGTATGTATCAAACTTATCTATTATTTAGTATTGTAATATAAACGGGCCAGATTCAATCCAATACAAGTTACTTATAGCAGGGATTGGGGAACTCGGTTTCGCGCAGCAGAAAGGGGAAAGAAGAGTCGGGCATACCTGGTGGGTACTCGTCCCCTGCGAAGAACTGGCAAGGGGGCGGCGGCGCTAGCCAAAGTCGCGCGCGAGGCGAACGGGGAAAAAAAAGAGGGGAGAACCGAAGAAGGAAGAACGCAAAGCAGCGATGCTCTCGAGCCGTCAGTACGGCTGATTATTTTATCCGTTGTTGAGCCTACCTCTCAAATGTTTTTTTATTCACAAATATATAAAGTCAGCCATGTTTCTTTCAATGTTTGAACTAGTTCTAAGCCATATTATGATAGTTGTTGGTTACTTGGCTTTGTTAAATGTAAGCTGAAAAGAGTGAATAGTTACTGAAAGTAGGCCTTCAATCAAGTACCATGAGTACCGCAAAATGTCCACCTTTTGTTTTCTTCATTGCTACCCTAAATATGAGTTTGGTACTTTTTTTTTCCCCTCTCAACAATGGATAAAACACTTCACGCAATTCACAAAGAATATATGTATCACACACCACAGTTTCAAACAAACCAGTCTGTTTACATGTGCAAAAGGATGCCAACAATTAGTCAAAATCTTTCAAAACCAAAAGCTACATCTCAAGACCACAAGTCGCTTACAAGCTGATAACAGCTGGTGTTGGTAACTTTGATTGGCTAAAGTTTATAATATGAATCAGAAAAATTACAATAGGCATCAGATCCTATGATAAACAGACCACTGAGTTGTACAACATCAACCATACAGAGAGCACATACAATTTTTGTTTTAGTTCACAAAAGCCAAACAAGATAAATCATTTATATGCACTCATCTCTTCATGAGGAACCTAGCAGTATTCCCAGAATAGCAACCAATAGTACTAAAACTAATGAGAAACCACCATGCTGCCTGCTGATGTCTCGCCTCAGAAGGTCCTGTCAAAATTCAACAAAATATGATCAGAACAAATCTTCCCTGCCACTGAAATTGATCCAAGTGTCCATGTGGCAGGAACCTATGCAACAGTAATCCATCCAAAAGAATATTGCAGGCATATTTTGGTACAAAAATAATTTTAGCAGCCTTTAATTTGTTTTATGTTATACGTTAATTGCTATAGGACCAAAACCATATCAGAAGCATATTAAAATATGCATACATAGATATAACTTCTGTACACTAACCAAGAATATAATTTGAAATAGCTGCTGGTCAAACCTTAGGAACTTTTTTTCAGATAAAAATACGCTTTTATAAAAGTGGATGGAGGGATCATGTAAATCTGCACATGTAGTTCTACACGCTTGATTGAAGCATAAAAGGCAAAAGGAACTAAAAAAGAGAACGGAGAAAGGGATGGAAGATACAAGAAGGACAAGGCTACATGCTTAGCCCATGTAAAACAGATGTACTAAAAAGGAACCAGGGTACAATCTGAAATTGATCTGTAAAAAATGCACAAGCTATCAACAGAGCTATAACACAACTTTGTCTAGCCTAGAAAATAAAAGGCTAAAATGTAGCCTACAGTCAAATGTAACAGAATTGAACTTGAGCCTATTAACTGTTTTGCGTAATAAGCAAAAACAACAATGAGGCACTGACCAATTCTTGTCGGAAAGCTTTGTTGTTCAGTTCAACAGCAGAATTCTTCTCCTCCATCAGTTTTGAAATCAAAGCAAATGGCTACAAAAGGCATAAATAGACAATGTCAAGCCTCTAATGGAATCCATGATACCTACCAAGGCCTCGATTGCTTTGTTTTAAAAAATTGCTGACATGCTGAAAAATTTGATACAGGTAAAACACTAATAGATGAGAGCATAACACTGCTAATTAAGGTCTGTTTACATCTAAATCTATACAGAAAGAGGACAAATAATTGATGCACAAACACTTGAAAAAATTTGCAGTTAAGGACATTGTAGGCACATGACAATAATCACAAGACTGCAAATGTCGAGCTACTGAGGAAGAAAGGATTGAATAAATAAAGTTAAATCTGCTATAGCCAAATAAGAGAATAAGTTGAATTAACAGTTTGAAGCAATGCTATGGGCATATAATTGAATACAATTTGAGAGACTAGTCATGGATATGTCATTTGGAAACAGTATATCCAATGTTAATTGCTTCAAGTAGAATGCTCTTAGATGAGCTATCTAAGACAGCCCATCTCTAATTTCTGAATCTTCAATAGTTTTCATCCACTAGCGAACAGATAAGGAATGAGCTCAAGTGAACATTTAGAGCAGGCGGCATGCTGGCTACAAACTTGAGGTGGCTTCTGAGGTTGAGTATTTCAAGTGCAAAAGAACTAGATCTAGAATCTTTTAGTAGGTATAGCTTGACAAGTTTTATATAGAAGAGGTTCACCTCAGCGATTATTTTTTTCTGATTCTTTAGATCCTTTGGTTTCCTGCAAAGAAAGAACCACTCCTCAGTTTTAGAAGGTGGACATTGGGGAGAGAATCAATTATCAGTGTCAAGCAGCAGAAGAGAATAAGCGGAGTGTTCAATCAGACAGTAAATTGTTGAAATTTGATCATGAAATACATGCTGTAATTATAGAAGAGTAAATTCAAAACCTAAAAATTATTTTCACAAGGGTTGAAAACTGCAACTTTTGGAGCCTGTTAATAGAAACCTAAAACTATTTTGACATCTTCTTGCAAAAAGCAACTTCCTCAAAAAAACCTAAAAAAACTATTGTGAAATCTTATTGCAGATTGCGTTTAAAAACATCTTATTATTGAAGAAAAACTGCAACTCAGGTTTCTGCAATATGCCCCAGAGTTGTAAGTTTTCTGCAACCTAGGTATAAATACTTGTAGGTTTTTGAAATCTACTACTTATATAGAAACAATCAATTATAAATTCAAATTCTTACCTCTTGATAACTCAAACTGCCCAGATTACCATCCTCATTTCCTTAAGCTTTGAGAGGCCGATGGCGCTATATAAACTACCTTCAACTTCACTTCATCCACTATATTGCCTGAATCTTTGGTAAACTACAAAATCCATCATTAAGATCTTGTTAGTGAACAGAAGGGGCAAGAAACTCCATAAAAATTGGACAGAGAAAACAAGCAATACAAAACGCTGAACCACAGAACACACTAAAAATGTGACTTATTACCATGTCTCCAGTGACTTCCTTTATCTCCTTGGTCACAATGGCGCTCTGCACAAGGAATTTGTCCTTGCATTGCATGTCTGGTGGCGCGTCCCGCTGCGCTTGCATTGTAACTGGACCCAATGATTCACGGTTGGTATATAAGAAGATGTTAAAACAAAAGCCAGTTATGTCATGATAATTGTGCGATCCCACTAAATTACCAACAACATCAGCTTTGGACCGGGGTGCCACCATGCCATTGTTTGGCCGAACACAGTACTTTTGGGGCTTGTTGTCTTAACCTACAGTCGCAACAATGTTGCACAAGTTGAGGCCCTAGGGATAGGCACCATTTTTTGCACAAGGTAATTGGGATCACCGAGCGATGGGTTTACAATGACATAGCTTGTTGTGGCATCCAGAGGAAGGATTTGTTTACCTTGAACGCGACCTGCTTGTCTGTCTTGTTCGTCAGCTGCAGCGTGCAGGAGATCTGCTTATTTAATTCGACTGCATGATGATACAGAGAGGAAATCAGAGGGACGATACAGGATGACCACACGGGAGATTACCTCGAAATGATTAGAAAGCGAAGAAGAAACATCGAAGTGAACCCGTAATAAATGATAAAAGAAAAACATAAAGGGAACCCGAGAAACATTTGCAAAGAAAATTATCGAATGGAACCTCGACACAGCACACATCAAGGCGATTATAATCAGAAAATTTCAAGGCAAAATCAATAGAATCCCCGACCGAGGAAAAACGTACATGGGAACCGGAGCTCGATGGGGTCGATCCCGAGCAGCTCCCCGGACTCGGTGCTCATCCTGGGCAATCAATCGATGCGGTGGTGGGAGCGGCGAGGTGGGGATTCGAATTTCGATGCCTCCCCTCCCCTCCACTCCCGTGCCTCACCTCCTCTCTCTTTCTCTCTCTGTTTTTTCTCCGACTATCTATATTCCTGAAGCAGTGGAGCAGAGGAGGAAGCGGAGGAAAACGGAGGGTCGAAATCGGGGAAAAACTCGGGATTTTGGAAGGGGCGAGACGAGAAGCGAAGCTGCCCCTACCCGCGACTGGCCACGCAGAATATTCGTGTGAACGGACACGTCCGCGCGAGGCAGAGGCAGGCGGGGAGGAGAGGTTGTCCGTCACACGGCGACAGAAGCAGCCGGCAGGAGCTGCTGGCTGCTACGTTTTTCTCCGGAGGCGGGAGGAGGGTCAGGACCGAGGACTCCGGGGGAGGCCGTTGGTTGCCGCGTTTACATCAGGGGCCGTTTCGCGTCCGCATCGCGGACTTGTGCCATCGGTCGCCAGTCGTCTCGGCTCGAATCCGGGGCGGGCCTCTCGTTCCGCGACCGGCCAGGGCGTCAACGGTGTCTTCCTGCTGCCGGCGCCGGCGGCAGCGACACACAAAGTCAGTCGCGCGAGGTGTCACGTTGCAGGCCACATGTTGCTTAGGTTCCGTGCCGCCATCTTGGAATGACCGATTTATAGCGAGCCGGTGCGTGACTCTCCTAGTACACCAGTAGTACATTGACAAACACGTGTTGTTGCGTTGAGTACCAGTAGCATCAGTACAGTACTCAGTGCTTGGTCCTTTTCCTGAAGCCAACCAGAAGCGATGTCTCCAGAGAATTCCGAGTTTGCAACTCCAAGCAAACCTGGTACGGTGTTGCTATTCTTGAACCGGCATGGAAGCGCTATTCTGGTTCCTGTTTTTTGTGGGTAGTACCGGCGGATCGACCTGGTAGAAAGTAGACAAAACAAGAAATATCCGTCACACAGGGGTTCCACTTCCAACCAATTATCCCGTTACACATGGAAAACAAGCATGCTAAAGCAATAGTATTATATTACCTGACAAGGGTGGCCTTAGGATTATCCCAGATGCACATGTTGTTGGAATAGAAA